>OY282560.1:38548089-39035589 GCA_958295665.1 Tipula vernalis
TAAAAATATGACGTTCATTATTCGTTTCGTCCTTATAAATACGGAAAACGATTGTTGTAAGCCTGTTTCGATAAGAGAACATTTTTGAACAGCCTCTGGTATGAGATATACCGATTGAAAATTTACGCGGCCAAGGTTATCATAATGGCAGCAATATGAAGGGGAAACAAAATGGTGCATGCAACGGAAAATTTTGAATATTAACCCACGGGCATTATTTGTCCCTTGTAGTGCCCAATCTTTAAATCTCGTGCTTGTAGAAGTAAATGTCATCAGCAAACAGCTGCAATCTAAAAATATTAATATTTAAGATGCCATTCGGTTTCTAGAAGAAACTGAGAAAGTCTTAGTTGACTTTCGAACTGATGAATGAATGGTTTGATAAAAAATTAGTAGATTTCACTTAATTTGGAAAGTGAACCATTTCAACGTATTAGAAGGCGGAAAAAACAGTTCGAGTACGAAGCAGACGATAAACCTTTTGTGGACAAAAAAATAAAATTTAAAGTCGGCTTTTATTTTGCGGTTTTGGATAGAGCCATACAATCTGTTGAGGATAGATTCTCCCAAATATCGACTATTAACTCAACTTTTGGGTTTCTTTATAACATACATAACATGCAATACGATTCATCGCAGTAAATATTGGACTATTGCGTTAAAATAGAGAAAATATTGCAAAACGATGACTCAAAAGACATCGACGCAATAGAATTATCCAATGAACTACAGTTTATATATAGACGGGCCCCCGCAAGGATTACGACAGTGTACCAAATGTCTGTATCGCTATACAAATTTTATTGACCCTATCGGTTTCAGTGGCAAGTGGCGAACGAAGATTTTCGAAGCTTAAGTTAATTAAGGCGTACATACGATCTACAATGTCGTAGGAACAATATACTGATATAGACAAAAAGTTATTTGGTAGCAGGTTTTAATTGGGGGCGCAACATTGATAGTTTGCCTAGGGCGCCAAATACTCTAGCGCCGGCTCTGATCCAGCCTTAGGCAAATTGTTTAAAACTGTTTTGTGATCGATATCTAATTCGTCAGCAATGGCATGGCTGCTTTAGTTTGGATTTGTTGTAAGATTTCATCGACTTTTTCAGTGATTCGTCGACAAGAACGAGGTGCATCTTTGACATCGAAATTTACAGAACGGAAGCGAGCAAACACATACTGTTGCATTCGATAAAGCACCTTGGCCGTTAACAGCACAAATTTTATCCCGGGCTTAGGCACCATTTTTGTCTTTTTTGTAGTAAATTTGCAAAGTTAATTGTTGCCCAATATATGACACCAAGCACCATCTAGTGACAAAAATATCTCAATTCTTTTTCCCCAACCTAATATTTTAGATAACATATTGGATACATGAATTAAAGTAAAAGGTTTTGTAAATAGTCTGGCAAACATTGGAAAATCAGTAAAATCAAAAAAATTGGAATAAAATCAGCTTCATGAATGTAAATCTGAAGATGAATCGTTTTTATGTGATTTTTTAAAAGCTATCGCTGGTAAAATATCAATTCTAGTTTCCATTTGCAAATCTGGGAAAATTCGATTTTTCAAAAAATCATTAGAAAATGTAAAGAGAAAATGAATCTCTACAGTGTTAGGGCTGCAAATGGATTGATTTGAAGTGATTTGTTAATAGCTATCGCAGGTTTCCCGTAGGAAATCTGGAAAAATTACATTTTCAAAAAATCATTAGAAACTTTGTATAAAATCAGCCTCTCAATTATTATGTCTAGAGATGGATTGCATTGATGTGACTAATCAATAGCTATCGCAGGAAAAAAATTCAGTTCAAGTTATCCATGGGAAATCAGGGAAAATTTGATTTTCAAAAATTATTAGAACATTTTTGTAAAATCTGGAGATCAATTGCTTTATGGGCGTAAGCAACAGCCCTACTGTTTCCGAAACTATGCGAAGACCACAATCCGGATCGATTTGTATGTTTGTATAACAACTGTAAAATACTCGAAAATATAAACATAATTTAGATGATTTTAGTGCATGAACTTTCACAAATAGCTATATGAATAAGTATTTTCTTTACGGTACAAAGTACAAAATTTTTATGTATTCATTATTGTTTGATTTCAAGGAAATCTTCTAAAACCCTGCAAATCGTGGTGGCTTTTATGCCTTTCGGTTGCAAACAATTGTTCGCTCTCCAATGATTTACTCCAATAATTTTGAGGATAAGAGGTGGCTTCATCAGGCGCGTCCCAAAAATAATTTGTCACACTATAGTAATTTGGTTTGGTATTTTATACTTTATGAATTCCAAATCTGTTTCGCAAATATTCTACACGAAAATGTTATAGCTAGGGTATTTGCACAGGAAATATTTGTTTTGTCGGCCAAAAATTGAGAACAGGAATAAAATTTATGCAGAAAATATTAATCAACCCACATTTATTATTTTTGACAATGTGAGTTAAGATAATTGAAAATAATTATCGTTCAAATAATAAAAAATTTAATTTTTACAGGCCGGAACATTCGTGCGGCCCACTCCGAAAAATCATAACCTCGGCAAGCATCAAGGTAGACGGAAAGGGCCCCTAAAAATGCTTCTTGTACCTATAAACAAGTAAAGCTTCTAGTGAAAAACTTATTTCTTCCTATCGTATAGTCTCGTATTAATTAAAAGTATCTGATTTCGAGAGTAGATGACACGAAAATCTTACAACTCAATGCTCTGACGATTTCCAAATATATCGATAAAGCATCACAAATTTTGAATATACTATATATCTTGAATATTTCTTGAATATTTTTGAAAGTGCTCAAATATCAAATTATCCGTAAGATTTGTTAAAAAATTACATAAGCATAAAATAAGTTTGATAAGCAATTGAAACAAGTTTGGCTTTTAACTTAACTTTTAACTTTGAGCCTTTTTAATACTTTTAGGTTGTTCATAAAAGTTTTATGTATTTACTTTCAATTATCAAAGCCTTTTTAACCAAGCCATTTTACACAGAAATATGATTTCACAAAGGGTGACGGAATTTTGACTAAAATTTAGAATATTTGTTTTCAAAGTCAATCACCAATCGTCAAAAGCTTTTAGTTTTAAGAGGTTTTTCAAGCCAAACCATTTAACTCCAAAATTTTATATAACAGAGGAAGTTGGTATTTTTAGGATAAATTTAGAATATTTGTGTTCAGTGAGCTTTAAGCTTGATAATTAATTTATACTTCGTTTTTGGGCTTAAACTTAACATTTCTGAGTCTTTTAATAATTTTAGGTTTTTTTGTTGAAAGGTTTCAAGGACATAAATTATGTATTTGCAAAAAATGTCGAACTTTTAGTGTTAGGAGGTTTCACGTATCGAAGCTTTTTAATCCAAATCATTCACTTTATATTCTGAAATTTGATAGTTTAAATGAAGATCGGATTTTGGAATAAATTAAGAATATTTGTTTTTCAATAAGCTTTAAGCTTGACAATTAATATATACTTTTTGTGTTTGAACTTAAGATTTTTGATTTTTTTAATAATTTCAGGGTTTTAATAAAATGTTTTTTTGAGCATAAATTTTGTATTTGAAAAAAGTGTCAACAGCTTTAGTTTTAAGAGCTTTCGCGTATCGAAGCTTTTTAAACTAACCATTTTGTTCCGAAATTTGATATTACAAGGGACGATGAAGCTTTGGGTAAGATTTAGAATATTTTGTGCCCAATGTAAATTATTAAGAGCTTTTAGTTTTGATAGCTTTTCAAACCAAACCTTTTGACTTTCAAATTCGATACTATAAAGGAAGGTGATATTTTAGGATAAATTTAAAGTAGTTATTCTCAATGAGCTTTAAGCTTGATAATTAATTTATACTATGTATTTGGGCTTAAACTTTACATTTCTGAGTCTTTTAATAATTTTAGGTTTTTGTTGAAAGGTTTCTTGGACATAAATTATGTACATATTTGCAAAAAATGTCGAACTTTTAGTGTTAGGAGCTTTCACGTATCAAAGCTTTTTAACCCAAATCATTTACTTTTTATTCTGAAATTTGATAGTTTAAATGAAGATGGGATTTTGGAATAAATTAAGAATATTTGTTTTTCAATAAGCTTTAAGCTTGACAATTAATATATACTTTTTGGGTTTGAAATTAACATTTTTGAGCTTTTTAATAATTTCAGGGTTTTAATAAAATGTTTTTTTGAGCATAAATTTTGTATTTGAAAAAAGTGTCAAGAGCTTTAGTTTTAAGAGCTTTCGCGTATCGAAGCTTTTTAAACTAACCATTTTTTTCCGAAATTTGATATTACAAGGGACGATGAAGCTTTGGGTAAGATTTAGAATATTTTGTGCCCAATGTAAATTATTAAGAGCTTTTAGTTTTGATAGCTTTTCAAACCAAACCTTTTGACTTTCAAATTCGATACTATAAAGGAAGGTGATATTTTAGGATAAATTTAAAGTAGTTATTCTCAATGAGCTTTAAGCTTGATAATTAATTTATACTATGTATTTGGGCTTAAACTTTATATTTCTGAGTCTTTTAATAATTTTAGGTTTTTGTTGAAAGGTTTCTTGGACATAAATTATGTACATATTTGCAAAAAAAGTCGAACTTTTAGTGTTAGGAGCTTTCACGTATCAAAGCTTTTTAACCCAAATCATTTAATTTTTAATCTGAAATATGATAGTTTAAATGAAGGTGGGATTTTGGAATAAATTTAGAATATTTGTTTTCAATAAGCTTTAAGCTTGACAATTAATATATACTTTTTGGGCTTAAACTTAACATTTTTGAGCTTTTTAATAATTTCAGGGTTTTAATAAAATGTTTTTTGAGCATAAATTATGTATTTGAAAAAAAAATTCAAGAGCTTTTGTTTTAAGAGCTTTCGCATATCGAAGCTTTTTAAACTAACCATTTTGCTTCGAAATTTGATATTACAAGGGATGACAGAGCTTTGGGTAGGGTTTAGAATATTTGTGCCCTATATATTATAGAGGAAGGTGGTATTTTGCGATTAATTTAGAGTATTTATTCTCAATGAGCTTTAAGCTTGATAATATATTTATAATTTCTCGGTAATTTTTGTGCCTTCTGTCTTTCGTTTTATGAGCATAAATCATGTATTTGCAACAAATGTCAAGAACTTTTATTTTTGAGAGCTTTCACTTATCGAAGCTTTTTAACTCAAATCATTTTACTAAGAAATTTGATATTACAAATTGTATTTTTTTGGAAAAAACATCAGAATATTTGTTCTCAATATAAATATCCTTCATCCAAAATATGTTTCCATTTTTGAGCGTTCCATGTGTAAGAAAACCAATCCTTATGTAAAAATCCTTTTCGAAAAAATTAAATGTGCGGTTCAAAGTTATGATATCCAAATTGTTACACAAGTTTTTTTTGCGGATATGTAGGATAGACGAAATAGTTTTTTAAAAAACGAGTGTACCAACATGTTCATGTTTCCATTTGTCACTTTACAAAATTCGCATAGTGCCATTACAAATCATTAATCTTTAGGGTATGCTGTAGTTTTAAGACAAAGAAGAATATCTTGATAAACTTTTAATTAAAAAAAAAAGAATTTAAAACACTAATTTATTAAATTTCAAGAAGTTTCCAAATTTTTGTTACACTACTATAATCAGATTCTTCTAAATTAAATTAAGCCTCGTTCTTCCGTCATCCTATGCCCCATACTTTTGATAGTGTGTCTAAGAGTGCGCTTTGGAGTTGTTCGATCGTATACGGAGCTGGAATACGAGAGCAAATTCTTCTACCTAACCTTAGTTTGTCTCGTCTTACAACAATGGCGTAATTGCCCTTAAAACGTAACACAATGACACAGCAAAATGTAAACTCGACAGTAAAACGATTGAATATTACAAAAATAATTTTCGATACATTTAAATTTTCCACGACATTCCACATTTTTTAAGATTGTTTTCAGTGATCTTCAATTTGATTTGGCCCATTATCTATACAGACAACGCGACATAACACTGCCTTTAAGCGTTTGGAAATTGTTTTGTGGTTTTTGGCACTTAAATGCTATTACAATATCATCAAAATTCGCAGGAAACATAAGCTTGCATAGATTATAATATGTCTACTATCATTTCATCCTACATGTGATACACTTTTCATTCTTCGATTACAATGACATTTCTTCATATGGCCAACATACATTAAAAGGTATGGTATATAATAATTGCCCCATAAGCAAATATAACAGTTCTTCCCTCCTTAAAACATTCTCGAGTAGATTTCGTTAGTATTATAAAATTCATTAAATATTAAAAATTACATAATATCAAAACTGAGGCCTCGTCATTCACTACAACACTATCATTTGGTAATCGATACTGTCGTGAACCGACACATCCTTCCTAACATCACAAATTTGGTCAATAAGACGCTTCCACTCGGGACCGACATCTAATCTTATCATATAATGCAATTTGCCAAATTTCTCAAGTATATTTCCAAAATGCTATTTCGCGGCACAGTCGCGGTACAAGAATATATTGATAGGGAGGTATCCCATCAATATATTCCCGTACCGCGATTCGCTCGATTAAATTAAAATTTCTCACTTTTTTATTTGTACCGTCTTCCATCAATAAGGTATCCCTATTCGGAATCATTAAATCCATTCGGAATTTGATTTGTCTATTGAACATTCTCATGGAAGGTGAAATATCCGTAGCTAGATGAATCGTTTTCCGATATGTATGCAGAATATTGCAAAGTTCCTTATTTAAAGTTGATTTATCCCCTTTTAAGCATTTTAAGAGATGATATGCTGCTCTCATCTTGTGAATGATACCATTTAATTTTAAAAAATTATTAAATTCGCGTGACGTAAATTGTGATCCTCGGTCCGAGACCAAAACAGTAGGAATCCCAAAGGTACGAAAAATTTCCCTTAAATTTAAAATTGTAGTTTCGGCTGTGATATTGCTCTGTATTCTAACTTCAGGTCATTTGGAAAACACATCTACTACAATTAAAAAATAAATACCTAAATAAGGTCCTGCAAAGTCTATGTGTATATGCTGAAATGGGTAAGTTGTTGGATCCCAACAATGAGTAGGCACTTTTAATAGATTTGATTTGATCACTTGACAATCTGTACAATTTTCACAGTGCTTTCTATACCTTTGTGTATGCCTGCCCACCAACAGTAATCTCCCAACTTTAGCATCAGCGTTACCATGCTCTTTCGTGTTTCTATAGACTATGTCCTAATAAACGCCTCTGAGAATATAGCATAATTTGAAGAAAATTTGAATTAAATGTTTATTGTCTGTGATCCTTTCCCACCATAAACATTTTGATAAACTTCCTAATACCAAAAATAATTGCATATGAGTATTGCTGTTGTGATCTGCTCAGCATCTGCGTGTCAGGGTACATAAGGCTCACAACCCCTACACCTTAGGGTGATGCATCCGTCGCAAGGACCAGAGGTAACTTAGCATCATAATGGACTAAAAATTGAACTTAACTTCGTTTTTTAACGAATTATTTATCGGGTACTTACTTTTCGAAGAATCTATTATAGTTGTTGATTAACCCAACAAATGCTCTAATTTCATTTTTATTCGCTGGTCTAAGCATCTCTTGTATTGGCGTAATTTTCCTTTATAATTTGTGTATTCCCTTTTTATCTATCATGTATCCAAAATATTCTATTTCATTTTCGAAAAATTTATTGTACATTTATCTTTATTCACTCGCATATTGTAAGATTTTAATCTAAACAAAACTTCTCTCAATCTACTTAAATAAATATTATCGTCAGGGCCTGTAATTTTAATGTCGTCCAAAAAAACTGTAACTCCTGGTATATCCTGTAATATTTGTTCTATATGTATCTGCCATATGGTGGAGGGCAGAAATGACATCATACATACCTTGTTAGTTCGTACAGTCCTTTGTGAGTTCAATGTCAGCATTTCTCTATCTTCTGGACATACTTCTAATTGCAGATATGCCTGGAGTCAAGTCGATTTTCGAGAAATTCTTTCCGCCTGCCATTGAGGCAAACAACTCCTCGATTGTGGATAACGGATGTTGCACATAACCGAGTCTGATTATTCGCCTTTGGGACTGGAACCACCGGTGTACCTCAATGACTATGATTTACCTTTCTTAAAATCCCATTTGCAATTAAATTCTCAATCTCAGTCTCCACTAGACTACGAATAGAAAAAGGAATAGGTCGTGCCTTTATGAAAACTGCTTTTGTGCCTGGTTTCAAATTCAGCTTAACCTGGATTTTAGAAATTTTACCCATCGTCTTGTCAAAAACCGTACTGAATTCGAATTTTGCGAGGTATACTCTACACTTGTATTTAAAATGTTCTTTCAATCCAAACATAAATTTCATAACCACTCGCGCCCAAGCAATTGTTTGCTATTTGACCTAACTATGTTTAATTTTAGTGCTAGTTTTAGGGCCATAGAAGCATTTCCAAACAATACTAACCACTTTCTAACCGTTAAGCATCAACTTCAGTGGTATGGCCAAAATCCTTAGGTCAATAGAAATATTTGTGCAATATTTCAGAAATATCTAATGGGTCTCACAGGGTTTCCATGGCGATTGAAAAATTAAGATTTTTATTTAGGTCATAGATGCATTCCTAAGCAATACTAACTACTTTCTAACCGTTTAGCATCAACTTGTAGTTAGAGTGGTAACTCGTATTATTTTGATGCCTGACATAAACTTTCATATAACCGATCACTCTGATTCAAATATCGCAATAGCTAACTAACTCGATATCTGTTTGGCGATCCACTATCAATTTCGAAAGTAAGTTCAATTTCATTTACGCTCAATGCTACTTAAAATTTTGACCTATCATTATTAGAAACTTTACTGTTAATTTCATTTATTTCTGTTATACTATTTTCAACACGTATTTCTTCTATTAAATTTGTATGCTTTTTATTGGATTTGGCCAAAAGACATGCCTTGCGTAAAAGTCCTATTTTGTGACAAAAATTACATTTAGAATTTATATAGCGACATACATTTGCTAATTGGCCTCCAATCCCGCATCGATAACACAACACTTCCTGATCGGGCCTATAATATCTACCCTTATGATTGACCTTTTTAACAAAAATTGAGCTTTTTAACTGATGAATACTGTTTACGAAGGTACCAATTCAAAAGCTTTCTCGTTTGTAAGATTTTTATCTCCGCCAATCTGTTTTGTGTTTTTTGACTTCGCAACCCAAAAACAGATTGATTCCTTAGTGCTGAATTTTAGTATTGCTCAAATTTGCCATTTATAGCTAATTTCCGGGGCTCTTCCATGAACTCGCTTACTGATTCTCTTTCAACAATTTCGAACGGTCCAGGGTTTTAAAACTTTTCTATAATGTCCACTATCTCCTCCATGTATTCTTTCGGCTTAAACTACGACTGTTTTTTTTTATCCTCATCGCCAACTTATTATAATTAAGCACAATAACAACACACTATTTTATGTATTATATTCCATCATTTGATTATAATTATTATTCGCATCGAATACGATACACTTTTAATACTTCGATTACAATGACATTTCTTCATATGCCCAACATACATTAAATGGTATGGTATATAATAATTGCCCTATAAGCAAATGTAACAGGGGCATTGGGCGGTTTCTGGTCCGCCAACATGAATACCTCCGATTTATCGGAAATTTCATTGCAATATAATGGATAAGTAATTTTAAAGGCAGTATGTTGAGGGACATGAAATCGCTCATTAATTGTGGAACCTCAGTGGTTTGTGAACAATTTTAATTAATTAATAAAATTAATTGACTTGATCGTTTTATTCGTGCTTGCCGTAACGTTGGCCACAATATTGTTCTGTTTCCTTTTTAACGCAGGCAAAAATCCCCATGGAGAATATGGATTCTAAATTGGTCCAGCGGAAGAAATCTGTTGTATTATCTGATGTTTAAGAACTGTATAAAATATATCCAATAAAAATTTGTTTGGTATATTTTAGAGTTTGAAGTTTGCGGTAAATACTCAAAATTAACCAAAAATATACTTACGGTTGAACATAATGATCCAATTTCCCGATATATTTGAACTAGAATATGAATTTTACAGTTATGAATTTGACAATACTATCATGTTTTCTTAATCACATAATCATCTTTAATTTATCGGCTTGTACACATACAAATATTTAAAATCAGTGAATTCGTTAAAGTAAACATGTAACAAGATTTGACATACAAAATCTCTACATCTCAATAATTCATGTACGCAGAGCAACAAAAAAAAACCATAAATTGTAAATCTACCTATAAAAATGTTTCGAAAAACCACTCAACCACAACATAACACAACAATATAACGAGGTAAATAATCTAAAAATTCTAAAAACAATGCGGAATCTCAATGAATACAACAAATTTCCAGCTAATTATAGTTATTTTCCAAATCTGTGCTGTATTTGTATATAATGCACATATTGACATACACATCTGTGTACACAATAAACGAAAGTAATAATCAATTAAATTTAATTTATATTTCGAAAAAAAAACTCCAACATTTTTTTTTTTTTTTGAACCATGTATTAGAATATTGTCATGTACATTCGATAAAATTTTATGAATAAAATTTAACGCTCCAAATCCGAATGTAACAAACTATGAATTGTGTTTAGTTTAGATAAAACATGCGTACCTATCTAGGCGGAGAAGAGCATCTTCCGAAGTGTTGTGTGCGATGAAAATGAAAATCATCGTTGATTTTATTTGAATGTATGTACATAATTCAATGCCATGACATTGATACACATAATAAAAAATGATGAATCTCCCCTCTCTCTGTGCGATCATGTTTATTGTCAATTGTGTGTCATATACGAATTAGAAATTATTAGTATTTTATGGTATAATGTTCGACAATCCCATATCGTTATTATTACTTATTGAGTTAAGGTAGGTTTATGAACTAGAAAAATAGTACTTTGACTGTATTCCAATCTTAATTACCATATGAAATAATTAGCCAGACAATAATACATTTTTTTTTAATTATCCGGGTAGCAGATAGAATACAAAGCCACACCAATAAATGAATATAAATAGTCGTTGCCATTTTATTATTGTAGTTCGCGTTATAATTATTACTATTTGTCATAATATAATTAACAATTAAACTATATGTAATGATATCGTTGCGAATCAAATAAGCTTTTTGTGAATGCTGAACACAAAAAAAAAGGTGATAAATGAAATTTATTGGATAGAGAACATTAATGGAAATGCATTTAACAATAAATTTCGAAGTGTCATTTATTCTGCGGCTTAATTGATTTGCATAGTTTAATGTTTTGTTTAATATGTTGTTGAATGCTAATGTGGGTTCTGCAAACAAAACTGAGGACTGTTTTTAATTGCCAAGCTCTAAACTACTATAATACTGCTCATATTCTTCTCTTTATTTTAATTTACATATTTAGGTATAGAGAAGTTATAATGGGTAAGTAGCCAAACAAATGTGTACCAGATTTTTTCATTTCTCGACAAATTAGCGGTTGTGTTAATTTTTGAATTCATTCTTATTTCAAAAACAATTATAGTACCAACACACACATTTAGGTTAATCACTTGTATTTTAATCGACGTATATTAGCTTTCAAGGGCATACCTTTTTGGAGTTGAAATTATCTTTTAATCAGTGTATCAGACAGCCGCTAGGCGGATTTGGATGTATTTTTGGGTTGTATTATTGCACTTCTCGTGTCACATTAAAATTTCGTAAATGAGCTCGTATTTCGTCTGCTGCTTCGTCAGTTCTGGGATTTAGATCTTCTGCGGTTTGAATTTCAGTCCAACCAGCTCATTCGACCCCAAATAAAAAAGTCCATCGTTTGATCAAAATTCAAAACTTTGTAAACTCATTCCTTTAATAATGTAATATACCCTGTACACGTGTAAAATGCTTAGGATGAAGGTTCTCGCGTTGTAGCAATTTCCAAATTTTAAACTTGGATACGTTGAAACGTAGTGACAGTCGTCGAATGCTGATTGATTGGTCATTCCTAACAGCCCGTAAAATAAATTCATCATTATCAGCTGATGCGGCTAACAGTAAATTTGCGTCTGCTCTGTTTCTCGAAGCCTTCTAAATGAAGACGAAAATGCTCGAGCATCACGTAAACGACTTTTAGGAAACTGTCGGCTTTACTCTACGGAATGTTGAAAGACCTATACCAGAAAGAGTGGTATTGTTGCTTCCAAGCAGGTTTGTGAACAAGAAAAAATTATTTGAATATTCATACCAATCACACAATAAACTAACTAGTTTTTAATACTCCGCAGAAGCATCTTCATCTTGCAGCCAGCAGAAAATTTTAAGATCGAGTATGACATATTTCATATGTTATTCGGAGGAAATTGAGCAGCAAATTGGTAATTGGCAAAAAGAATATCAGTAGCCAAACGCAACTAAGTGTTATTAAGTCATAAGATATGAAGCAAAATATCTCGGATCTTTATTGTAAATGTAATGATGCTTGGGGAAGCATTGTTAGTACACGAATTGGTGGTTTAATCGATATTCTAACGCAAAACGTACATATCTGAAACATCTGCTGATCAAATCTGACAGCTACTATTGTATTTATCAAAAAAAAAATGTTAATTTTTGTGAACAAACTATCCACCGAATTGTTCATTTAAAACTGGGGCTCAAATATATGAAATTTAATGAAACAAAAGTAATCATCAAAGAAATCGACCAATCTCAAATTTACGGATTGTCAGAATATCGCACATTTGATAAAATAAAAATGGCAGTGAAGAGCTTGCGCCTGAGGGATTGAAACTATTTTCGGGTGAACCATATAAGCAATGAAACGCTTTTAATTTCATTAAATGCCCAACAGAGTTTACCGAAATACAAAATAAAAAAAAATTGGGTTAGGCAGAACCTATTATGTTCTTTTAAACGAATTTTGCACTTTCCCAAAATTTTCTCTCTATTTCGACGGTCCCTGCAAAATCGAGAAGGAATAATAATAATTCCTATATTTACAATGTATTTACAAGCATCTACTACAAATAAAATAGTTCCTAATGTGCGTCTTGGTTAGGAAATAGTACGAAATCTGTAGAGCTGTTTTGAAGGTAATTTGAATTTAAATTATTAAAAACAACAAATAGAATAAGAAAACGGTGGCTTTAATATTTTGAGCAGGTTATACTGCTTATGGAATCCATTCGAAAAATTATGCCATATTTCCATTATGCGGGACATAATCTAGAAGCAAGATCTGCTCATTTATATCTGCAGGAAATGATGGATTTAAAAACAAAACTGACCTATGAGGAATTCAAAAAATTTCCAGAGAAATATTTTTCAATTAGAAGAAAAAATATGCAGTGGGGCGGTATTTAGAAGGACACATACATCACATGGCACGTATGCGGTGGTTGAAGACGAAAAGAGGATTATCTCGAGGGCGAGGCATTACGGAGATGTCACCATTTTAAAATGGATTAGGCCAGGGGATATTTTCTAACAAATTCCAGATATGTTATAGATGGAGACCATTTGACACACTCCGTAGTACGGCTAAAACTAACGACAAACGGCCAAATAACGGAAATTTATGACGATTACCTTTTGAAGCATTATGGTGAGACAATGGTAGGATTTGATGGTGGTTTTTTGCACTACGCCACCACGAACAAAGAAGAGCAAAAGGGGAGGGCAATTACCAAAATTTCATGAAACGGTTAAGGGGTTCTGTAAGATTTCGTTTGTATTCCTTCTATTCTCTTCATAAACTATAAAACCAACAAATAAACAGTGTTTATTATTTCTAGGGTTTCTTTGTACCCTGGGAAATGGCACGTGATATCATATATTTCATTTATTTCTTTTGCTAACTGCAAATCTAACATATCTCGGGTATCGGACTTCTCACAATCTTAAAATAAGCGTAAACGCACAAGACTGTTAAAATTCCGTCTAGCTGTGTACGCGACTCATCCAGTCTTAAAACTGTATAAGCTGTGTACTAGGCTGGTGCAACTCTCCATCGACCACTTTTCCATACACAAAGGCGTTTTTAATGAGGGAAATCCGAAATTCTAGGTTCTTTTGGAATATAATGTTAACAACTCGACGATTCTCTAAAATTTCAAAAATAAGTTTCAGTTTTTTAATATTTTGCTCCATTTCTCTGGAAATTCTAGAGGTACGTTTTATTGGTAATTTTACAACAACAATACTACATTTCATTCCATTCTGATAAATTTTATTCCATCTACTCATTGTTTAAGGGTTAATTCCCACTTCTAGTTATATTGCTTACCGCCTGTGTAGCTATTTTGATTATTTTAATTCTTAACGGTTTTCGCCATTGGAAATGTCATTTGTCAACAAATAAATTTATCAATCAACTAGCAGTCATTAGCAAAATCAAAGAAACCGTAAAAAATAATTTTTGATTCAGCTTTACGAATAATATTAAGAAGATATTTACTTTCCGAAACAGACTCACAATGATACATTGAAAGCTGCTTAGCAGCAAAGCTAATTAGTCATCGAAAAGTTAGTAGCTTTTGGGACCAGCAGTACTTAAAAATTACTGAAAGTTTAAGTTGATAGTACCCTATAACCGTGGGCCCCGTGGGCAGGTCAAGTTTAGAGTGAGACCCATCAGAAAACAAGACTAACGAACTTAACCCTTAGCATCAGTTTATCATTAACTATATCAATTTCTGGTACCAAAAAGATACATTTAATAAGGGGCATGAAACCCCAATGCACTTTGAGCAAAGAATAGCTTCCATAGCGAGGAGTGGGGTTGAGGACGTTGCCCCAGTAATAGCCCACATACAAGTGCTCTTTTGAAGTTTTCAATCCTGTAGGTTTTTCCTTGAAAGTTTACTCTCTAAGATAACAGCTAAATGTTTAACGGAGTCTAATGTGAAAGTCAGTGTGCCAAAAAAACGGAACCAATAAATGTCTCATATTTTTCAAAAAAGTAACCACAAACAAGTCTTTGATGTTGAGCGATCGTTACATTCTAGTAACAAGTTTATATAAAGCCGTTAATTAAGAACTTACAGCTTTAACTAATGATCCTTAATAAATTGAAAATTAGTTATATTTGGTTTATTCTATAACTTTCTTGTTTGTTTCTTACTCCTTTTAAGAATATCTTTAAAAGGCGTAGGAAGCTCTCCTTTTAAGAGACATTTGTTACCCTCCAGTTTAAGATTAAGTCAAAAAAGTCACCAAGCACAAACTGATATCAATCACTTCGTACCGGAAAGCATTAACAAAAGTTGGCTCACAGGTCACAGGTTTTATGGATTATTTTAAGTTCAACGGTGATTAAATAATTATGCTAGGCAAAACCAATGTTGCTAACATTCGTGCTACCCCTTACAGTACGATGTGCATTAGCATAACAACCGAATAAATGCGGCACATTTTTATCCTTACACCACCTTACGAGTTTGGTTACTTGATCAGAAGGAGGAGGATAACCATAGTCACGATCGGGTCAGTGTAAGGAATAATGGATACGATGTTAATGGTTTCTTGCAGCCGATTGTTACAGGGGAAATGCCATTAAAAAAAATGGCCATTAAATTGCTCAAGCCATCAAAGAAGTATTCTAATTATGTCCTAAAGCTAACTGATGCTTACCTATAACCACTATGCTGAAGAAATTGTCTATTAATATTGGTATGTTTTGCAGAGCAATAATTTATTACGAACAGATCATTCTTCAAATCAGATACTTACCTACTAGAGTCCGGAGTATCTATACAGTTACAGGTCATGTTAAAAGTATTTATCGGAAGCCTATACAGCCTCTTATACGAATTTGTCGATAGAAGTCCAACAAAATCGTACATAAGCACGCACGAATTGTGACAAGAGTTTTACGATGATCTGAAAATGAGAGGAAATTGGGGCAAACAGCTCATATATACCCAATTTGAGGATAACTACAAGCATCAGGGTGGCATGTTAATAATTTGAGAATCAAGGAGTAGGAGAAATAAATTTTAGGATTCTAAAGTCAAATATTCCGTTTGATGACGATACAATGAATAATTAAGTACTGATCTTTGTCAAGTTCTGTTCAGCCTTTAGAAAATAACAAGAACATTGTATTTTAAAAAAAGTTGGTCAGGTTAACAGTTTTTCATAAAAGCGTTAATGTTAGTGCACTTTTAACTAACAAATACTTTCAATCAAGTTTAAATTAACTTAAACATTAAATTGATTTAATTGGCATTTAATTTACCATCTTACTCTTAGTAAACTACGTCATACTTGTTGAACAAGTTTTAAATATTTTACCGTACTATAAAAAAATGTTTGATACTTTTATCAGGTGATTACAGTAGCATGAAAATATACCGCACGCTTATCAATTTTCCGCCCATGAAAATTCGTTATCCATCATACATATTTTGTCACTTTCACCAATACATCTTTGTAATTATGTTGCGTTTATTTGTCACGCTTTAGTTTCGTTAGATTAAGTTAATCATGACATAATAATGTTTAAGAAGTCTAACGATCCATATCCAGAAGAAAAAAACGGTATCACATTAGAAACAGTTCACTGAACCCTGCGTGCATACAAAATTTAAGCATCAAACTTTCATTCACCAATTTAAAAAAAATTCTTATCACTTAAATTTATAAGATAATAAAAGTTTAAAGTAAATAAAAACGAATTACTTACCATGTCGTGATGTTACCAGCGTATTATCTATGGTGACTCCATTTGTAAAAGTAGCACACTTAATACTAATTATGATGATGATACTACTTAACGTTAAAACCAGTTTTGGCATATTTATGCTGATAATTTTATTTATGTAAAAATTTTATTGTGTAATTTATCATAAATTATTAACTTAATTAAATTAAGTAAAAAAACTAATTTCTGTTTTGTTTTGTTTGCAGACACGTAATTTTAGGTACTATGAAATTCGCACTTTTACGTTTGCGAATTTATTAAGTTTGTTTTTTGGTTAATTGTTGAATTCTTCTCGTCTTGGGAATTTTTTTTTTATTTTATGTTGCGTTTTATGTTGTGTAGCTGTTAAATTGTACATATTTTAATTGGAATTTTTGAATGATTATATAATTTATGTATAATTTGGCATGATGAGTGAATTTTAACTAAAGCGCGAAGAAGATGAACTAATTTTTTTTTTTATTAAGGATGTGATTCACAAATTTTTAGTAATCTTAAGAGAAATTAATCTTCCGTGACTTAAAATATGTCCGTTAGGTTCACAGATTTTTATTTTCTGACTAAGGCGGAAGCTTAATGATGAATGTTATTATGTTAGTATGAGTAATATATGTAGTGGAAAAATATATTTGAGTAAGACTAATAACTCGCGTTGTAAAATGGCACAAAGCACGCAATAGTTAGCAGATATCCTCTGTCGCCTTTCAAAAAAAAAAAAAAACTACGGTCAATTTAATTATGTTGTTGCGACATTTGTGACAAGGTTTAAGTAACGGTCAAATCACATAATTTAGACGCGAGTTTGGGAAATTAGTGACAGGAGGTATGAAAATAATGAAAAATAATGAAAATAATCTATAAGCTCAACAATTGATCAACGAGTCTTTGTTTTTGATTTGGGCAATGTTACTTGCTGTTAATATGGGCGATTAACCAAATTTGCTCAAAATAATAAAAGTGGATAAAGACCTAAAATTTTTAGGCGGTTGTTCAATATGTTAAATCACTAAAAATAAACTAACAATTGCCTGAACAAAGAACTCAAAATCGCCCTCAAAATTGACCCGTAAGATATATAAACAATTTGGTATGATGCACAATGGCCCAGTAAACGATTTGGCCTATTTTTGGTTGTTATGCGATTTGGTTTTGGGTTTTTATAACTCTATAAAAGTTATTAAATTCATTTTAAAATTCTTTGTTCAGATTTTGGGGAAAATTTAGTCAAATAGGAATAGAATTTAGGAATAATCAAGGCTTTTAACTAAAAACTGCATTTTGGGAATTTTATTACAATTTTTATATTTAGGCATTTATAAATTCAAAAGTAAAAATTATGAATATCACTGATTATCTACTAGGCTAACATATTCGTCAACGATATTTTGGAAGTTTATCATAAAGTTAAGAAGGCTTTAGTCTTATGGCTAATTTAATTGGCCCAGAAAAATTTGGATAATAATTTAAAACATCAGACAATTGTGTGTTTCATCACTATATGAAATCAGGATATAAGCTTGGGGGGACAAAACCTCGAAAATAAAAATCCCGAAGCTACTAAATCCTGAGGGTACAAGACCCCGAGGATACAATAATCCCGACAGAACAAAATCCCGAGAGTGCAAAATCCCGAAAGTGCAAAATCCCAAGAAGTTATACCCCGAGGGGTTACGAAAACCTGTAATCCCGAGAAAATCCCGAATAAAATTGAATTAACTGCGGAATTTTCTGAAAGAAGCAGCTAAAATGAAATATAAAAAGGGCAATGCGATTTTATGAGAGAAAAGGAAAAGGAGCTCTTTCAAAAGGAATAACTGCATTTGCCAGAAAAGAAAATTCCAGAAATTTTAAAATCCAGAAACAAAAAATTCAGAGAAAACAAAATCCAGAAAACTAAAATACAGAAATATAATCATCAAAGTGCGGCCCAAATTAAAACTAAAATTTATAAAATTTCTATAATATTCTTAATATTTGTAGTAATGGAAATTGCTTCGTCAACCTTGCAGATATACAGATCAAAGGAATTGTATCGCTCGTATCGCTTCGGCTAATAGATGTACCACACATGTTTCAAGAGATGATACAGCCCAGCACTAAAAAAATATTATTCAATTCTATTTACAGTAACGCACAACTTTTTTAGCGAAAAAAATGGACAAATTTACAAAAATATACTAGTTCATGTTTTTTCGTAAAAGTTACAGCATGTTGCACCATGTTGCATCAAAATTTTTATAATGATGCTAACATTTTGAAATTTAGCGCGCCCGTCTCATTTTTCGTTGTGTTTCTATTCTTTTGAAATAAAACGAATTAATCACAAGGAAACCTACATTTTCTCTACAATAAAAATGAAATTTTAGTGCAACATGATGCAACATTGTCGAAAAAGTTTAACTAGCTCGTCTTTTTTCAATTTTTCCATTCTTTTTGGGAAAAAAACAGTTGTGTGTTTGGTATCGTTGGGGTGAGATGCCTGATGCCATGATGACCACCAATTTGCGTTTGCTTTCCGTTCCGGTCCGGAAATTGCTTCGTCAACCTTGCAGATTCAGATCAAAGGAATTGTATCGCTTATATCGCTTCGACTGATAGATGTACCACAAATGTTTCAAGTAATGATATAGGTCTAAAAGTGACTATAAAATTGAATTTTTCTCATTTACTTTACACAAAATATTTTTTCGGGATTTTTTTTTCTGAATATTAATTTTTCAATTATTCTGAATTTTAAAATTGGTAGAATTTTAAATAATCCTAAAAAGTGCCACTAACAGAGTGACATGAAAAGTATTTATTATAGATATTTTCGATTAATTCGAATTTTTCGTTAGGGGTGACATAAAACATCTTTAATTAAAGGGAAAATTACACCAGTTGTGCAATAACCAGATTTTGGAATTTTCATAGGCTTTCGGGATTTTTACCCGGGATTTAGTGTCCTCAGGATTTGGTACGCTCGGGATTTTGAACCCTCAGGATTGTGTATTCTCGGGATTTTGTACACTCGGGATTTTTTCAAACCTTCGGGATTTTGTGCCATCGGGATTTTGATTCTCGAGATTTTGTCTCTCTTCCCTTTGACACAACTATTTGAAATGGTTAAAATGCAATTTTTGATTAGGAATTTTTTATTTTTGTAATTTGTAATAGAAGAATGGGATCTATTAGAATTATGGAAATTAAAATTTGACTTTTGGATGATAGATGGGTATTGGAGATTTGATTGATTTTGACGGTTGTTTTATAACGTTCTATAGGTTTTGACGAGTAGATTGGTGAACGTTTGAGTTATCTCCGTCGTTTGAGTTTTCCTTGTTTGTTTTATGTGGACCGTTACAACAGCCGTTAGAATGAATATTTAAAAAAAAATTTCGATTATATAAGTCATTGAACATTTATTTTGATTACAGATATTTTTTGGCCTAACCTATAAGTAGGTCACAGAATTAAGGAACTTTAGCATAGTGTCACTTGTAAAATATCGAAATACTCGTATAATGTCGTTTATCGTAATTTTCATAATTTTTAAATAAAATTTATAATTTAGCTCCAACTTCACTGGTTTTCGATCTTGCTAAATATTGAATCATGGATGGAATTTTCTTTCAGAGTGAAATTACACAGGAAAATTCAAAACTTTCTATAAATTTGTTGGAAGTTAAAATTTTTAAAATTATGTTCTATAGAATCCACTTTCTGTTAACTATTTTAAAATTTTCACTGGAAAAGCTTGCAAAAAATATTAAGCTTTTAGTTTTCTAATCATATATAATTTAATGTAATTTTTTCCAATTTCGGGTTATGGTCGGATCAGGTCAAATGATTATTCGATTAAAGAAAATTCCTAATTTCCTAAGAGGAAAGGAAATATTCTTATTGGCAGATTCGAAATCATTTTGTGAATTTTCTGTTGTCACTTGCCTCAGCAATCTATGGTCTGATTTTGAAGCAAAGTGTAATCTTAGATATTAACCGATTTATGCAACACTGTTAATCAACCTAACCAAATTTTAGTTTACCCTTTTTCATTAAAAAAAATATGAGTCTCTTCAATTTAATATAAAAAACAAATCATTTTTGTTGTCAATAGTTCATGTTTCTAGATGCTGCGGATCAAACAATGTAAATGCACGATGTCAGGGCAATGGACCAAAGAAGCTGATTTGGATCGGATAATAAGAAGAATTTTGCGACAAGTACGATTCTTATATCAACTATTTAGTTGTCCCGAATTTTAAATCAATCAATTATCAATTATGTGTAGCACCACGAATATAGAATTCTTCAATTAATACTGCCAGATAATTATTACAGAATTGTTAATTATTCGTAAACAATTTATATTGGAATTAAGTATTTTATGTTCCAAGGAAACAAAAGCAAAACTCACCTTAAATAATTATAGTGTGTTGCAGTTTTATAAATCGAGAATCTCTGTGTTACTACAAAAAAACCTAGTACTCAAAAAATGTTATTCAATACTATTTACAGTAATGAACAACTTTTTGGGGGAAAAAATGGACAAATTTATAAAAATATACTAGTTCATGTTTTTTCGAAAAAGTTGCGGCATGTTGCACCATGTTGCATCAAAATTTTTAAAATTATGCTAACATTTTTAAATTTAGCGTGTCCGTCTCATTTTTCGTTATGTTTCTATTATTTTGAAATAAAACAAATTAATCACAAAGAAACCTACATTTTATAAAAAAAATGAAATTTTGGTGCAACATGATGCTACTTTGTCGAAAAAGTTAAAATAGCACGTCTTTTTTCAATTTTTCCCTTCTTTTTGGCCAAAAAAGAGTTGTGTGTTTGGTATCGTTGGGGTGGGATGCCCTTCGATTAATCGCTAAAACTTGATGTCCAGTTTTATTTGGAAATCAATTATTGTGGTTGTTGTTATTATTTGGTACATCATTTCGTACATTTTTTATTCCCACCATTTGACAGCGGTATCGGCCTAGTCAAAGCTTATGC
Organism: Tipula vernalis; assembly: GCA_958295665.1. Lineage (NCBI taxonomy): Eukaryota > Metazoa > Arthropoda > Insecta > Diptera > Tipulidae > Tipula > Tipula vernalis. The sequence goes on from OY282560.1 coordinate 38,569,846, forward strand.
GATTTCCTAATCCTTTTGAAATCATTCGCTTTTTACTTGCTGACGGTGGTCAAAACAACAACGTGAAGTTATTTTATATCAAAAATAAACACAAATAAAAAGTTCAAAAGAACGATAGAAATTGCCATTCAGGAATTTCTCATTACAACATTTAAATAAATTACAGAGATACTACATATAAGTAAACATTATTGCAGCGGCAGCAGCATGCCCAACGGATTCAGTTCATCCACCGTTTACTGTGTTTCAGTCAAATGTAGAAAATACCATATGGCCCAATCCGATATCCAACTCGAAAATTGATCCGCAAGAAATTATTCCGAATCCTTGTCAATTACCTACAAATTAATTGGACCTCGAGTTCACCTCTCCACCTCTCCGCCTTCCAATATGGAAAATTTCGTTTGACGAGAGTTCGAAAGATGCAGCTCTATAGAACGTAAGGTGCAGGGTAGAGTAACCTTCAACCTCTTGGCCTTTGAAATACAAACCCTAACTGAACACCTCCCAAAACGCTTTTTTGCGGCAGAACTCGTGGAACTTCTGCGCGAAAACATGAATACCGCCTTGAGGACGGCCATTTTACCAACGCTGATTATATAGTGGAACAATTCCGAGTTACTTTAACTAATTCTAGGTTAAGTTGATATAAAATATAACAATGTTGTGCAGCCTATGCGATTATACATATTGTAGCACCTAATAGTTTATTTGGAATATTGTATCTGAGCATTGATTTTTGGGCCAAATTGCCTCAATGAAATTTCCACGCCGGTTATCGACGAGTCTGCACAATATTGTTTAACCTAAATACAACATGAAATATTGTAAACCATTATACGGAAGTTTTCATTTTTCGAAGTGGATGCCTGAGGACGAACAAAATTGTTCGAGTGTGTGATTGATGTGGATCAAACTACCCCAATCAAACAATGTTGCTAACAATGATAGCGAGCATGTTATCGGGCACAGGGTTGATGCGCGAAATCAAATATTTTGGCTTCATCGTGGGAGAAGGATGGCATTCGTACTGATTTTGCCAAGGTTCAGACAATTTGTTGTTTCACGAGGGCGATGACTGTCAAACAAATTCGCAAATTTCTAGGCATGGCCGGTTGGTATAGGAGATTTATCTCCAATTTCCAGAAAAAATGACAAAACATTTATGGAATTGTGAACCACAATCTGTGTTTGAAATAATTAAATTGATTTTAACATCAGCACCCGTATTAATTTATGCAGACTAAACCCTTCTTTATAAGGTTCAAAAAGAATAAATACATTTTATAAATTTTGGTTCAACATGGGGCAACTTTTACAAATAAAGGTAAACTAGTACATCTTTTCGGCAAAAAAGTTATGTGTTGTTTTTAATATTGTACAACGAATTAAAAGCTCCCTCCGTCCCATCTAATATCACAAAGTACTCACAATTACTTCTGATTACATGCAATACTCTAGCTACATTTTATGTCTAGTGAGCTTACTGCGGTATTAACCCTTGTCTCTAAACCCAAGAAAAAATTCTTTGTTCTATACCCGGTTACCCAGGTAGCCACGTACACATTCTGCTTTTAAAACCAAATAATTTATATTTTCTTGTACGTTGTTGCAACCTTATTCAAAAATTTTAACTTTTAATGACGAAAAAATGAAAAGCTGCTGCATTTTGTGCGGATCACGAGAGTGGAACAGCAATAGACTACAGGAACGTTTGGATTGCTGATTAGGGTGCTACATAACACATGTCTTCTCGCGTCGAATAGTTCGTTGATTATAATAGGTGCGATGTCGAGCGGTTTGTCCAAATCGCAAACGGCCTTTGTCTACCGATTCGTAGCACAGGCGCAATTCTAATCGAACCCGAGGACAATGGTGTGTGGGAGAAGGAGATACCTGAAGAACGTACAGTCCGCACATCGAAGAGTTTTGAGATAATGTTAACCCGTGATAGCTACAAAATGATGGATGCTGTTGGAATCGTGTATACTGTTGTTGTGAAAAATGAACCGAAAGCAATTGTGAATGATGTTTCGACAGAGAATCGATGAGCGTGCAAATTTTGCGACTGTTATGCTTGAGCAATTGCATCATCTGAATGTGGAGACGATAAACCGTATGCGCAACCATTTTTCGCAATTCGATAAGCAATTCAGTGAAGCATATTCGTTTCGACAACGGTGTGGAATGCGCCCGCACGATGTTGCTTTCTGGCGATTTGCAGAAGTGGTGATGGCCAGAAGCTGTACACACAGCAGTATACGTCTTGAACAGATCGTCGAATAAAAAATGTCCGACCGCAACTCCGTACGAGAATTGGTTTGGTGTGAAACGAGAAATGGGTCATGTGGGAATTTTTGGTAAACAGTGCTTTGTGCAAATACCAAAGCAAGTGTCGATCCAGAAATCGTCGACCGAGCTACGAACAAAAGAGAAGATGCCAGTCATGGAACAGTATTCGCAGTGTATCGGCACGAATGACAATGGACATAATACATTGTCCATGTCTGATAATGAGTTACTCGATACAAATGGTATCACGTTGACAGCAGATGACGATGTGTGTGAGATCGAGAACGTACCCAAAAATGTGCATTATAATTTGGGTGAGAAAGCGAACGAGTGTCATGTTGGAGCCAAATACGTATGAAGTAGCGTTAAATTCCGAGGAAGCTGCCAAATGACGAGATGCGATGAAAGATGAGCTGCAATCACTGAAGAAGAATTCGACATGGGAGCTGGTGAAACGTTCGCAGAACCGCAACGTTGTTGGATGTCCATGGGTTTATAAATTGAAGCCAAATCCATCTGGTTCAATTTTCAAGGCTCGCCTTGTCGAAAAAGGTTTTACGCAATGAAAAGAAGTTGATTATGATCGAGAAGCTTGAAAACTGCGTTTTTTGAACGGTGATATGGACAAAGAGATTTTCGTGGAGGCACCGAAAGGACTGGACATGAAGGAAGAGAATATGGTCTGCTGGCTCAAGAAAAGTTTCTATGGATTGAAGCAAGCATCCAGAGTGTGGAACAAGAAATTCACGAAGTTTAAGATCAATGTGTGTTTAGCGGCTATATCAACTGTTATTATTGTACGTAGATGATGAATTGATTTAGTCGAAATGCAGAAACAGGATTGAGACAGTGATGAATTATTTGTCAGGTAATTTTGAGATGACACGAGGTAGCGTTAATCATTACGTCGGCATGGAGATACATCGAAACAGAAAGACGACGATTTTCATCAATCAGAACGCATACATCAAGAAAATCGTCGAAAAGTTCAACATGCAGGATTCGAAGCACATTTCGAATCCAGCCGACAGCAATGTCATATTGTGACCAAACCAGTCATTTCATATGCAAACCAACTAATTAGGATGGTCTAACTTCAAAATTACAATATTTACAGAGGTTTTAAATCATAATGTCTACCCAGGTAGCCGGGTATAGACAAAAGGGTTAAGAAAAATAGTAAATAAAACTGGTTGGGAATGAACCAAACCCAATGTAAATTTGGTTTGACCCGAACTTTTCAATTAAATTTTGTTAAAGTACACCGTAAAATATGTGCTGTTATTTAAATTCAGATACAATGTCGTTTAAAGTTTGATCTCCTTGCGCAGTATTTGTTTCTGGATTTTTTCTATATTCAAAACTTTTCCTTGGAATCTTTCACTTAAAATTTTGATTTTTTGAAGGAAAAACCATCTTCATTAATTTAAATAGATAAAACTCTAAAAATTTTTTCAAAGTTAGACTCGGGTGAATAGAATTGCTAATTTTCTAGAAAAGGATTACTGCCTCCAAGCATTTTTCATGCTCTCCACTCTTAATATTAGTTTTATAGGCATTTAGAGACAGTTTTAGTCCAATGGTGAATTTCACTTCAGAACGGTTGAATACAAGTTTAGAGAATATTTTGTGTTAAAGGATTCAAATCCTATTTAGTTAACTACTTTGAGCTGTTTTCGGGTAGTTTGCCTATACCCCTTTAATCTAATACAATTTTGTTTTCTTCATTTTTACTATTAAAAACGATAAAAGTTTATTTAATTTAATTATTCGAAATATAAATGCAATAAAAATGGTGTTTTTGGAATTTATTATGTTCCCAACACCTATAGGTTGCGAAATTAATTTTGTCGTAATCAACACCCCAAAAAACTTAATGTAAAGGAAGTTAGAAGTGAGTAGCTGACTTATGATGTAAATGTCATAATTTCACTGGACTATAGATTATACCGTGGCAACGATTTCTGGGCTCAGTAAATCAAATGTGAAGAACTAATTATTGAGCGATGAATGAATTAAAAAAATTTAATTTATTCCTGACCTTAATTTTCACCAATGTACAAAATCACAACAATATAGAAGAGCACAGTTTCACTCTCTCTTCAGTGTTAGTGTAAAATAATGCGAATTTGGCATTTAGTCAGTGCAAAGTTTCATTTCAGGATACATTTAGGATCACGGGCAATCCACGGTTTTATTAGTGAATTGTGGCCAGCATATTGTGGCCGATGAACTAAAACATGTTATTGAATCAAATCTTGAGAGAAAAATTAAAAATAACTATATTGCGGACCTTCACGATGCAGTTCGACATTCATAAATACTGTTAAACTCCAATTGATTGACTGAGTTTTAACTCAAAGTGATCTGACTGAAATTTTTAGTTATTGGTTACTGACTCAAACAACCAAATTTAAGTTGACCGAACTCAGACTAACTTTTAGACCACTTTGAAACATATTTCTTATACAATTAATTAACTACTTACTTTAACTACTAAAGTGTATTGTTAGTTTATTCAATAGTCCTTGGAAATAAACTACATATGAACAATTGAACAAAAGTTCTATATTTGAAATAAAGTAATGAGCTTCACTTTAACATCACAGCCACCATCAATATAATTTTCGTTCGAGAAGATCTTTGAGGTTAAAAATTTTCGCTGGAATTTTTCGAAAATAAACAGAAAGCATGAGGTAACCATAATTTAGGTCAAAAATGACATAAAGGATTATTCCATCAAATTTATCACTTAACTTATAATACGACTTTCCATAGTAAATTTGACTTTGCAACTTTACGTTGGAACACATCCAAAGTTTTTTACCCGCTGCCGTTTCGCTTTAAAATAATTTAATCAACCATTAAATATCAAGAACACGATAATTCTTAGCATTTAAAATTAAAAGGAATTTAAAATCAAATTTGCTATCTCATTGTGTTGTACCTCATACAAAAAAGTAAAGATTTTAATTTAACAGTAAATTTTTTTTTTGTTGTTCCGGATTGTGTGACCGATTAAACCAAAAAAAAAAAAGCGCAGAACGAAATCCGAAACTTGCCAAAAAATGTTTTTATGAATGAAATAATGTTGTATGCGTAAAGAATCACTTTGCCTATGAAGATATAAAATATTAGGTAACCGTATATCGTCTAGACAAGAAAGGTGCTTAAGAACGACAAATAAATTAAAATCGTATGTAAATTTCATTTTCCTTCATCTTTAAGTAAAATTCACTCGTCCATTATACCAAAAATTACAATATTAAATTCACAAAAGGTCAAAGACCCTGTATTTAAATAAATTCGATTAAATTTTGGTAATTTCCCAAATTACTTTATTTCACTGTCACTAACATTAAACAAATTTTTTTTTTCTAATTTGCACAGTTTTTTTTTTTACAACAAATTAAATTATTAATAATAATTATTTGTGCGGGGCAGTGATAGCTAACGGCTAAATTAAAATCTTAACACATTTTAAAAAAATTTTAATTTTGCGTACATCACAATTAATATTACAAAAAAAAAAAAAAAATTAAATTGCGCGATTTATTTATTTATTCAAATGTGTGTGGTACTTTTAGTTTAATCCGTACCCATTCAATCGATATCAACAACTAAACTAAATAAATAATACAAACTATATAAAAACTTTATACAACAAAAAAAAAAGTCTCATCGCATCTCTGCGAACACAGATTGGCTTAATGTAATAAAACTGAAAAAATCACTGTAGTGTGTCAGAGATTTTACTTTTTGTTGTTATAGGTTTACGTATAATGTTCTGATGGTTTTTTATTTATCTGTGTGCACGACGAGCAGACGAGCATATTTGGAGTTAGAATCTTTCATATTGTACAGCAACAATGTTCGCGTTTTATTGTAGCGCTTTTTTTATTCATTATACATACGTACATAGCGAAGCTCTCGATAGAGAGGTGTTGTGATTTTTTTATGGGTTTTTATCATTCCAAATGATTTTAATGTTATGTATACAGATTATAGTTTTGAGATAATTTTAGAATAAAAAAATTATAATTATTTGCAATTAATTTTTTTTTTTTTTAATTTTATTAGTTGGTACATTCATAAAATAGTGAATATGTTAATTGGTAATGAAAGAGCAAGTTGATTGGTATAAAGGCATTATTCGTTTGGCGCCAATTTATCGTTTAATTATTGAGCTGGTTTATTCGTTGCTTTAAGACGATGATGACGCATTAGAAATAAGGTCAAAAAACATTAATAATCAAATAACAAACAATCAATTATGTTTCTTAAACTCAATAACGATTTAAGGAAGATCTCCGCTCTAAGTCTTATTTACTATTAGTCATAAAATGTCGTCATCCCAAATGGATTTTTTTGTGATGTACATGGAAATGGAGGGCAGAAATGAGTACTCAGCTTTTTTAAATTCCAACTTTTTTCCAAATCATGAAAGACCATATTTCTGGTTTTTTTTTTTTTTTTTTTTTTTTTTTGCGTGTTATCTTAAAACTATTATTTACAATATTTACAACTTACGAACTATCTTAATACTAACTACCCTAATCTTAGATTACAATGCTAAGCGCAATAATTTGTATAAACATGAACATGTCGAGCTGTTCAGTATTGGTGAGCGATGTTGTTTAGGAAGTCGCATGGCAAGGAAAGCAGTTTGTTTAGCCGATTGGACAACATTGTAGCCGAGAAGTTACCGATATAGTTTAATTGGGCCATGTCATGGAGGCAGACAGTCGAGGTTTGTCTGTAGTCCGGCGGGTTTGGCCAGCTATCAAAAACATGACGTAGTGCTTTATTTTGTATGCGTTGTAGCGTGGTTTTCTGCGTTGATGTGGTTAAGTCATACCAGGCTGGTGATGCATAGGTGATGATGGGCCTGATGTATAGCTTGTATACCAGTAACTTATTTTTGTAGTCCAGCACACTATTACGGTTAAATAACGGGTACATGATTCTGAAGGCATTCGCTGATTGTTTGCTAATTGCTTTAATGTGGCTGTTGAAATTGAGGGTACTGGACAGATTGACGCCCAGATACTTTGCCTCCCTTGACACCGTGATGTTTTCGCCATTAATGGAGACGTCCACTGCTTTGTTGAATTTATTTTTATAATTTTGGTGGGGATAGAAATAGACCAGCTGGGTTTTTGTGGCATTGATCCTAACATTCCAGGTGTCGAAGTAGACCACCAGCGTATTAAGGTATGCTTGAATTCTGGAAGAGCATTGGTACTCACTGTAACTGCTGGAATATACTGTTGTGTCGTCGGCGTATGCTTGGAACTTGGTGTAAGGCTGCCTAGGGACAGGTATGTCATACATAAAAAATATGTAAAGTAATGGTCCTAGCACCGATCCCTGGGGCACTCCTGCTGATATTTGTTTCGTTTCCGAGTTATGCCTATTATTCACGCAGACAAAGAACTCCCTTTCTCCTAGGTATGAGTTAAGTAGTGCGATGAGCGCTGGATTGGCTCCACATTTAATTAATTTGTATATGAGGCCCTTGTGCCATACCGAATCGAATGCTTTCTGGATGTGCAAGAATGCTACCGCCGTGATCTTGCGACGTGACTTGGCTCGTTTGAGGTCATTCAAGAGACGCATCATTGCGTCCGTTGTCGACCTATGGCAAACAAAACCAAACTGCTCCACCGTGATCAAGTGCTGAACCGCCGACCAGAGCCTACGATAGATCACTCTTTCCACCAGTTTACTGAGTCCGCACAACAGACTTATGGGCCTCGTGTTTTCCGGGGTGCATGGTTTGCCGGTTTTGGGAATTGCTACCACCTTAGAGAGCTTCCAACTTTTGGGGAAATAGGCATAAACCAGAATAGCGTTTGTGATTTGTACCAGCTGTACGATAGCCGAGATTGGTAGGTTTTTGATTGCCCCATTAGAGATTCCATCTATCCCCGGCGATTTTTTATTCTTTAACTGTCGTACAATGCTTGACATCTCTGCGGCATTTGTCGCTTCAGGATATACCGTAAATGGCAATCTTTGATTTGTAATAAATCCGTCCGCCTGGTCTATTATTCCCTGATCCTCGGTACGTGCCCTCTCACTGAATATCGTTTGGTAGTAGTCTGCTACCTTATTGGCAATTATTGCAGGATCAATGACCGGGCCGTCAGGGCCGTCTAGCACCGTGTTTAGTTTTGTTGTTGGTCTCAGAGTTCTTATGTATTTAAATATATTTGACTTGTCTGGGTTTACGCTTCTGAGTTTCTCGTTTATTCTTTCTTGGCGAAACTGGCTGATTTTTTCGTGCACAAGCCTCGTAGTTCGATTTATTAGTTTCGTGGTGTATAATGCCGGCCAATATCGGTGTTTGTTTCTATAATAGTTCCTTAGTTTGATCAGTTGGACTATATGAGCAGGTAGCGGTCTGGTCCTATTCTCCATCAGAGGCACAAATTTATCCGTGGCTATTCCCATGATTGTTGTGAGTTTATGAACTCTTCGGTCGATTTCATCCGTTGAATCGATTGGCTGTTCGTTGAGCGGGGCAACTTTTTGATGAATATAATGCCTATAGCAAGGCCAGTCAGCGTTTTTGTAGTCCAGTATTCTTACACCGTCTGGACTTTGGAACAGGTCGAACCGATCCAAGGTGTGAAAGACTACTGGCATATGGTCAGAGCAGAACTCATTCAGCACCGTGACGTCTTCATCAATGTCTACTTCCTTTGCCAAGACCAGGTCAAGTACTGCATCCCCGCGTGTTCCCACGGGAGGAAAGTGAATGTTGATATTCCTAAATTGACAGTATTCCGAGAGTGTCCGGCCGCTGCTGTTGATTGTCAAGCAACCCCATGAATGATGGTGAGCGTTAAAGTCGCCACAGACGACGACGCGTGGGTGAGTGCTAATCAAACTGTGTAGGTCTTCGGTTACAACCTTCCAAAAATAGGCAGAGACTAGTACGAAAGATTCGTCTCCTTCCCCCACAATTACAGTGGTAGCAACTAAACTGTCCCGTATGTAGGCCCTCGGCGATGAATGTTTTATGTTGTCTCTGACTAGGATCGCCGTACCTCCGGATCTCTTAATTTTGGAATTTGTTCTGTGTATGATATAATTTTCGAAAAAAAGCGAGTGTCGGTCGTTTAGTCTGGTCTCGTTTAGGCACACTATGCTTGGTTTATGTTGATTGAGGAATACCGATAGCTCCTGGCGGCGGGCATTACTGATTAGGCTATTGCAATTTAAGGTGACAATCTTCATTGCAGGAATTGTACTACGAAATTGAGGTACGCAGCCTTTTGGCTGGCTACGTCCTGGATATTATTTAGTTGTATTAAAAATTTGGATACGTGGCTTGTGAGCGAGGTAAAGCTCATGCCGAAGAGTTCATGTGACTTTGCAAAGAACTCTCCAAGAATACTACTCGCTCCAGATGGCTCCGAAAAATGTGGTACGTTAAGAGCTGAAGGCCCCTGGCTAGGTTTGGGTTTGAGAAAATCGGCATAAGAGACACCTTTTTTGACATAGTTAGATTCAAAAGTTTTGGGCTGAGCATTGTTTACATTGTTTGTATTTACTAGATTAGGTTTAGTTAGCTTACCGAGTCTTTTTTGCCTCTCTGGACATTCAAAGAAGCTGGCCACGTGTCCTCCGCCACAGTTGCCGCATTTCACTGGGACTGATTTATCTTCATTTCTTGGACAGGCACCTGGTAGGTGTGATCCGGCGCACTTCACACATTTGTATTGCATGCTGCACCCAGCAGCAACATGCCCGAATCCTTGGCATTTACGGCACTGTGCTATGGGGATTTTTCTTTTGTTTTCCCAACTGATTTTGTAGCCGCAGCAACCGTTGGTCATATTTATGTCTGCATATTTGGTATCATGCGCAAAGGACACCGTAAAGCAGGGTAATTTAATTTGCTTCTCCGAGCCGTCGTTCTCCTTGATCATTTTGTTTATGGGGTACACGTTTTGCACCGCTAGCCCTTTTTTTTCTAATTCAGCTTTGATTTCATCCGTGTCTGTATCCTGATGGATACCCTTCATCAACATCACTTTTGGTCTTTGGTTTTTTTTGGATGTATGTGAAGAAATTCATGTTTATTTTTTTGAGTTCCGCTACCAGTAGTTGGTGGTTTTCAAGATTGGTTGCGTAAATTATCGTGCTGCTAGAGTACACCTTGAGCAGGGTGCCGGTAAGTTTTCCTGTAATTTCTCTGATTAAGTTAATTTTTGACGAGTCGAACCCTTTTAAAATTATTGGGGGTGGTTTAGCGACTCTGGTTGCGGCTTTCCTTCCAGTGTCCATATTGACCTTATCAGCAGGTACGTCAAACTTTAATCTGTTAAATTGTCCGCCAATTCGACTGCTTGGGAAGACTACGTTATCCGTCAGAGCTGTTGTCCAGCATCATTTTGACGGCATGTGAGACATCATTCTCTGGGGTATCGCTGTTCTTACGCACTCTCTTAGTCTTTTCGACGCTTGACGTTGAGGGGCTGCCCACTTCGTTGGACCGTTTTTTAATAGTGGCCTCGTATGATGCATTTGTTTGGCTATTTGACGGGTTGTTGGTTCCGTCTGGTGTATTATAGGTGGTAGATTCTACGGGTAAGGCCGGGTTATTGACACTGATTTGGTTTAGAATGTCACTTTTAAATATTTCCAATGATTTGCTAATATTTTTGCTTATAAGCTTAGTAATGAAGCTCAGGGTTTTCTCGTCCAAAGATGGCTGTCCACCAATTTTTTTTTCCGCATTTTATATTTAAATTTGCTGCCTCGCTGTGGTTACACCGCCACCAGCAGGTCCAAATTTTGTAAGCACAATTCTTTTAATGTTTTCTTCTTTTTTCTTTTATCTAGTTTAATTCCGGTAAAGAAATTTTCCCCTTTATGGCAGAAAATCTCTGTGTTTCGTCCCTCCGTATTAAATATTACGAAATTTAATTTAATTTAATTTATATTTTCTATTTTCATGAAGAAAAAACAGACGTTCGTCGACGTGAATGTCTAAGGCTCCTATCAAAACTGATGATAATAATGATATCCATATTTCTGGTATTTTAATTTAAGGTTATTAATAAATCGATGAAAATTGAATACAGCGTAAAATGCTTTAATTTGTATACCTTTATAATTGGCAAAACGTCGATCCTATATCTTGTTCAGCTGTTCAGTGCCATTTATGGCTCATAATGTATTTCGATTATGTTTTTTTAGGGCTCAGTAGAACGTTAGTGTAACTAATTAGTTTTCTATTCTATTCCTGATTGAAATATATAAATTGTGAAAATCATTTATGCCGTTCTTAGGTCAAATAACTAAGTTTTAAGAATGTATCGTTATATTGAGCCCTACTCAGCTTCATTAATGGCCGATAATATGTTTTGATAATTTTTATTGGGATGCAGTGGATGTTTTAGGGAAAATTACCACGGTTCCATTCTCTTCCTGCATGTAATAAGTAAATTGTGCTAAACAATTGTGCATTTCTATGCTCTAATAACTATATTTCTCGAATTTATCGTTATTGTAAGATGTGGTCAGCCCATTTATGGCTGCTAAAAAATTTTGAAATTTTTTGTTGGAATTCAGTGGAAGTGGTTTAGGGTAAACAAAATTTTTCTCATTCTCTTCCTGTTGTAGTACATAAATTGTGGTAACCAATTAAGCATTTCTAAGCTCAAATAACTCTATTTTACGAATTTATCGTTAAAGTAAGTTTTGATAATTGCAGTGGGAGTTTTAGGGTAAATCAACCATTTTCTATTCTCTTCCTGCATGTAATACATAAATTGTGATATCTAATCATATGATTTGATGCTTAAATAAGTCAATTTTGCAAATTTATCTTTATCGTGAGTCATGTTAAGTCCCATTTAGGATCCATAATATATTTTGATAATTTTTATTGTGGTGCACTGGAGATTTAAGTGGAAATTAGCACATTTCTATTCTCTTCCTGCATGTAATTACTAAATTGTCATAAACAATTTAGCTTTTCTATGCTCAAATAACTAAATTTATCAAATTTATCGTTATTGTAAGACGTGGTCAGGGTAAATAAGGCTGTCATTCTCTTCCTGCATGTAATACATAAATTGCGATATTTAACTATACGATTTTAAGCTTGAATAAGTACATTTTGCGAATTTATCTTTATCGTGAGTCATGTTCAGGCCTATTTAGGATCCCTAATAGGTTTTGATAATTTTTATTAGAATGCAATGAAAGTTTTAGGGTAAATTAACCTTTTCCCATTCTCTTCCTGCATCTAATACATAAATAGTGATAAACAATTGTGCTTTTCTATCACTAAATAACTGTATTTCTCGAATTTATCATTATTGTGAGATGTGGTCAGTCCAATTTATGGCTCCTTATGTGGTTTGATAATTTTTATTGGGATGCAGGGGAAGTTTTAGGATAAATAAAATTTCCTCATACTCCTCCTGCTTGTAATGCATAATTGTTTTAACCAATTAAGCATTTCTAAGCTTAAATAACTCAATTTCACGAATCTATCGTTAAAGTAAGTTTAGATAATTGCAATGGAAGTTTTAGAGTAAATTAAAATTTTCCCATTCTCTTCCTGCATGTAATACATAAATAATAATATCTTATCATACGATTTTAAGCTTAAATAATTCCATTTTGCAAATTATTTTTATCGTGACTCATGTTCAGTCCCATTTATGATCCATAATATGTTTCGATAATTCTTGATGGGGTGCAGTGAAGGTTTTAGGGAAAATTAACACATTTTCATTCTCTTCCTGCATGTAATACATGGATTGTGTTAAACAAATGTACATTTCTAAGCTCAAGTAACAATATTTTTTTAAATTTTTCGTTATTGTGAGACGTGTTCAGTCCCATTTATGGCTGCTTATATGTTCTGATAATTGTTATTGGGATGCAGTGGAAGTTTTAGGGCAAATAAGTTTTTCCATTCTCTTGCTGCTTATAATACATAAATTGTGGTAATCAATAAGCATTACTAAGCCAAAATAACTATATTTCTCGAATTAGTTTTAAAGTAAGTTTTGATAATTGCAGTGGCAGTTTATCTCTATCAATAGGTTTCGGGACCTGTAATTGCTGTGACAATTTTTATTTTGATTGCTCGATTATTTCTAAACATTTCTTAGAAAATTCAATTTTATTGAAAATTAACTGTGCTATAGCCCACAAGTTTTAGGGCGGCAAAAATCTAAAATGGTCCGATTACGATGGTTGATACCTCTATCAATAGGTTCCGGGACCTGTAATTGCTGTGACAATTTTCATTTTGATTGCTCGATTATTTCTAAATATTTGTTAGAAAATTCAATTTTATTGAAAATTAACTGTGTTATAGCTCACAAGTTTTTGGGCGGCAAAAATCTAAAATGGGCCGATTACGATAGTTGATACCTCTATCAATAGGTTTCGGGACCTGTAATTGCTGTGACAATTTTCATTTTGATTGCTCGATTATTTCTAAATATTTCTTAGAAAATTCAATTTTATTGAAAATTAACTGTGCTTATAGCCCACAAGTTTTTGGGCGGCAAAAATCTAAAATGGGCCGATTACGATAGTTGATACCTCTATCAATAGGTTTCGGGACCTGTAATTGCTGTGACAATTTTTATTTTGATTGCTCGATTATTTCTAAATATTTCTTAGAAAATTCAATTTTATTGAAAATTAACTGTGCTTATAGCCCACAAGTTTTTGGGCGGCAAAAATCTAAAATGGGCCGATTACGATAGTTGATACCTCTATCAATAGGTTTCGGGACCTGTAATTGCTGTGACAATTTTTATTTTGATTGCTCGATTATTTCTAAATATTTCTTAGAAAATTCAATTTTATTGAAAATTAACTGTGCTTATAGCCCACAAGTTTTTGGGCGGCAAAAATCTAAAATGGTCCGATTACTATAGTTTATATTTCTATCAATAGGTTTCGGGACCTGTAATTGCTGTGACAATTTTCATTTTGATTGCTCGATTATTTCTAAACATTTCTTAGAAAATTCAATTTTATTGAAAATTAACTGTGCTATAGCCCACAAGTTTCAGGGCGGCAAAAATCTAAAATGGTCCGATTACGATGGTTGATACCTCTATCAATAGGTTTCGGGATCTGTAATTGCTGTGACAATTTTCAATTTAATTGCTCAATTATTTCTTAACATTTCTTAGAAAATTCAATTTTATTGAAAATTAACTGTTCTATAGCCCACAAGTTTTAGGGCGGCAAAAATCTAAAATGGTCCGATTACGATGGTTGATACCTCTATCAATAGGTTCCGGGACCTGTAATTGCTGTGACAATTTTCATTTTGATTGCTCGATTATTTCTAAATATTTCGTAGAAAATTCAATTTTATTGAAAATTAACTGTGTTATAGCCCAAAAGTTGTTGTGCGGCAAAAATCTAAAATTAGCCGATTACGATAGTTGATACCTCTATGAATAGGTTTCGGGACCTGTAATTGCTGTGACAATTTTTATTTTGATTGCTCGATTATTTCTAAATATTTCTTAGAAAATTCAATTTTATTGAAAATTAACTGTGTTTATAGCCCACAAGTTTTTGGGCGGCAAAAATCTAAAATGGGCCGATTACGATAGTTGATACCTCTATCAATAGGTTTCGGGACCTGTAATTGCTGTGACAATTTTTATTTTGATTGCTCGATTATTTCTAAATATTTCTTAGAAAATTCAATTTTATTGAAAATTAACTGTGCTTATAGCCCACAAGTTTTTGGGCGGCAAAAATCTAAAATGGTCCGATTACTATAGTTGATATTTCTATCAATAGGTTTCGGGACCTGTAATTGCTGTGACAATTTTCAGTTTGATTGCTCGATTATTTCTAAACATTTCTTAGAAAATTCAATTTTATTGAAAATTAACTGTGCTATAGCCAACAAGTTTTTGGGCGGCAAAATCTAAAATGGTCCGATTACGATGGTTGATACCTTTATCAATATGTTTCGGGATCTGTAATTGCTGTGCAAATTTTGATTTTGATTGCTCGATTATTTCTAAACATTTCTTAAAAAATTCAATTTTATTGAAAATTAACTGTGCTTATAGCCCACAAGTTTTTGGGCGGCAAAAATCTAAAATGGTCCGATTACGATAGTTGATATCTCTATCAATAGGTTTCGGGAACTGTAATTGCCGTGAAAATTTTCATTTTGATTGCTCGATTATTTCTAAACATTTCTTAGAAAATTCAATTTTATTGAAAATTAACTGTGCTATAGCCCACAAGTTTTTGGGCGGCAAAAATCTAAAATGGTCCGATTACGATGGTTGATACCTCTATCAATAGGTTTCGGGATCTTTAATTGCTGTGACAATTTTCATTTTGATTGCTCGATTATTTCTAAACATTTCTTAGAAAATTCAATTTTATTGAAAATTAACTGTGCTTATAGCCCACAAGTTTTTGGGCGGCAAAAATCTAAAATGGTCTGATTACGATAGTTGATATCTCTATCAATAGGTTTCGGGACCTGTAATTGCTGTGACAATTTTCAGTTTGATTGCTCGATTATTTCTAAACATTTCTTAGAAAATTCAATTTTATTGAAAATTAACTGTGCTATAGCCCACAAGTTTTTGGGCGGCAAAAATCTAAAATGGTCCGATTACGATGGTTGATATCTCTATCAATAGGTTTCGGGACCTGTAATTGCTGTGACAATTTTCATTTTGATTGCTCGATTATTTCTAAATATTTTTTAGGAGATTCAATTTTATTGAAAATTAACTGTGCTATAGCCCACAAGTTCTAGGGCGGCAAAAATTTAAAATGGTCTGATTACGATGGTTGATACCTCTATCAATAGGTTTCGGGACCTGTAATTGCTGTGACAATTATCATTTTGATTGCTCGATTATTTGTAAATATTTCTTAGAAAATTCAATTTTATTGAAAATTAACTGTGCTATAGCCCACAAGTTTTAGGGCCGCAAAAATCTAAAATGGTCCGATTACGATGGTTGATACCTCTATCAATAGTTTTCGGGACCTGTAATTGCTGTGACAATTTTTATTTTGATTGCTCGATTATTTCTAAACATTTCTTAGAAAAATCAATTTTATTGAAAATTAACTATAGCCCACAAGTTTTAGGGCGGCAAAAATATAAAATGGTCCGAATGCGATGGTTGATATCTCTATTAATAGATTTCGGGACCTGTAATTGCTGTGACAATTTTCATTTTGATTGCTCGATTATTTCTAAACATTTCTTAGAAAATTCAATTTTATTGAAAATTAACTGTGCTATAGCCCACAAGTTTTTGGGCGGCAAAAATCTAAAATGGTCCGATTACGATGGTTGATACCTCTATCAATAGGTTTCGGGATCTTTAATTGCTGTGACAATTTTCATTTTGATTGCTCGATTATTTCTAAACATTTCTTAGAAAATTCAATTTTATTGAAAATTAACTGTGCTTATAGCCCACAAGTTTTTGGGCGGCAAAAATCTAAAATGGTCTGATTACGATAGTTGATATCTCTATCAATAGGTTTCGGGACCTGTAATTGCTGTGACAATTTTCAGTTTGATTGCTCGATTATTTCTAAACATTTCTTAGAAAATTCAATTTTATTGAAAATTAACTGTGCTATAGCCCACAAGTTTTTGGGCGGCAAAAATCTAAAATGGTCCGATTACGATGGTTGATACCTCTATCAATAGGTTTCGGGATCTTTAATTGCTGTGACAATTTTCATTTTGATTGCTCGATTATTTCTAAACATTTCTTAGAAAATTCAATTTTATTGAAAATTAACTGTGCTTATAGCCCACAAGTTTTTGGGCGGCAAAAATCTAAAATGGTCTGATTACGATAGTTGATATCTCTATCAATAGGTTTCGGGACCTGTAATTGCTGTGACAATTTTCAGTTTGATTGCTCGATTATTTCTAAACATTTCTTAGAAAATTCAATTTTATTGAAAATTAACTGTGCTATAGCCCACAAGTTTTTGGGCGGCAAAAATCTAAAATGGTCCGATTACGATGGTTGATATCTCTATCAATAGGTTTCGGGACCTGTAATTGCTGTGACAATTTTCATTTTGATTGCTCGATTATTTCTAAATATTTTTTAGGAGATTCAATTTTATTGAAAATTAACTGTGCTATAGCCCACAAGTTCTAGGGCGGCAAAAATTTAAAATGGTCTGATTACGATGGTTGATACCTCTATCAATAGGTTTCGGGACCTGTAATTGCTGTGACAATTATCATTTTGATTGCTCGATTATTTGTAAATATTTCTTAGAAAATTCAATTTTATTGAAAATTAACTGTGCTATAGCCCACAAGTTTTAGGGCCGCAAAAATCTAAAATGGTCCGATTACGATGGTTGATACCTCTATCAATAGTTTTCGGGACCTGTAATTGCTGTGACAATTTTCATTTTGATTGCTCGATTATTTCTAAACATTTCTTAGAAAAATCAATTTTATTGAAAATTAACTATAGCCCACAAGTTTTAGGGCGGCAAAAATATAAAATGGTCCGAATGCGATGGTTGATATCTCTATTAATAGATTTCGGGACCTGTAATTGCTGTGACAATTTTCATTTTGATTGCTCGATTATTTCTAAACATTTCTTAGAAAATTCAATTTTATTGAAAATTAACTGTGCTTATAGCCCACAAGTTTTTGGACCGCAAAAATCTAAAATTGTCCGTTTACGATAGTTGATATCTCTATCAATAGGTTTCGGGACCTGTAATTGCTGTGACAATTTTTATTTTGATTGCTCTATTTAAACATTTCCGAGAAGTATAAGGTTTGCAAATGACCATTTTGATTGTTGTATGGTGTATTATCTTACACTCGCCATTATACCATTGTGCAAAGGAAGTGCTAAATGAATGAAATTTATGGAAATTACGAAGGTTATCGGTTTGTTTGACCATATAAAAAAATGAACCGATAGAAAATATATGAAGCATATAAAAAATTTGCTTGATGAGTTCACTCATTGTTATAAATAAATAATTTATGCAAAATTAGTCTTCAATTTTTTTTTTGGTTGGTTTTCCTGGAATTCTTGTTAAAACAAGAACGTCTAAAATGTATTCGTTTTTAAGACTACCAAAAAACTAATCCGTTTATATCAATCAATTTGACCAAATTCCATGATACCATTTATAGATTAAATGTTCTACATTTTTAAACCACTTAAAGAATGTTATTTTTGATGCCCGCAAGAGGAATTTCTAAAAATTAGGCAAAATATTTTTTTTTAGAATTACAAATCTATATACTCGTACATAGGTAATCGTTTCAAGGCCAAATAGTTTAATAATCGCACTATGTATACAAATAATTTCATAGTTATACTTTATTCATGGTGTACTCATCACAATCCATCAATCTTATAACTATTTGGCTAGTTTATAAGAGTACGGACGATGGAGCACACAGGCAGACACAAAAAACTAGTTTGGTATATATGAAATCATCGAAATTGTGTATCTTCTCTACCGTAACTTGTATACATCCATTCGTACGCAGCTATACAGTAAATTATGATTTTTAGGTTTTAAACTTAACATTAATAACACACATAAAACACACAAATTTTGAACTACTAGAAAAATGATGGTTTGTAGTTTGGTTAAATCATGTTGTATATGTAATAAAAATCGATTAAATCAAATCTTTGGGAATAAGCTAGATGTTTAAACCAATTAAATTGTATGACTAATCTAATATGCGCGCAAAAATATTTACGGAAACATGTATAACAAACATCTTAAAGGTTAACTCATCTATTATTTAATCATTAGATATCAGATTCAACATTAATTTCGTTCAGTTTAAATTTTTTTTTCTCGCCTAATTACTATAGACGTACACGCATTAGACAAAATCATCAACTGTAACGATTCTTCAACTTTTTCTAAGTGTGTACATATGTATATGGACGACATTATAATCTGTCACCCAATCTATCTTTTATATCTGCAATATTTTAAACATCTTCTAGTAACAATTAAATTAATTACTTGATTATTACAAAACATTGACCTTCCGCAACAACTAATTATTGTGAATTTTTTTTTTTTTTTTTTTTTTACATAACCAATTGAAAATTATCACTTTCTCAATGTTACAGTAAAAATTGATTTATATACAATTTACTCAACTAAACAAACGATGAAGAACAATAGAAATTCACATAAGTTCGTAACCATCGCGCGGAGCAAAAGATTACAATTCTGTCATAAATTAATTTTGCTTACGATTAAATATTTTTTGTTTAGTGAGTATATGAGTGTGGGGTTGGGAAATTTTTGCATTGCTTAATGCATTTAGTTCGGTAAGTAAGTTCTAAAACGGTTTCATCCAAAAATTATTAATTGTAGAACCCGATTTGTGGTTTTTCTCGTATTCTAATAAAAAGAAGATCATTGTTGCTTCATTTTGATGTGAAGTAATTTTATTGGTTTCCCACGACCATCACTAAGTAGTTAGGTATGCAATAAATATATGACGAGACTATATACTCGTATACACTAACCTTACGATGTAGTTATTGTTCTTGATTAGAACTGTGAGAATCTATATCAATTATCCTTCTCCTCGAAGACGATTTGTATAGGGCACCCTTTTAGAAAAAAAATCAACAGTGTCGGTTTGTTGGGGTAAATAATCCTAAAATCACGGAATTACAAGCTCTCATCAAAATTTCTCTGTAGTCCAAAATTTAAAATCTGTGCTCCTTCCGTTTTTTGACTGAACACAAAGACTTATTGCCAAACATAGTTTTAAATCGACCTAATTCGAAATTTAAAAAAAAAAAATCTGTTCAAAGATCCTAATTCAAATTTAACTGATTTTAATAAAATTATAACTCAGCGGAACCTTGAAAATTTTACTTACAAAACCTCAGAACTGATAAAGTTTTAAAAGCTGTAAATATACTTTACATGTGGCTACTCTAATGATACGGCAAAAATTTAACAAAACTCAAAATCTGCTCTACTTTAAATTTAAATGGTAAAAGCGGACATTTCCCCTGAGTATTAGGTCTAATTTGGTTTAAAAATATTTTACTCAATAATTCAAATTCAGAGTTAACTAATTGTGTTCAATAATTTGTTGTAAAATGTTTGCTTCAACAGTTTTACCTTCAGTTAAAAATTAACTCGAGAGCAACATTTGAACTATACCTAAACCAAACAAATCTCACTCAAAATAAAGAATTATTATTTCATAAATTTAACTAAATTAATTTTTAGAAAATCTTCGGCAATTCCTCAACTAGTGAAAGTCAAAATTTTCAATGGAACATTAAATTTAAGTTTGTTTTCATAAGTAAGTTCTATGTTCATACCGTGATTTGCTGCGAATGTCTTGCCAAAATATGATAACCGCAAAGTTAATTGAATTTTTTTCTTTATGTACCTCAAACTTCAGCTGAACAACACCATAAATCTGATTTAATGCGAGTGTATACTTAAAATCGGAATTCTAATTCAAATTGAGGCCAACTCACAAATCGCGAATGACAAATCAAATTTCACGATTTTGTTGTCAATGTCTAAAAACAATTAAAATCTCACTCATTTATTGTATTTCACTCACAAAATTAGTCTGCATGATGCTGATTCCGATTCAACACAGTAACCTAAATATTTTTTTTTTCAATTTAAATGGTTTTAGAAGAAATTTGATTTTCACTCAAAAATTGAAATACGTTTATATAATTTTGTTGAATATTTATAGGTACATTTTTTGTCGGTTGCTATAACGGATGTTAAATTCGAAATATTTTGCAGAATAAGAAACAATTGGGTTTGTCTCCTCCGAATTCAGCTAATAAACATTAATCAAAAGTTCAAATATACGTCAAAAACATTAAAATTTCACTCAAAGCAATTAAAAATGCACTCAAATTTCAATCACTTTCTTCCATTAGTTGCAACTAGCCGCTCCAACAGAACTCTCAATCAAAGGGTTAAATTGAATTTTATTTCATCAAAATTAACACTCAAAAAATATTACTCAAAAATCAAAATTTAAATTTTAGTACATTAATTTCGCGTGTTGATTGTCATTTATTAGATTTAAAATTCTATCCCCAATATTAAATGGAATTTTGGAAATAATTCACTCAAAATGAAATGTTTCAATTTAACTTGGGATTTTCATAGTGAAAGTTGCATATTGACTATGACATTGACGTCGTTACGATCTGACGTTCGGCCAGACGTTCGGATTTAATTTCACTAAAACCTATACTAAAGAAATTTTACTGTTTGAAATTCTGTAGACTAGAGAAATCAAAGAGTGAAATTCATAATTTTGAAATTCGGCTGCTTAAAATTGGATGTATTGAAATTTGGTAAACTGAACTTCGATAAATCGAAATATACAATGGTGTGGTGCACTCTATCAAAAGCGCGGCCGTCAAAGTAGGAAAGAATTTAAAATTTAAAATTTTAATCATCAAACGAATTTGGTGAAAACGTTTAGCGTTCGACTGAATGCCTCTATTAATACTTTCTTCCTTGAAACAACTTTATTTTGGTTGCTCATACCACATGTAAATTGTGAACATCGGATTTCGAAAACAATGTTTGAAAATTTTGTTCATCGTTGGGTCTTTGTATCTAAACCAAATCAAATATAGCGTATTAAAATATGGTTTGAATCGACTGTAGAATATAAGTCGTCCTTTCTTTTCTCAGTGCTCTAGAAAAGGTTTGTGCATGAGAATCATTTTTCTCATAGAAACTGCACACATCAATCTAAAAGTAAGCCTGAAAACCAACAAAATTTCTCTTGAAACCATGAATTGGAAACTAAGTTCCGAACTTGAAATTTTATAACATGTTTTCGTCGCTAGTAAGAGAGCTAGAGCTAAGTCTCTAATGACTCAGTGGATTTGATCCATTAAATCTCGCTCTAAATTTCACTCAAAAAATTAGTCTTTATACGATGCCGATTGGGATGCAGCAGATTAATTTAAATAATTTTTTCAAACTAAATGGTTAAGAGGAAATTTTAAATTTCACTCAAAAATTAAAATTGAAAGTTGTCTAATTTTGATCAATATTTTATTGCATCAATTAATACATCGAAACTTCTAAAAGAATTTAAAACAGAAAAAACCTTAATCAGATGTCCAACTCTATGCGTCAAAACGAATAAAATTTCACTCAAAAAGAAAAATTGTTAATTCTAAAATTAAAATTAGACTAATTATTAGAATAAGAATTCTACACCAATTTTGAATAGAATTTGTTTCAAAAATTCACTCAAATTTCAAAATTTTCTCCATTTGTATTTTGGTTCATTGGCCGATTGGGATGCAGCAGATTAATTTAAATAATTTTTTCAAATTAAATGGTTTAGTGGAAATTTTAAATTTCACTCAAAAATTAAAATTGAAAGTTATCTAATTTTGATCAATATTTTATTGCATCAATTGATACATGCAGCTAAACGAAACTTTTAAAAGAATTTAAAACCGGAAAAATCTTAATCAGATGTCCAACTCTATGCGTCAAAACGAATAAAATTTCACTCAAAATGTAAAATTGGTGATTCTAAAATTAAAATTAGACTAATTATTAGAATAAAAATTCTACACCAATTTTGAATAGAATTTGTTTCAAAAATTCACTCAAATTTCAAAATTTTCTCCATTTGTATTTTGGTTCATTGGCCGATTTGGATGCAGCAGATTAATTTAAATAATTTTTTCAAATTAAATGGTTTAGTGGAAATTTTAAGTTTCACTCAAAAATTAAAATTGAAATTTGTCTAATTTTGATCAATATTTTATTGCATCAATTGATACATGCAGCTAAACGAAACTTTTAAAAGAATTTAAAACAGAAAAAACCTTAATCAAATGTCGAACTCTATATGCGTCAAAACAAATAAAATTTCACTCAAAATGAAAAATTGTTAATTCTAAAATTAAAATTAGACTAATTATTAAAATAAACATTCTACACCAATTTTGAATGAATTTGTTTCAGAAATTCACTCAAATTTCAAAATTTTCTCCATTTGTATTTTGGTTCATTGGCCGATTGGGATGCAGCACATTAATTTAAATAATTTTTTCAAATTAAATGGTTTAGGGGAAATTTTAAATTTCACTCAAAAATTAAAATTGAAATTTGTTTAATTTTGATCAATATTTTATTGCATCAATTGATACATGCAGCTAAACGAAACTTTAAAAAGAATTTAAAACAGAAAAAAACTTAATCAGATGTCCATCTCTAAGCGTCAAAACTAATAAAATTTTAGTCAAAATGAAAAATTGTTAATTCAAAAATTAAAAAAATTAGACTAATTTTTAGAATAAAAATTCTACACCAATTTTGAATAGAATTTGTTCAAAAATTCACTCGAATTTCAAAATATTCTCCATTTGAATTTTGGTTCATTGGCCGATTGGGATGCAACAAATAAATTTAAATAATTTTTTCAAATTAAATGGTTTAGAGGAAATTTTAAATTTCACTCAAAAATTAAAATTGAAATTTGTCTAATTTTGATCAATATTTTATTGCATCAATTGATACATGCAGCTAAACGAAACTTTTAAAAGAATTTAAAACAGAAAAAACCTTAATCAGATCTTCAACTCTATGCGTCAAAACGAATAAAATTTCATTCAAAATGAAAAATTGTTTATTCTAAAATTAAAATTAGACTAATTATTAGAATAAAAATTCTACACCAATTTTGAATAGAATTTGTTTCAAAAATTCACTCAAATTTCAAAATTTTCTCCATTTGTATTTTGGTTCATAAATTCACTCATATTGAATAGTTCCAATTTCACAAATTTTATTTCGTATTTGTCTGTAAATATTGCAAAATATCGGAAATATTGACCCTCTTGCTATCCCCCACAAATGTGGATGATTCCGATTTGTAAAAAAAACCGAGAATTATGCAGGATGAATTGAATGTGCGCCTAGGTGGAACTCCTAATTGGTCAGAATCGTTGTCGAGGCCTAAGCTGTTAATTCCAGACGGCTGAAGAATCAGATTTCGACTCGACTTCGAAATGACATGACACTTTGGTATTTTCGAGTGTTATGTTTGCCTTAAGAACCGGAACACTACTTAAACATTTTTGCACCGGATAAGTAGTCTCGTTTACAGTTATCGTACTCGACTTCGGATTATTTGGAGCTATGAGGCTAATTCTTTACATCAATTCAACTACATGTTCATGAAAATATGCGGAATCAATGTTAAAGACATAGGCTCCACGAACATAATGTGGACGTAACTTTTCTTACTATGTTCTTCTTCTTTTAGTTGTCACACAAATTAAAAACCAATTTGACTGACATTCTTGAAAACGTTTCCTTTAATTATACCACCGCACTCTACCATAACATCCTGTTCCTTTGTTAAATTTTCGTAAAACTCTTTCAATTCTGTGTGACTTGACC
Organism: Tipula vernalis; assembly: GCA_958295665.1. Taxonomy (NCBI): domain Eukaryota; kingdom Metazoa; phylum Arthropoda; class Insecta; order Diptera; family Tipulidae; genus Tipula; species Tipula vernalis. The sequence continues at coordinate 38,594,608 of OY282560.1, forward strand.
CCACGCAGAGATAATTAACTTAAACTATAAGCTAGCATACCAGCATTTTCTCCTGTTTTTTTTGCAAATCAAAAATCAAGAGGCAAAACCGATATAAAAACCTTTCTATACAAAGCAAGTGAACCATAAAACCGAATAAAGCCACCATGAAGAAGAGACCAATGCCCGCGCCGCGCGAAAACAATATACACATAAACACAAACAAATAGTTTTTAGTGTTCCACAACCGCAACATAAATTTTTTAGCTGAATAATCAGAAATAAATACTTTGCAAATAGAAAAATCGCCATTGTCCAAAACATTATAATTAGCCAAAGAATATTATTTTGATGTGTATAGCCACGATCTAAGAAACGCGTAACATTTTTGTTTGCCAATTAAATTAAATTTAGAAAGGAAATAATTAAAAAAAAAAATTCTTAAATTTAGAATTTAGAATTTCTTACCTACACATACACAAATACACTTTGAATGTAGGTAAATAATAAATCAATTTTTTATTTGTTTTGCTTTGCGATTTTCGTGTCGATGACACTAATTCTTATTGTGGAGATGCGGTGTGGTACATAAGACGTTTGCCACAGTAATAAACAATAAAAAATTTTAATTGAATTAATTGGTTCGTTACAGATTTTTTGTGTTGATCATGAGAATTAAATATTTAACATTTTTATTAAATTGTGGTTCCATCTGTTGAGTAATTTATTGTAGTTAACATTTAGGGGGTTAACATACGAATATTTTCATGATCGCATATACGGCGTTTTAAAATTGTGTTATGTGCTTTAACAACTTTGAATGAATTATGCTTTTAGGCGGTCGAAAAACATTTCCATATTTTTGTTGGACTAATTCTACAGTATACGGCTGATTTTGCGGATATGTTGTACTCCTAGTTTAAAATTACCAACATTATTTGGAGTAGTTGATCTTGAAAAGCTCCTACTTATCATGTCTATTTTAAATTGAATTTTAAACTGAGATTTAGATGGACCTCATACTTGTTATGAGGATGTGCAGACTTTTTCGAGTATTTATTGTTCCAATTTTATCACACGTATACCAATATTAGCTCGCTTAGACAAAAAAAGTTAAGTTCCCTGGTTATATTTTGTTGATGATATTCCAACCACATTGATTGAATCGGTGTCATCAAAAGAAAAAAAAATCTATCACTGTTAACGTTAGCGTCGATATAATGCAGAATGCGTTATCCCAAATCAAAAATGTTGTCATTGTCAGCCGATAGTGTTCAGCTGAAAGTAAACAGTAAGAGATTGTCATTAAAGAATTTTGTCAATTGTCATACGTGGCCAAGTAAGACTGTGGTTAATTTCACCCTTAAAATGTGCGATTTCTTAATAAGGCTCGGGTTTTAAATTGTGTTTGAATCAAGAAGTCGGGTATTGTACGCAATTTTAACTCAGCGACTTATTTATCTGAGATCGATGTAAAATATTTAGAAATCGAAATTTTTGGTGACAGTGCACTGTCCAGAGCGAATGTTTTTAATTGGTATAAATTGCCGTCTATCGTCATCTACCGATGAACTCCACATCAAGGAAATCAAGGATTTGGTGACATTACACAAATATCATTTAGGTCAGAATATTGGGCACACAGCCTTGGTTGTACGGATGTCTTTCCTTAAAAGATCTTTTCGAATGATTCAGAGTGTAAAAATGGAAGAAAGTCAGGCACAATAAGACAGTTGACGGGGGCATTAAACGCACAAATCGAATTAAATAAAAAGTTGGAAAGAAGAATTGGCCAGTTAGAAAATCAAATGGAAAAGAACACACCAAACAATTCAACAATCATGGCACCTAGAACAGAACAGGAGCTTAAAGACATCGGCAAACTACCAGACTGCGTCAAAGAACTACAAGTCAGTGTAGAAAGTATCCTAAAAGACTACGAGATAGTGAAGGATAAACCTGTATATAGAGCCATCTTACAAAGTAAAAGACAGAAAATAAGAGGAACGATGGGCGCAGCTCTCTTATCATATAACATTTTCGACGAAAATTGGAGTGCGATAAAACGCTGTTTATCGTTACATCATGGCGATAAAAGAGATGTGAGGACACTCGAATATCAATTGGGCATCCTAACTCAGGGGAAGAAAAGTATCGACGAATTTTACGCAACTGTAAACCATCAACTATCCCTCATTATCGACAAAGTTAAAACTGAAAACTACAATGCAGACACCATGACAGTGCTGATAGACACGTACAGGAATCGGGCATCGGATGTCTTTGTTAGAGGTTTAACTGGGGATATATCAAGAATGCTAACTATTCAAAAACCGACGAATCTCCCAGAGGCGTATTCATCATGTCATACAAAATCTCAATTTCCGGAGTATGCCAATACACAATAGAAATTTTAACAATTCAATCACAATTCCCGTAAACTAAATCAATGCGAATAGAGTTCAACAATACACGAAGCCGATACCGCTACCAGGAATATCGCCGCAACAGAGAAATATGGGGTACAATATGCAGTATCAACAACCATACCAGCAACAACCATATCAGCAACAACCATACCATCAACAGCAATATCAGCAACCATACCGGCAACAACAAAATTACTTTGTAACACCACCAACAAGGCCGCAACATCCAAAATCAACAACATCGATGGAGGTGGACGAATCTATAAAAACCAGGAAGGTTGATTACATGAACCGACCAAATAATTATCCGAACCCAACCTTCAAGAGAGAACAAAAGTCGGATATCAATGAAAAAGCTCAGAAACAACAAAGAGTATTTCACCTGGAACAGGAAAACGACGAAGACCCGTATGAAGAATTGGAAGGGATTGGAAGCCGGGTGTGAATTTACATTTAATGAAAAGGAATTAATAGAACCCATAACTGACAACACTATCTTCCTAAACAACTTTCATGGCGCAATAACATATAACAATTCAGTCAAACATCTAGAAGGCAATTATTTAGTTCAATACCAAAACGAATCAGTAGAAATAAAAGGATGGATCTTCACCACCAAAGAAATGAGAACATCTCAAATACTACCACCAGTATTGCAAACAAATATTACAGAACAAGGGATGAAACCTAATCTGGAATACCTACATGACCTACATGTAAACAACATAGGAAAACTCCAGAAGTTATCAACATACCATCAGATAAATAATGTTACGGACACTATCATCATAATTACCATAGTTATAGTAATTATAGGATTTGTAATAAGATCAAGGAGCCGCAAAGGAATAGCCCTGTTCAAGAACAACAAAGTGACCAATCAACATCCTGTACCGCTTGGGATAAAACCAGTCCAGCTGAATTTTTAAATCCACGGGACGAGGATTTTTAGAGGGGGGAAGAGTTAAGACAACATAATGACCATCGTCATAAATATTTAACATCAGTCAACATGTATAGTAAAATCGCAACATTGCATATTTTGCGTAGAAGTAAAATTCCTAACACTCAAATTTCATATATATATATATATATATATATATATATATATATATATATATATATATATATATATATATATATATATATATATATATATATATATTGTTACGTTTTTGCCTTGTCACTCAAGGTTCGTATCACTGGATTTTGAATAATAAAAAATCAATTTAATTTATCACCAACGAATTAATTTATTCCACAACATTTATTACAACACAGTTTATCAATAAAAATACACAAAATCACTTTATATAAATTATTCTTAAATTTTACTGATCACTTTTACTTTTTATTTTATACTAAAACACTTTTTAAATCACTTTTTAATTCCTTTTAATCTTTATACTATCGCTTTCCAAATACTACTAATAATCTTACAAGTTCACTCTATCGCGTTCCACTCAGTACTAATAGTGTAAAAACATTAAGAACAGTTTTATCATGAAAAATTCCATTTTAGTACAGTTAAACATTGAGCTATTAATTCAACTTCTTCTATTACACACTAGGCGTCACATCGTCAAATATTGTTACGGTGACATCTAGTGTGTAATAGAATAAGTTGAATTAATAGCTCAATGTGTAACTGTACTAAATGGAATTTTCCACGATATAACTGTTGTAAATGTTTCTAAACTATTAGTACTGAGTGGAACGCGATAGAGTGAACTTGTAAGATTATTAGTAGTATTTGGAAAGCGACAGGGTGAAGATTAAAAAGTAATAAAAAGTGATTAAAAAAGTGTTTGAGTGGAAATAAAAATTATAAGTGTACAGTAAAATTTGAGAATAATTTATATAAAGTAATTTTGTGAATTTTTATTAATAAATTGTGTTGTAATAATTCTTGTGTGAAATAAATAAATGCGTTGGTAATAACATAAATTGATTTTGTATTATTCACAATCCAGTGATACGAACCTTAATTGACAAGGCAAAAACGTAACAATATATATATATATATATATATATATATATATATAAATATATATATATTAGATTCGATTGCACTACGGCGAATTCTCAAACACTTCACAATCCAACTTTAAACGCAAGGAGAAACACTTTACTTTTCACTACTTAACATTTAGAGGAATAAAACAAAACCGTTCACAATACAGCAAAAATTTATTTAATTAAATAATCTTCTTCACAATCGATACAATTATTACAATATGTCGTGATGCGACTAAAAACACAAGTGCCCTAACATGATTGATTTTTGACATTTTATACCTCTTCTCGTTACAATTATTATGACTGACTCGTTATAATTTAAATATGATGCAGTACTGGCAAACTGTTGATAAAGATGGTCACCAATTCCGACACTCGGCCATCCTGAATATTTCATTCGCCTCGATGAAACTATTTGTTTTCCAACATACTTCTTCGAAAATACCTACTATACGTCTTCATTATTGTGCTGCTGATTTACATCTTAGGTACATTTCCGTTCTAATTAACGTCTAAACGGCTTCATAACTTCTTAAAATTCTCTTCGCCTTACGTCTTAATAAATTCGTCTTATTTATTCTCGTCATAACATCTTCGTCTTCTTTAAACATCTGTGTCTTACTTAAACATCTTCCTTTTAGTAGCACTTATAGGTATATGGTTTTTGTTTCATCAATTTAAGTATAAAATTCCTTCAGGTGAGTAATTATGTTTGCCTGTAATTCCCTTCAACAATAACCCTGGTTATTCTTGTGGTTTTTAATCATAGAAAAGGTCTTTGATTATGAGGTAAGTTGTCGACTGTTACTGCGTGCTTCTGTGCGTTACCGCGGCTTCCGTTGCCTCCTCTTCATCAACTTCGTCATTACTATAGGTATTATACTGATTGTGACCCCAAGGTTTCATAAAATCTGCGGCTGTGGAAGTCGATATTGGGCCTTCGTGTTCTCCTACTTTTACCACATTGTACCGGTTATTTGGTAATACTTGTGTAATCTTATAAGGCCCAAAATATTTAGCCCTAATTTTTAATCCGGCTCCGAACTGCGTGCGTTTGATTGCCACCACGTCATTCAGATTATAATTGACTGCTGGTTTACGTTTTTTGTTGTATGCTCTTCTTTGTTCTTCTTGTGTTCTTATTATTTCCTCTCTCACCTTTGACCTAAGTTCGTCACGCTCGTCAATAAATGCATTGACTACTTCGTCCGCCACGGCCTCCGCAATCCCGATATCTTTAGGATTTCTCATTGGAATTCCAAACATTACCTCAAATGGACTTCCTTTTATCGTTCTTTGCCACGTGGAATTAATAAACCTTTGTAGCTTTTCTGCTTGTATATACCATTTATCCGGAGACTCTCTAGATAATTTTGGTAATACAGGAATGATAACTCCATTTCGCCTTTCCACTTGTCCGTTACCCCTTGGCACACCAGTTGTGATAAGTGTGTGTTTTATTTGATTCTCCAAACAATAATCCTCGAACTGCTGGGAAATGAATGCTGCTCCTCGGTCGGTCACCGCATATTCAGGATTTTTAAAGACTGATTGGTGAATCTTTATCTTGGTTAGAACTTCAGAACTTGTTGTCGTCTTCGTTGGGTAAATCCATACAAATTTGGAAAATGCATCTATCACTGACAAAAGAAATTTATAATTTTTATTAGTCGAGACCAAAGGTCCTAAATGGTTAATATGCAGAATAGATAGGGGATACTCGCCTTTTGGCAGAGGGTTTAAAAAACCCTCTTGCCTCCCTAGTTTTCGGTCGCTCAATATACATTTAATGCAGTTGGATCGAAATCTGCCACATTTCTCTTGGAGCTTGGGAATGTAATATTTGTGCTCGATTAGCTCCGCCATTTTTTTTGCACCGAAATGCCCCTCCTTAGCGCCGCTTCAATAATTTCCACCTCCATCGCTTTTGGTATACATAATATCTGTTCGCCAAAATCATTTTCTTTGTATACCATTATGTGATTTATTACAAAATTTTCGTAGGGTCCATGCTGCAACAACGATTTAGTAATCTTCAGTTTATTATCTTGCTCTTGTGCGAATCTTATTCGTTCGAGTAATTCACTGTTTACAACCAATATAACAGGGTTACGGCTCAACGCATCCACATGTCTCATCATTGTACCCCTTCGATGCTCTAGTGTATATTGGTAGTCCTCTAGTTGCAATGCCCATCCGGCTATTCTTGATGTAATATTTTTCTTCACCATAGTTTGCTTGAACGCAGCGCAATCGGTTACTATTTTAAAAGTTGTGCCCAAAAGAAATACCCGCAATTTCTCCAAAGCTCTGACGACGGCTAGCACTTCTAACTCATAGCTGCAGTAACGAGATTCTTGATCCGTGGTTTTCCGGCTATGGTAGTAAACGGGGTGCATTTTACTATCTACACTGTCCTTTTGCAGTAAAAGTGCTCCATAACCCAATTTACAGGCGTCCGTATGTAACTCAGTCTTAGCTTCCGGTCGGAAGATCTTTAGAACGGGATCTGACATCAAAAATTTCTTTAATTTAACAAACGCTTCACGTTGAGTTGTACCAAATACGAATTTTATGTCCTTCTTTAATAGTTCGGTGAGTGGTCTAGCTATCAAGGCGTAATTTGGAATAAATTTCCGAAAATATCCGGTTAGTCCTAGAAAAGCTTGAATATTTTTGACAGAATTTGGCTCAGGAAATTTAGCAACTGCTCGAGTTTTCATTTCGGATGGCTTTATTTTTCCATCCTTTACGAAATAACCCAAATACTCGACCGACATACACAAAAATCGACATTTGCTCCATTTGAAGTTGAGCCCGAAATTGCTTGAAATGTTCATAACTATTTTCAATATCGTCATGTTTTGTTCGACCGTCAAAGATGGAATAGTTATATCGTCCATATACACCATTATGCACCCTTCTGAAATTAAATCTTTAAATATTAAGTTTATATAACACTGGAAGGCTGCTGGTGATACACAAAGCCCAAATGGAACTTTGCAGAACTCGTAATGTCCGGATGGTGTAACAAATGCTGTATATTTTCTGCTATTCTCTTCTACTGGTACATAAAAGAATCCATTCTTTAGATCTAAAGTTGAAAAATACTTTGACGAGTGTAATTGTACAACCAAATCTTCAATTACTGATAGGGGGTATCTATCCATCACATTTTCTCCGTTAAGCTTGCGATAATCAATACATATTCTCTTACTGCCATCCTTTTTACTAACCAACACAATTGGTGACGCATATTCGGAAATACTAGATCTGATAATGCCATCTTTTAACCAACCCGCAATTTGCCTTTGAACTTCTTCTCTTTCGGTCAGGCTTAGTCGGCGAGGTGGTTGCCACACTGGAATTTCGCACCGTAAAACAATTTTTAATGAGAATGGGCATTCTTTTAACTTCTGCGGTTCGTATTCTGTAACCAATTTCATAATATCTTTATACAGTCGCTTTTCACCTACTTCTATTTCATTTTCTTTTTCCACCAATAAGCAGTTAAAGGGAAATCCATCTTTATGATATGAAGTCACTACCGGTATCAATAACTGCTTCTATTTTTTTATCATTGATAATTACGGTACATTGATTAGAGCTCTCGCCAACCTGTACGAAACAAGATTTATTTCCCGACAGATTTGTTTCCTGTGATTTGCTTCGATGACAGTTATCATTATCACTTTTACTTGGACAATCGGTTGCTTTATGCCCAAATTGTAGGCACTTGAAACATTTGGGACCACCTGATTTCTCGACGGTGACGATGCCGATGTAGTTTTGAAAGGTTTTCTAAAATTCCGTTGTTCTTAAGATTTTGTTGAGGGTGGATTCCGTTGAAAAAAATTTTCATAAGTTTCAATTTTACGTTTTAATTCTTCGAATGAGTGAGCACCACATAACAATATTTTGTTTGATGGGATATCATTGACACCTTCTACAAAATAGTCGATAATAGCTGAATTATCTACATCACCAAGCACAGCAATTTCTCGCAAAGATAGCAGATAGTCCTTTAATGACTCGCCTGCTTTCTGACTTCGTTCTCTCAATCTCTTATGTATTTCGGCACTATTTAATTCTATATGGAATTCGTCAGTTAATGTTGACTTTAGCTCACCCCACGACTTTATTTTTGGATAAGCTCTAATAGTTTTAGCAGCTGATCCGGTTAAAGAATTTTTTGCTACCACTAAACTTTGAATTGGATCTAAGTTAAATAGTTGAATTGAATTTTGTACGTCGTCGATCCACGTTTCAACTCTATAATTACCACTTCCAGAAAAATTAGGGATTGATTTTTGTATATCCCTTATTTGAATGCTGTTTGTGGGTCGCTCGAATAAATGCAAATCTTGGTCATACTCTTCTAAACGGTATTTTTTATTGCTTGACGCGATATTATTGTCCCGCATGAAACGACTATCTGTTTTATGTTGACGATTGTTCTCCATCTCAAAATGACCTTGACTATTTGATAAATTTACACCTTTGGTTTGACCTTGAACGTGAAAACTGTTTATATTTAATTCATCTGAGTGCACGCTTTCATTTGCTACATTCGGACATTCCATACTATCTTGAACATCGTGTTTATTTTGGATACTTGTTTCACTAGGATTTTTATCTTTTAGAGTTTCGTTTTCAATAGCCATTAGTTTAAATTTGTTCTTTAGCTCTTCAAGCTCGGTTTTCAACCCTTCATGCTCAGGTTGTAATCTTTCATTTTCTTTTGTCAACATCGCTATAAAACTATCTTCAAATTTTTGGAAATATTCGCTCAATGAAATATTTTGTCTGACATGTTATCAGTGCTACTCATAACTATAATGCACAAATTTAGTTTTAAATGAAAAAGAAAAAAAATCGTACTTGGTAAATAAACCGCAATTTTCAGATCTAGGTATGCAATGATGAAAATGGTAACAGCTAGTTTTACAGTGGAGCTAGTTCACAGAAATATCAATTTATCGGCTTATTTTCTTGATTATTTTATTACCCACGTTTAAATGTCTCAGCTTGCTTAATTATAATTTTTTTGTAATTTAACTATTACAGCAAATTGTACCAATATCGACCTTTATCACATTAACACAATAAACAATCGTTCTACACAGATTTTTAGTTTTATAATCACGTTAATTTACCACCGTTTTGCAATTAGGTATCCCGTTATTTTTATCATACACTTGTTTTAGAATCAATTATTCTAACATCAATCGCACTAAATTTTCAGTATAATAATTTTCGCATGTATCGATTTAATTTTCGCTTAGCAAAACGTAATTTTCACAAATTAACCACTTTTCAAGTTATAAAGGCTTAATTTTATTCTTCCAAATAGAAATTTTATCAGCTTTAATAAGTTTGGTTGAGCTCCCAAATTGTTAGATTCGATTGCACTACGGCGAATTCTCAAACACTTCACAATCCAACTTTAAAAGCAAGGAGAAGCACTTTACTTTTCACGACTTAACTTTTAGAGGAATAAAACAAAACCGTTCACAATACAGCAAAAATTTATTTAATTAAATAATCTTCTTCACAATCGATACAATTATTACAATATGTCGTGATGCGACTAAAAACACAAGTGCCCTAACATGATTGCTTTTTGACATTTTATACCCCTTCTCGTTACAATTATTATGACTGACTCGTTATAATTTAAATACGATGCAGTACTGGGCAAACTGTTGATAAAGATGGTCACCAATTCCGATATTTATATATATATATATATATATATATATATATATATATATATATATATATATATATATATATATATATATATATATATATATATATATATATATATATATATATATATATATATATATATATATATATATATATATATATATATATATAGAGAGAGAGAGAGAGAGAGAGAGAGGGAATCCACCTTTGCCTAATTTCGTATTGTACACGTTTACACACGGAGGTACTGGCGAATGGCAATGGTATGTACGAATTGCACGTTTCGATGATTTAGAATCTGTATACTCTTCAAGTAATTCATTCCAAATTGAAATTTGGGATCCTATTTCTATCAGATTGTCGAAACAAATATAAAAATCTCCAACTTAGTTTATGAATTTTGTACCTAGCAGAGTGCGTTTACATTTATTTTATGCGATTCGACCGTTTGCCACTTTTTAACCCTAACGTAACACCACACAACTTAACGCTCAACTCAACCCCAAACTCAGCGTTCAACTCAGTCGTAAAATGAAAAATTACATGCGAACATGAACTCTGCTCAGAACAACTCAATTTAATTTCCAGTTCAAATCTCACGCCAACTTTCCAAACAATCTCCCATGGAATGGCTTACATAAACCCCAACCCAACCCAACGTCAACCCTAACTCGACCCCAAACTTAGGTTTTGTTTAAGAACTGTATATTTGGTGTATTGATTAATGACATTCATGTTAAAGAGTTTCAAAAATGCGCGGGTTACTTAACGCCCATAGGTATGCTTTCCACTCTCGGTCGAAATAGGATTAGGTCGAAAGATGATATTTACAAATATATACGTTAGTGCTGAGTTACAAAATAAAAATTGTGAATTCTATGTTATTCGAAATAATAACTAAATGTATGGTACATGGTCCATGCGGAATCCAGCGTCTCCATGTTTAAAGGAAGACTTTTATTGTAAAACATTTCCAAAAGATTTCATTGATGGAATAAAAGAAGATGTAAATACGTTTATGATGGTGCTGCGTGCGCCAAACTTCACACATAATGAAATACTTACTTTTTTTATTAGAAGGTATATAAGCGTACCAGAAGCGATATGAAGATTAAATGAATTTCCCATGTTGCGGAAGTCACATACAATAATAAGAATACCTGTTCATTTACCGGGTCGTCAATCAATCTATATCCAAGAAGGGTCTGAAGAAGAAGTTCTGCGTTAATTATCAAAAAATAAAAATATGTTCTTCGCATGGTTCGATTTCAATAAAGATAACGCAAATGTAAGGAAGGTTATTTTGATATAGGTAACGAAATATATTGATCATTTGAATCAAAATTCCTTATATGATTCACTCATATGCTTTTCAAGTTGTGGATAGATTATTAAGAGATTTTACAAGACAACATGAACCATTTGCCTGAAAATCTATTCTGATTTTAGACAAGAAGTGTTACCGGTAATCCTTCGCGGTTTTTTAACAGTTGCTAGAAAATCTGGAACGTTTACCATTGGCTTTAGACGTTTTAGTAGTAGTTCTCCAAACAGCTTTGATAAGGTTGAAGGTCGAAAAATTGGTCTATTTTTCGGCCATATTCGATGTACCATCTTGCGTCCGCTATCTTGAATATTAAAATTCTAACCTCAAATTCGTGATCAGCGCCCCTGAAAACATACTAGTGCATGTTCCTAATGATCATTATGAACGTCGAAAAATTTGCCAGTTTTTGCTTAGCGCTCTTACTCTTTCATGTCTTATGATATTTTCGTCCGAAGCTTTTACGTGTAAAAAATTTATAGATTATGGTTGCCTTCTAAATTTTAAAAGCCGAATACTTAAACCCTCAGGAAAAATGTAATTTTTTTTCAAAGTAATGCGGTCTATACATACGGTCTATTAATTTAATTTATATTTCACAAAAACCATAAATTAGCTACCCTTGATATTTCTGTAGCTCGCTCTTTAAAGGGATGACAAATGTGACAAAAGAATCTTTTATGTATCTGCTTTTAATTTACTTAACATCATAAATTCTGGTCCCGTCAGTTACAAAAATGAAACTCTTCGGTTTGCCGATTAATGCCGGATATTTCCGGCTAGTCAACATTATAATGATATTATGTTGTCAGGCAAATGAATAAAAAAAATTCAAAATTTTTATCATAGAGTTATGGAGTCATCAAGTCAAAAATTTCCAAATTGAATTAACTAATTTTAAATTATCCCAAAGTTTTGTATACCAAATTAATTAAATTTAAATAATAATTATTTGATTATTTAAACTTTACCAATAAAATCTAAATTATTATTGTTTGATGGCAATTTGTTGGTTTTCGTTTCTTTCTTTTATATACTCGCATGCATAAATATTGGTTGGCTCTGTGATCGTTTTTAATTAACCGCACAGTTTTCGTTTCGCTGTATACGTAATGGATTGGCAGTTGACTTTCTTTTGAATTATACACAAGATTAAATAAGAAATTCTTTCAATCGGTCAATGTGTTAAGCATGCTGCTTTAATATGTACCAAGTTTGTGTGTTTTAGTGATATGCGAATAATAACGGAAACATGTCATCAAATAAAACATCAAATTTTTGTTTTTTTTTTGCTTTCACCAATAAAATTATGTTGACGAAATTAAAATTGCATCTTTCACTGGTGTTGCGCGATCATCAACAAAAATTTTATGGTTGATAAAACATAACATGTGTATGTACTATACAATGAATACAATTTCTACCATAAGATCAACGTTCAAATGGAAAAACATTTTATTAATGATTTTAAGAAGAAAACTATACAAAATAAGAAAAGAGTTAACTTTCCCTTTTTAATGTATACACACAGAAACGAGTACATATTTATACCTTGGCAATGACTTTGAATCATTTTTTCTAACAATTTGGTGTTGAATTATGTACTTGTAGTAAGCAAAAGCGTTAAAATTGTTTTTATGCTTTTATTGACATTTAAACGGTTTAATTAAACCAATTAAGTGTTGTTGTTTTTTTTTTTTTTTGTAGGTAAAACTAAAAAGAGATTGTTTTGATATAAGATCGCTGCGATTGATGTAGGTCAAAATTTTTAATCTACGCGCACACACGATAAATACAATTAACCTTAGCGATACTAGCTAACTTTTAATAGCTACATATATACAAAAAATGTAATACAATGTGGTTGTTTGTTTTCTTATCAAAATGACTAAACAAGTTAGAAAGTTAAATTGAGATGGAGAAAAAAAATTGATCGTCTCGAGAAAATGAAAACATTTATATGGTTGTCTTAAAAGTATGTAACGAAAAATAATTTATAAATCTTTAAATTTGTGATGTTAAACAATAGGAAATATACATAGCCATACATATAGTATACTCATACCGCATTATTCCATTATTGAATATTGTTGTCTTATTTATTTTGACGTATATCAATTTACATTTCTGTCGATGGCTTTGTTGCATAACACTTGTTAAGTAAACTTAGTTGATAAATAAACGTATTACTGTTTATCAGTTTCTAGACCGTTTAGGTAATATGTATTTATCTATTGTGTGTGCAAGTTGAGGAATTATGAATCGGATATGAGTAGAAAGTTAAATTCGGTTCAACGGGATATCATTGAAATAAATCATTTTATAAATTTTACTAGTGCTTCCTGAAATTTCAAAATAGATCCAAATATCACATTACAATTGATAGTTTTAGATGGACTCATAAAATTTAAATCCTTGGAAGAAGTTGAATCTTAAACAACCTCAATGGTCTTTTTGGTAAAACACCATGAATATACAAAAGGCAATAATAAAATATACTGGACCAAATTCCGAAGCAAAATATCTTAAAATTAAATTTTAAAAATGACAATCAACACAGAAGTTTGTTAGTGGAAGAGCTAAAATCTCGCATTTTTCGTTACGACAAATATTAGCACAGTAAGTGAAATTTGGCAACAAATACATTAATCGGAAGAAAAAGCCAACTTAATTCTTGGTATCGCTATATGCAGTCATTATCTTTGACCTTTCAGTCCATTGGCAATTGCATAGAGAAAACCTTTTTTTATAAGGTTTCCAAGTGTTGTGTTTTCGAGGTGGTCAATATACCAAAATAACTAAATACACAAGTTGGGTTAGCATCGTTGTACAGTGCAGGAGATGCCAACACCTTCCTTTTTAGTAGAGTTGGTCGTCCTTGAAGCGATAAGGAACTATTCGCTTCCTTGATGTGGTGGTTCCACTAGTTGATTGAATCGGACTGACTTCATTGTAGGTATAGTTTGATGTAAGAGGAGCTTGAACTGTTGTTGTTGTTGGTATGGTTCATCTGGCAATGCAATTGGTTCGCATATTGTACCATCGGCTGTTGTTGTTGGTGTAAGGGATCCTAAACCATTTTGACTCGATACTGGGCCAAAACTGAAATCATCAACTGTAACGTTTTGCGACGGTTTCTCTTGTTCCGATGATCGCGGACTGAGCTGGTTAATGTGTGCTCGATGTACCCGATCGTCATTTAGTAGCATTTTATACAAAACTTTACCCATGCGCTCGATAACTTCTCCAGTACACCAATAATAATGATTACGGCGATGAACCTTACCATATACCCAATCGTTGACATCAAAACTTCGTGAGCGTGCTGAATGTTTGTTGTCAAATTTTTCGCTTTGATTTTCTCTTTGAACAACCATATTTAGCGGTGGTGATGATGTGGCTGGTTTTTGTTTCATTAAATCTAAATAAATCCTTATATTTCTCCCAAGCATGACTTCAGCTGGAGACTTACCCTCTTGTGCATTACGGTTAGGTGTTGCTTGGTAGTTTTGAAGAAATTGTTGCAATATATCTTCCATCTTTTCCCCCTCAACAGATATTTTTAGTGCTCTCTTCAAGGTATCGATGCTGGATACCGTTCGACAAACAAAATTCTTGAAATAAGCTAGACACAAATTGTGTGCCATTATCCGATTCAATAATTTTTGGCAATCCAAATTGAGCACATGATTTGTTGATCATGTTGACTGTAATGGAAGCCTTTGTTGATTTTGTTGGGTGAACTTCTGGCCATTTGGAATACGCGTCGACAATAACCAAGAAGTGTTGATCTGCATATGGTCCAGCATAGTCTATATGCAGTCGTTGCCATGGACCTTCTGGAATAGGCCATGCTTCAAGTTTTGCTTTGCTTGGTGATCTTACCTCACTCATGCATGAACTACATCCAGAAACAAGTTGTTTGATGTCACTGTCGATGTAGCAATGGATTTCATCCTCTCCATTCCTTGGTGACTCTGATGAAGCTGACGTAAAACTTTTTTGTGAAAAATTTGAGGTGCAACAATTTTTTCACCAAACATAAGACAATTGTCTTAAATAAAATGCTTTAACCTTGTCGTTGCTGATTCCTTTCATAGTCTCGGGCCATCCGCACTGAACGTAATTTATAACTTCTTGTAGAATCCTACACTTTGCAGTTTCACGCTGAATCATCGGAAATGTTAATGGTATACACCTTCAATGTGTGGTTTATGTCTTCCTCCATTTGAATGGTTGCAATAATGTAGTCCTCGTCTGGTTTGACGTGTGAATCGATCAATCGTGATAATATATCCGCATGCCCAAATTTAGTTGTAGATATATATTCGATATTGAAATCGTATAGTAACAGAGTCAATGCCCACCTCTGCAATCGGTTGGCTGTGAATACCGGTATCCCTTTTTTGGAACCAAAACTTGACAGTAATGGTCGGTCTGTAGTATGAAACGACGACCAAATATCATTCGATGGAACTTTGTTACTGCGAAGATTAGACCCAATGCCTCCTTTTCTATTTGGCTATAATTTTTTCTGCCTTTGTTGTTTTCTGCCCAGTTTGGGGTTGTAATGTGTGAGCATTAAATCCGATTTGAGAATATATTTGAATGAGTTGAATGAATCTTGACATTCTTGACTCCAGTTGAATGAAGTGCCTTGAACCAGTGATGCATCCAATGGTTTTCGTAATTTATGCATGTGCTTTACAAATTTCCCGTAGTAATTGATGGCACCCAAGTAAGATTGTAGGGTTTGGAACATCTTTGGGTGGTGGCATATTGGAAATTGCATGGATTTTTGTTGGATCTGGTCGCAACCCATTCTTATCTACGATATGTCCCAGAAATTTTATTGATGCCATTTAAAAACTGCTTTACTCGATTTTCAGATGAAATCCGAACTCTTGTACTCGTTCTAAAACCTTACACAAGTTTTGATAATGTTCGGCAACGGATATTCCTGCAACGATAATATCGTCCAGATATGCTACTGTACCATCAATGTCATCGACCATAGCACTCATGATTTGCTGGAACCTGCCGGGAGCTGATTTAATACCGGCTGATGGTCGATTATAACAAAACGAGATTCTGGAGCCACTTCGACTTGCAAAAATACGTCGGACAAATCCAACTTACTGAATATTACGCCATTGGCAATCTTTGCGAAAATGTCCTCAGGTAGTGGTAGAGGAAAATTGTGTGATTTCAGGGCATCATTCAACTCAGTAGAGTAATCCGCGCAGATCCGCACACCTCCGTTACTTTTCTTCATGAAAACAATGGGTGCTGCCCATTCGGAAAAGTCGATCAGGGTTATGATTCCTATAGCTCTTGAAGTCGATGCAATTCATTGTCGATCTCTACTGGACGCTTTGCCTTGAATACTGGACTGGCATTTGGCTTCTTGTGAAGGATGATCTACGTTTTCTTGCAACATCCCAATGTATCGCTGAATACGTCTGGAAACCGTCTGCTAAGCTCGTCAATGCTGAATGTGGTTGACTGAATCTGCATGCACACGCTTTTGATTGGAATGTCCCACAAGTTGAACTCTTCAATCCAGTCTATACCCAAGATGTTCAAACTAGGAAATGTTGATACGTAGCAAAGCCCTTCTTTAACATCATTTTGGAATGCCATTTTGCAGCGAAATTGTGGTACGAGTTCCATTGGTTGACCTGACACCGTGTGAGCTGTGTTCACTTGGTGGTGCTTTTTGTGAAAAACACTTTTTCTGAATGTGGGGAAGGGTTTTTCTTTGAACTTCTGATTTGACAGATCAAGTGATGCCTTTGATGTGAATTTTTACTGTGTGATTGCATTCACTGATGATGATTTTCGGGGGTAGCATCGTTTTACAGTGCAGGAGATGCCAACACCAAGTCAGATATTAACTGCTCCCATTTTGGGTTTTAAAGCATGATAAGACATAACCTGATGGAATAATTGTATTTATAAATTCACTTGGAAAGTTAAGCTTTTTCTGTTCATCTTCAGTGTCTATATAGTTGTAGGGGTCATCATCGTGTAATGTCATCGTCATTTGTGAGTAATCTAATTCGATTAGAGCAAATGGTCCACGAATATGACATGCCAGAACAAAATCGAACTAAGATGCTTCATTCATTAATTTTTGTCTAAGCGACCAGAAGATTTGCACGGGGTGTATAAACTCGATAACACAAATACTGAACATCCAAAAGTAACATTCTCGGATTTTGTCCTTATCGTATACAAATATTATATTGAAGGCTGCAACATAGATGTTCTGAAAAGGAATCAATCCACCATTTATGTCACAAAATGCCTCCAGCATTAAAGAATATTATCCTCCCATATCAGGAAATAAAACAAACTATTGATGAACCGCGAATTCTGTTTGAAAGATACGAAATGATATGGCATCAAACCCGATATCATCCACGGCGGTTTTGCATTGTTTCTTTTAAGCCAAGGAACTTTATAAATGAATCAGAAATAGACATGAGATCTATGAGCCTTGCACAACCATATGAACCAACTATACTTAAATTGATTTTCTCACTTAAAGCTCCGTGATACATCAAATCAAATATAACAAAAATTGTCAAAATAAATGTAAACCTGTCCTGTTTTCTGAGGTAGAAGTACCACAACAACAGCAAATTCAGCAGAAATACCAAAAAGACGAATCCAAATAATGATTTGGTAATTATTGCCAAGAATTTTAAGAACCTAGGCCGTATGTATCGAGACTAATATGTGGAGCCGCAAATATCAGAAAACCGTTCTGCCAAACTTGTAAGGTCAATTCCGCAAAATACTCGAAACCTAAATCCAAACTCAGTTCTCAGTTCAAACAAGGCACTGGAAACCAACATTCCAACAAACTAGGATTCTTTTAAAGAAAAAGATAACCCTACCTAAACATTAGATTGAAAAGTATTTCACTGAAAAGCACGCATTGGTCTTCCTTGTATTGGAGCGCCAGTCAGTTTGTGTTAGGTAAAGATTATAGATATTTTCTATAAATTATCTTCATATGTAAACACTGCTGATGTAACACAAAATAACGCAGTGATATTCTACGTATCGCCAGCAATACAAAGGGAGTAATAGGAGTAATAGAGGTAAGCAAAAGTGCTTGCGCAATTCACAGGTTAGTATGGTCAGAAAATCAAATGGTAAGAGTTGATTTGCTTTAGACGCCAGCGAATTAAACTTATTCCATTATTGATGGATTATTGGGTCGGCTACAACATTCTTTCCAACCGCCATGCTACACTCTTACCAACTGCCTTAATACTTTAGATAAAATGCTAACCACCGTTCCACTTTAGATACAATGCGATTACTTAAGATATTGAAGCCGTACTTTACCGGAAAGATGAAGAGAGTAACTATTCGGTAACGGAGCTAGAATGTTTCACCGCAATATTACCCATAAAGAAATTCCGTGCATATGTTTAAAGTCACGACTACATATTGATAACCAACCGTGCGATCCTAAAATGGTTAAAGAACCAAAAGGATCAGAGTGGAAAACTGAGTGGAAGACTGAGCAATTGAGTCCAAGGTTTTAGGTTCACCATCAAACATCGGAGGGGAAAGGATAATGTTGTACCAGATATCCCATCCCACGTGTTTTTGACACACTGGGAGATTTCGAAGATAACTTAAATAAAAAGGTGGAAAACTAAATAATTTTGGGGATGCTATATATGTCTCGAAATTATGGGTTCGAACCTGTTTCAGATGTGGAGAAGATAAGAAAATACTATTTCTGGCCCGGAATAGCCCAGCAAAGTTAATAAATTCATCAGCACCTGCGACATCTTTAAGAGGACAAAAGCTCCAAACAGGTTTGTAGACAACCCATGGGACAATCATATTTAAATTTGTGTTGCAGTAAGCATTACCCAAGGGTACATCACAACCAAATAATGAATTTTTGGAAATTATGTGTTTTGCGTTTTCAGTGTACCTCAGTCGCAAGTTTATTAAAGTAACTATTCTAAAGAAAATCGGCAATTTAATCCATAAGGTGAACGACGAAACGAAAAATAAAATTATTGGGATCTACCATTTACCAATTAAAACAAACGATTGCAAGAGAATGAGATAACTTGAT
Organism: Tipula vernalis; assembly: GCA_958295665.1. NCBI lineage: Eukaryota > Metazoa > Arthropoda > Insecta > Diptera > Tipulidae > Tipula > Tipula vernalis. Next base: position 38,614,184 of record OY282560.1, read on the forward strand.
ATCCGAATTTTCAGTTTTGTCTAAGCATTTCATCGCTCAGATCAAACAAATCTGTTAAGAACAGCGAACGATATTTTTTTATTCCTAAGTCAATTATACGTATAAATTACGTAAGCTTATTAAAAGTCGTTGTACTTAGATGGTTGAACCCGATCCTTATACAAGCAATAGCCAGACCGAGACGCACCATATGCACCATTCAACAGCCATTCTCAAACACTATAAGTCCGTTTATGCGTGATATATGGTTTATGGTTTGTGGATTCAGTTATAAAAGCATACTCACATAAATCTATAGTCCCTACTCGAGTCTGTCCCTACTAATAATCCTATCCTATCCCTCGATGTTGTTATATGTAAAAAGGGGGTGTACGATAGCTGCCTGGCCAGGGGCGGATATCACACTATTAGACTTATATGGTTATCGATGTGGCGCCTTTCTTTACGGGGTTTGGCTTCATGAAGTGTCGTGTTGTGTAACATATGGGTATAGTGGTGTGGAATTCGCATTTATAATACGGGAGACTTGCGTAATGATTGATCGTACATTTGAAATCAATCAATCAATCAATCATTATCGATTGTTTTTTGAACAATGATTTTCAGTAAATCCAGTACATGTATGTATACATTTCCGAATTGACAGTTTAAAAGACTGATTGCTTGGAAAAGGATTTAATTACAGGGTTCACGGGTTCGATCCCCGGTCGTGGTATGTAAAAATGTACCGATTAGATCTGGGTGAGGATCATTAGCAAAGTTGCGCCAACTTTAAATTTTTTAATTACGTTGTAAGAGAATTTATTCCGGTTTCGAACTGATGAGCTTATGATTATGAAAATCTGAATCTTCTCATCAGGCTGAGGCGACTGGACTGATTATACCATAATTTAAATTCTATGTATACGGATTGTACTGTGCAGGTTGTAATAGCGAATTATACTAATATAGTCAAATTCTCTTACACCGTTTTCTTCGTCACATTCATACAGCTTTATTCTTGTCTAAGCAAATTAGCAATTAACAAATTTTGAATTAATTACTTAAGGCAAATGGTCCTAATATCATTTTTTAAGACGTTTTTACAGATAACACGTATATAACATTAGTATTTACGAACAAATATTCAACACCCTATATATAAATTAATTAACATTTAAAAAAATATTGGAAACCTGTCTATCTATGGGGTGTTGAATAATTGTTCCTAAATACTAATATACGTCTACGTGTTATCTTGTAAAAACACCTTAAAAATGACCTTAGGATCGGTTGCATATTAGAAATTACACGAATTAATTAATTAATTCAAAATTAGAGTTAAAAAAATTGTTAATTGTTAATAAAATATACGCTAATTGTGATGCCAAATTCAGAATTGCAGTTCACCGTATTTGAAATTCTCATATTCTAAAGATCTCATAAGTATTAAATTAGAACTAAAATTTGAATTTACAATTTTAGAAATGGTGGTCATTTTCAAAATTTGAGTTTTAAAAATTTGGCATTGCCTTAAAACAGCCACCAACCACAATAATCCATGTACGTGGAACCCCGAATTTTAGTTTAGAATTTCGGTATTTAATTAAATTAAATTGAACTGTGTAGTTTCGAAAATTGAGAAAACTGATTTATATACGGAACTGAACCGTTATAAAATCATTAATCATTAATTTCATTTAAATCGGGGGTCGGACGTCAACTCTTGAAGAAGACGGACGTGTTTTTCGGAATTCAAATTTTTATTTTTATTTTTATTTATTTATTTAGTTTAAAGTAGTTTAGTTTAAAGTGATAATAGTTTACAAAACAAGTGAAAAAAGAAAATTATAATGTTTAAGAAAGAAAAAGGAATGCAGTGAAATTTATACGTAAATGGAAAATGTGATTGTGTTTGTGTTAGAGTGTACATATTCAAATCTTTAGATTTTAGGAAAATATGTTGGCTAAATTAGTGTTTTATGTGCAGCTTAGGTTTCTCAGTGTTCTTATATGTACATAAAGTGTAGTGATGTGTAAAATAGTTGTAGTGTAGTGTTGATTAGATTAAAACAGTGATCAAATCAAGATGGACACAAACTGGTAGTTTGTGTTACAAAAAAAATTCTAACGGGACTTTTTTACGAGGTATAATTCATATTGCATGGACTGGTCTTTGTACATTATGTACATGGAATATGAATGTGTGAAAAATTTATTGCTCTTTATTTTTATTGATTATTATATGATTATTTGGTTGGATATATACATAGTCGATATAGCGGTTCTTTGTATACATATTAAGTGAAAAAAACACGAAATGTTTGTATGTTTTGTCATGTTATATGTATATGGGGAATGACAAAAACATGCCAGCCAACGCGCATTTAGATTCCTTCAAAATCAATTGGTTTGAATCATCAAATTCATCAAGTTTTCGGAACTGTAACTGTCGCACCAATGCCATTTAGTTTGCTTTACAAGGCTACTGAATTAATACTAGTAGTATTTACAGTACCTGTAAACTGTCTATTGGTCCTACAGAAATTTTCCGATAAAAAAAAAATATTCTCGCTTGTGCATTAAATATTTAGGGAAGGCGGTTTTTTTATAATTTAATACCTGCTTCATAACATATTAAATAAATTATAAGCTTAAATAAAATCACTCAACCAACAAATCTCCTTACCATAACCACACAAAATCATGGTTTTTATAATTTGTACTTTACAAATCCAATCGACCAACATCATCAATAAAATCAATGGAATACCTCAACACAAAAATATCAATCAATTAATTTTCATATCGCCTATAAACCTGATAATTATAATTAATTATCATTAATTTTCTTTTTAAATCGTGATTACAATTTAGTGTATTTATTGAGTGCTTGTGCATTATGTTTATTGTGTTTTGTGTGTGTGTGGTTCGATGGTGTCTCTGTTGTGTTTTCACAAGATGAAAATGAAAATTTTTCGGTTTCTGTGATTTTATTTAAAATGCTAACAAAGGTAAATACACTAAATCATCGATTTCCATAATAATTATGTGATTGAATCAAAATAAAAGTTGAAGATTTCGAGATGAAAACTTTTCAAGGCCATTTGTTTTGTATCTCACATAAAATATGTGACTGCCGTATCGACAATCAATCATACATTTTTGGTTATTGTGTTTTTTAGTAGTTTTAAATTAATTTTTTGTGCATTAATTAATTAAATGTATCGCGATTAATTCGTATTTAACAAAACAACTATTGTAATTGCTAAATTATTAAACAAAGTTTGCGTGTTTTTAAAGTAATATCATATTTTGACAATTATCGACTGCTTTATCGGCGTTTATTTCCTCCAGACCAGGTGTATCATAAACATACGGTTTACGAAAACTTTGCTATACTGGGGTGTTCGCGGACGTTGTGCTGGAGCGGTACGAATGTAGTACGTAATGTATACTTTTGTCACATGTGAAGTGAAACAAATTTGCGATGACTTGTGTATGTATTGGTATGTATAAAGGTGTTCATAACGTGTACGCTTAAACGTAATATTTGCGGGCTGCTTGAGCGTAACGTTGACGAACGGTTTAGTGCGACTTGCCATATTTGGTTAGAATAAAATAGTCTTTTTGAAACAATTTTATCTTTTATTTGGGTTTTTATTCAAATGAGCCGCAACACAAGAAACAACGTGCCAAATTTCCTAATTGATCTTTTTCTGAAGTGAAATAGAATGTTTCAGTCAAAGATGAGGTACTTCGAGTATTGCTTAAATACCTTTCAAAATGATCATTGTAATGATTTTTGTACGATATTGGGGATGTGGTGCTGATCTAGAATGCCACGAGGGGCTAACAAGGGTTGTTAGAAGTTTTTATATTTTCACAATACGACAACATTAATTTGATTTGTACAAAGAGGATTGAAAATAAAGCGAATCCGCAGGATATAATTGATAGTACTGTGTATGGAGAGTGTGGATGTAGTGGTGTGTTGTAATGGGAACCTTTCGTAAACTGTTCGTAAACGAAATACTTTTGATGTATACATTTTAGCGCCGGGAGGTTTTGAGTGCAAATCTGTCATAGTGTTACCTAGTGGTGAAAAGTTGCACTAGAATTCTGGAATAACCAATTTTTTGTGTGTTTTCGATGTTGTCTGATAAAATTTAATTAGAAATTTGATCGTAACATTAAATTTGAAATCAGAGAGTTTTTATGTAAAGTTTGTTCGTGTTTTTTCTTAAATTTTTCCTTAATATTTTAATTATGATTTTTGGGAGTAGGATTATTTGTCTAATGTGTTGCTCATCATCATTACGGATGGCTGACGTCTTCAAGTCGGAAATTATTGGGACTATTGAAAAACCTGAAAAAATTGGTGGTCGAAAGAAATCTAATTATTGGTATTGATGGATGATGATGTAACAGGGATTAAAGGGGCCATTGAACGTTGTTGCTTTTATCTTTGTTTCCCATTTCATTTATAAAGTGGAAATGAATAGTGGATCCATTTTTTTAATATAGATAATCTATCCAAATTTGTATCCTCAATTCTTTACCATCCTACTGGTAATATGAGGTTTAGAGCTTTTGCACAAATTACCATGGTTTTACTAATAACTCGCATCATATTCAAAGCTTAATAGCTCACATTCCTTGTTCTTGAACCTCCTAAAAAGCCTCCTAGAAAGCCGGTAGCTAACCAGTTTAAAAATACTTATTCAAGGTAAATATGACAATTTACAACATAGAGTTTCTCGTTATGTTCCTTTGAAAACCTTGTTTGAATTTTCACAAAGTTGAGGGGTTGAGATTAGTTTATACAATTTTGCATTTGCCAACACCATTCGTTGCTGACACTCAGATATTATTTACTCGAATTTACTTAAATATTCAAGAAATAACACACGAACAAAACTACTTGGATTCAGCTAGGAAAATTTGTTAAACGTAATGAAGGTGTGGGTGATGGAACCCATATGGCTTTCACTTGATTATTCCTTAATCCATCCGGCTGATTTGCCGCAGAAAGCTTCTCATTTATTCCATCCACAGTTATTTAAGCCAAAGTGCGAACTATGATTTCAACTGTTTGAAGCCTTAATATTCCTAAAGATACCGCTCATTATGGGTTTGATATTTTATTTGACTATATTGAGCAAATTGTTCAGAAATTATCAAACGTTCCTTTTGGTAAATAACTTACAAAAATTTAAACTCATTATAAAAAAATACAATTCTCGAAAGCTGAACTCCCGAGCCTGTTTAATACTTTCTTGACATTTCTTCCTTATTAATTTATCATCTTCTTTAAGGTAATGCTGTGTATGAGAGTTGTGGTGTCGTGTTGTGACATGGGTATAGTGGGGTGGTATATTCGCATTTATGATATGGGGGACTGGCTTAATGCTTGACCGTGCATTGCAAGCGATCAATTAATCAATCAATCAAACATAACAATGCCTGTATAAAGATAGTTAAAAATGTTGTTCTAAGGTGACAAAAAAATCTTCGGCTGAAATCAATCACTTTATTAGTGTTAAATTGTAATTTATATATGTAGATTGAAACAATATAATAATTGAATGAACAGCATCGCACGTTACCTATGATAGGGGAAATTTCTTTTTATATGATATTGTATACTATATTACATTGCAAGAATATTTGAGGTATTGATGGAAACATTTCAGCACTTTTTGGTTTGTTGAATTTAATTATATCAAAGTGTCATAGTTTGTTCAAGTATTTTGTCTGATGGTGTGGTTGTTATAAATTATACTAAATTATATATAATTGTTAGATCGTCTCCAAGCTACAGAAATATTGGTGAATTCTCGCTCAACCCCCAGAAACGCTAAGCATACAGCAGATATGTAGCGTAGAAATTGTATTGCCTTGTGATATCTATTTTATTTTTATTTATTACTAACTAATTAAACATCATTAACTGACTAAATAAATAAGTAATTTAAGCATTATAATTATTCTTTTGCAAGATTTTTAGGAAATTGCCGATTAGTTGAATTTTTAATAGCATGGTTAAATATATAAAATATATATTTTTTCAGCTTTTATTTTTGAATCTAGTTGCAGTAGGTAAACCATTAATTAACTATCTACAGGAGAACGGTGGGTGGCAAATGAAACAAGTGCTGTGAATTTGAATTATAACTTAGCAATTTCTAATTTTTTGAACATTCCCGTAGAATTTTATTGTTGATTGTTCATATCATATGTTGATTGTTAAATTGTTGTTCATATGTTGATTGTTAAATTGTTCATATGGCTTAATATTATGGTTGAGGTTGGTATTGGTATTGAAGTGGGTGTTGGTATTGGTGTTGGTACTGGTGTTAGTGTTCATATTTGTTGGTATAATTGTTAATGATAGTTTTTGGTATTAGTATTCATATTGGTTAGTTAAAATGGTTTAAGTTTAGAACACTCCTGAGAAACTCGATCAAGACGACAATGGCTGTGATGACAGCACGATGGCCAGATGGTAGTTGGTTGAATAATTGTCAAACTATTAATGGTTATTTATTTGTGGTACATAGGGACTGATCTATAATTTATTTCAGAGAATCAAATTTATACTTAATTAATTTTAAAATAATTATTATTAAGAATTAATGCATATTTTAAATTTAGGAATGTCTTGAAGAACCTGAAACAACCTTACAAGAGTTGGAGCAGTAGATGAACTTTAAATTGTATTGTCATGTGCTAAATAAATTACTAAAAATATATTACTAACCAATTTACTAACTATCAACTACTTAGGTGTCTGGAACCGGGTTGAGTCTTTGTTGCTAACATTCCTTTCCCATCCCTCGATTTTGTTATATGTTAAAAGGTGTACGACGGCGGCCTGGCCAGGGGCGGATATCACAACTATTAGACTTATGTGGTTATCGATGTGGCGCCTTTCTTTACGGGGTGAAGTATTGCTATGTTGGCTTTATGAAAAGTGGAGTATGATGGTATATATTTCCTTGGTAAGGGAGAGTTATGGTGTCGTGTTGCAACATGGGTATAGTGGTGTGGTATTCGCATTTATAATACGGGAGGCTTGCTTAATGCTTGATCGTACATCGCAATCAATCAATCAATCAATCAAAAATCATTAATTTCATTTAAATCATTAATTTATAATATAAAATTCTGTAAATTGATATAAATATGGGATGTTAGCCAAATATGTTATTCGAAGTTTAAAGTTAAGGAAGGCAAAGAAACAAAAACTCACTCATGCCTAGGGCGGATAACGCTAAGTTATTTGGCACTTTCAATTTGTTGGTAATACTAGAAGAGTTTAAGATGTTATAATTGAGCAACAGCTTCGTCCCAGGGCAAGAGTATTTGCTAGGCGACAAAATCATAGGTATACCTTGTCACTTACAGTGTTTTCTATTGCTCTAACTATTAGTTAATAATTACCTATATGAGATATAATTTATTTCTTTAAATACGAGTTTACGAGTTTAAAATAATATTAAAAAATAGCGTTTAGTGGAAATCGATTTTTAAAATCTATTTGGGTTTAAAATAGGGCCATATAGTAATTCGGTTCTGTGGTGTTAGATTACAAAACGTTTTCAGCTTGAAATTAGAGAATGGAATTAGCATAATTTTCTCATTAAAAACTGTTGAATATTGCTTTGAGTTACGGTAAAACAGAATTTAGCGTTAAAAATGGTCTATAGCGGAAAACCCAAATGCAGTTTTCTCAAGAACTGCAGGTTTAATTAAAACGCAACTAAGCGAAATGAGAGAGAGTGTCCCTAGAGTACGCGCAATTTAAATCGTGAGTGATAAGTTGTTTCTCTCTTTAAACAGTTGCTGCAATTTCGATGAGAGCCAAAGTGTTGTGAGTTCTACTTTTATCCAGCTTTTCAGTGATTTCAGGCCATTATGCTGGTTGTAGGTCGCTGTTAAGAATTTGGGTTGCTCAATTTTTTAATAACTATCATATGTCTTATATGGAAGGAAGAATAACTGGAATTCTTTTTTTGTTGCCAGCATTTGCTAGCGATCCATTAGTTTACTATATTTATCATCAAATATTTTTGGGTGGGTTAGAATGTAACTTAACTTATTTGTCCCTGTTTTTACGTGGAAATCTACACTTAATTGTTCCATTCACTTTCCTTCAAGTATAGGAAAGGATTAAATTCATTCCTTGTTCTACGTCTTTGCCAAAAGGTGGTTCACTATTATTTGTGCCTTTAAATTTAAAAGCAATTTCATTTGCGGCTGAGGAAATTGTTTTTCTTTATACGTATATTCTTGCAGCATTTTATAAGAATTGGTAAAATATTTTTCTTTGTCCATGAATGAGGATACTTACGCAAAAGCTAATGGTTGGAAATTGTTGCGTTCCCAATTTATTTGTGCCTTTAAGGCAACAATATCAATATTCAACGGGCCGGCACTAACGTGTGCAGCTACAAAACTCAATAATAACAGTAAAAATACTAAAGTATAATATTAAAAGTATAGGTAGTAGTGTCCACATAAGAATCGTTTAAATACAAAAGAGTCATTTGAAATAAAATTTTCCAAGACGATAACTTTTAAAAATCGTAGAAGGTGCGAATCTACACATTTTTCATAGATAGTTAGAAAATGAAGAATATTTCACAATTGGTGGCAAAATAACATTTCAATACCACTACCGTGCCTATTTTTATAATAAAAATTGAAATTAGTTGAAATTTTATCGATTTAAAGTCGTTTCCTTTTGACAAAACACTTTAGAAAATGTCATTTTGGATAACGTAACTTGAGTGATTTTGCGCAACTCACCTCGCTCCTTACGCAAATATCCCACTCGTTATACAAAATGTTGCTTTCATTATGCAATAAATGCTCAAAATTGCGAGCTTATTGCATCTATGTTTTGTAAAGTTATTTCATTGGGGAATTATTTCCTGCAGCCTGAAGTGAGATACCACAAATTATTTTGAGGACTTATTGCACTTTTTATTTTAAAATATTCTCAAAAATCGAGGTTTCTTTCATTATACACAGAAAAAACATCAGTGGTCTACGTATTTAGAGTAGTTAAATCAACATTTTCTAGCCAGCGGGGTGGAGAATGACAACAAAAAGCGAGCATTTTTCTTGTTTGTTGTTGGAGATTTAATCTTCAACATCTTGCAAAAATTGTGTAATGAGAACGTGGTAAGTAAGACATACAAAGAATTAAGTGGTACTCTGACAAGTTATTTTTGGTCGAAAATCCATATTTTGGCGGCGCGATACGCATTTAGTAAAACTGCGAAGAAATTTAACAAAACTTATGCAGAGTGGGTTGCAGATTTGCGTGATGTACCATGAATCTACAACGAAAACCTGCTTAACAATAAAAGGAGGGACCGGTCCTGCTGAAGCAAACAAAATAATTAAAGAACCAGCTTGTTTTTCAAGTCGCAATCGGGAACAATCAAGAAACCGTTCAAATTTTTACCGTTCATGTCCCACGTGTATTGACGAACATAATCGCCGCCACTGCCGTTTTATTAATGTCACATGTAACCATTGTGGGATGAAAGGTCATATTGCTAGGGTTAGTATGTCAGTTGCAAGATGTCATCCTTCGAGTTCCACGCAAAGTCCCAGCAGGAATAGAAATGTTACAAATTCAATTGACGTATATTCATCATCAACAGCATCTGTGTACGCAGTTAACAACGTCTGTAATAAAATTTTCATTTCAAATGGATACCGGTGCAACTTGTTCCGTGATGGTCTGAATGTCTACCGATAATTAGGAAGTCAAATATTATGTGCATCGATTGGTTCGAATCTTTTAATTTTAAAATTGTACACGATAATAACGATATATTTTCAGTTATCCAAGGACAATTTCGCTGGTGAATTGAAATGCAAAATTTCCGAGTTATGTCATAAACATCAGAACCTCTTTGAAAGCACGATGGGACGATGTACATCATATAAAGCTGAGATAAAGCTAAGACCTGACGCTGAGCCTCGATATTTCAAACCTAGGATAATTCCGAGGAGGAGTTGGAACGACTGATCGAAATAGGAGTCTTAAAACCAATCCAAACGAGTCAATGGGCAACACCAATTGTACCTGTAAAAAAATCAAACACCGGCCGACTTAGAATTTATTTAGATGAACTTATCATTTCTGGGAAGTCAAACGATGAACACATGAACAATCCCGAAATGTTAATGTGCCGATTGGAAGAAAATGGTTTTAGATGTCGAGTCAATAAGTGTCAGTTCGCGAAAAACGAAATAGAATATTTGTTACATATAATCGACAAACATGGAATCCGACCCTCAAATAAGGGCTTGGAAGCCATCAAAAAATTACCATGTCCACAGAACTTGAAGGAAGTGGAATCATTTATTGGAAAGGTAAATTTAATTCAACATTTTCCCGATCTGGCCTCACCATTAAATTGACTCTGTTCGAAAAACTCCCGTTTTCAATGGACAACATTGGAAAGCGATGCGTTTCGGAAACTTAATATTAGCTTATATTACGCTTGTATTAGCGACAGATGCTTCTGCGTACTGAACATCCAAGGCTCAACAAAACTACAGTCAAGTAGAAAAAGAAGCATTGTCGATAATTTACGGTTTTTTCAGATTTTACCAGTTTCTTCACGGTAGAAGGTTTCAACCGGTAACGGATCACAAATTACTGCTTACGTTGTTTAGTCCGAATAAACAGCTATCTATAAACAGCTATCTATATACACAGTATTAACCGTTTTCAGAGATGGGCAATTGTTTTGATGAGTTATTAGTATCACATTATATATAAGCCAACACACCAGCACTACAATGCAGATGCGCTATCCAGATTACCCAGTGGCCTTGATCTTACATTTGATTCTAGCAACGAATACTGCCACTTCATCGATGATTTGTATCAGGTACCAATCGAAAATTACCCTCTAAATGCATCATTGATCCAACAGCACACACGCAATAATACCGAAATGCGCCAAGTTTTAGAATACATAAAATATGGATGGCCAGCTTGCTAGATGATACTGCTGGTGGCCATAGATATTGAAACGCTGTGACAATTGTGTGACTAATGTCAATTCAACCACCATTTACGACAAAAATGTGGTTAGTTGTCGTGGACGCCTTTTCGAAATATCCGTATGTTTTACAAATGTCAAAGACAACGTCGACTTGCACTATACATGCTCTCCAGCAACTGTTTCCTATCGAAGGCTTACCCAAAACGATAGTAAGCGATAATGATCCACAATTTACATCAGCTGAATTCCAACAATTTTTCAGCATAAATAATATTGAACATCTAACGTCTGCACCTTCTTATAACGAATCCAATGGTGAGGCCGAACGATTCCTGCGTACTTTTAAAATGGCTCTTAAAAAAATTGTTTCAATTAAACATCTTGTGAAGAGACCACCTAGAATCTTGCTGTCATCATTAGCCTAGCCTGGACGAATTAACAAAGCGGAGTTTTCCACAATGAAATTTAAAATAAATGGCATCGTCTATGCTAAAGATTATGCAGTTAGAGGAACGTGGAGGAAAGGTCACATATCAACATGTTTAGGACGACGCTTGTACCTGGTGGTATAACGAACTACGGGACATGGAAAAGACATCAAAATCAGCTTCGCCCCTGAGTTTCAGTTTCTTCTGTGCCTAAATACCAAACGAAAACGCTATTCAATCAAAAAATTTCCTCTCAACAGAAATCATCGCATCATATGAGAGAACAACTGACAAATTTGAGGACATATCAGCGGTTGATCTGGGTTATCCATGACCAATCATAATAGTCAACCAACCATTATCTAGAGCGACCCAAAGTGAATTAACGGATATCCAAAAAACAACTCGATCACAAGAAACATTGAACAGTGAAGCTCAAACTAATCCAGTGAGACGCTCAGCACGAGTACCAACAAAAACCGTTCGATGTCTTCGAAATTGTACTTTCATACTAATAAAATATATAATTCTGGAAGGTTTTCCTTTTCATGAATTTCTGACAGTGTGGAAAGTGACAGTGGAAAAAATATGGAAAATTCTGAATAAACCAGATTTAATTTTTAAATATCCTAGAATGAATTCTCCTTTTTCCAGAATGTTTCAAATTTAAATTTTAAAGAAGCAATGCAATATTGATATTAATTAAAATATTGAGTTGGTAGTGGGTTGTGGTTAGTTCAAGTCAAAGAACTATTGCGTTTTGTTCTTCAACTCAAACTAACCTTCTGATTCTTGTGCTTTACTTGTCCATCTCTATAATTTATTCTTATCTTATAATCGAATAATTTTTCCTATAATCGGCTTACCTTAATTTAGTGTGGTAACCATTCGAAATAATACCTTTTATAAAGTTTAAGGTTATTTCGAAATTGATGATGACAATTTATGTAGTACACAGCGATGTGTTCATGGCGCAGAATTTTTTTGACATAGTATCGAGGTATAGGACCAGGTATGTCCCTTTAATTGTTTCAAATATCAATTTGAAGATTAAAATTCGAAACAAATTTATTTCTGGAGACACGAAAAACATTTATTTCTAGAGAGAGGGAACTTATCCGCTTGAGGAATAATTTAATCAGCTAATTCGTATAGTACCAAAAGCAGAGTCCAAATCTCTTGCAAAGAGTGTTAATGGTCTTTGCTCCATTAACAACAAAATCGCATTTTGAAGATTACAATTTGAAACACACTTATTTCTCTCAATATATTGGATACCTTATCAGTATGGCGAATAAAGAATTTATTCAGATATTTTGTGCACCAACAGAACCTGTTTCTTTTGCAATATCATCCAATATCGCAGTTTAAAGAAGAAAAGAAATCGAAACAAATTTCGCGTAAATTTTTTGTCCACCAAGCTCTAAAGGTATATAGGGATACCTTTTGTATCCTTAGAAATATATTTATTTCAAATTAAAATCGTCAAATTGCAGTTTTGGCTTAATTTGGTAAAGGGCCATTCAGACTCCTTGCCAGAGATTTGGACTTAGGTTGTGTCCATTTAGTACCAGCCACTTCTTAATCGGCTACCGATTAAACCAGAAATGTATCACCTATTCCTAGAAATAAATTTGTTTCGAATTTAAATAATAAAATCGCGATTCTGATTGAAATTGGCAAACACTTTTTGCGACAAATTTAGACTCTGCTTTTAATAGTGGACGGAATAGATAAATAGTACTGAATATGTATTTTATAAATATTGTTTGCTTAACTTTTTATTTGGTGTAATTTAATTTTTCTATTGGACAGAAGATGAATCGGCTACCGCCTCGTGCGGGACAAACTTAGTACCATAAATAACTATTATTGAAAATATTTGCCAAGAGGCACCAAATGCTTCAATTGTCTCTAACCGTGAAACGGTTTTGTATTAGAAAGCTTTTCAATTCTAATTCCACAAATGTTTAATAATCAGACAAAGAGATTCACACATAAAAATATAGAATATTTTACTGGGCAAACTTTAGCAATTTCTTATATTGACAACGGATATGTTACTTGCTTTACAATAAAAACTATATAAGTTGATTCGACAGCATCTGAAGTAGCATACATAGGAAGTTATTTTCGAATGATGTTTAATTATAAGCTTCGGAATATTTGAAATTACAGATAGTGATGATTCGCTAAATATCATTTCCATAAAGAATGTTTCCTCCCCTTTCCACTTTATTACTTTTAACATTGGATCAACAACTTATGCCACATTACAGTCAACTATACCAATTTGTTGGTATGGTGTTTGTTGAAGAATCTAAATTAATGCTTATAAAACTACTTTCTAGTATTATAAAATTTTCTGTTTAGTAAATGATGCAGGTATCCAAAGATCAAAATTTGTGTGCGAGTCTGATGGGACAGAGGTGGATGACATCGATGTTCTGGAATATTTTATTCAGAAGAATTAAATCTTCCAGCTACTTGAAAATATCGTCAACTTCGTCATCTACTTTATTAACTAATGAGCATCAACAATATGTTTGCGAGGATATCCTTTCTACCAATCAAGTTTCAAGTGTAAATTCAAACAATGTAGTTACATGGATACAAGGCAATATTGCTTGTGCAACGGAGATTCAATCACCAGATAGTCCTTTAAGCTCAACGATATCTTTGTCGAGTGGCCGAATTACGGCCGTCAGTTCGGATTTTTCTTACAAATCAGATATTGGCACAAAACAAGCTGAAAAGCGTTTCGCAAGTTATGGGTTTCCTACCAACAAAATGTCGGAAGAAATAATTAAATTGCTTATCCATTGCATCGTAAATGATATGCGACGCAAATCGTTATATACCCCATAAAAGGTTTACCGAGCCATATACATATGCGCGGTTTATAAAGTGATATCCAAAAAGCTTATCCATTGTTGATAGTACCGGTAATCTGATTTGCGACGAACCAATTATACTTGCCACGAAATTATGTAACCATAACAATTATCTTAATAGATTGTCGGAGAGCGGAACGAAGGTGCTGAAAAGAAAATCTAATTTGTCGGACGTTATGCCTAATTTTTTCAAAAAATCGGAAAATCAAATAACAGACCACGAAGCTAGCATAAAACATCTATGGCTAAAAGAAAACTATGGCCAAAATTTGTATATTGCGATTGAAGAGGCTTATTTTAATGAAACGTTTACACATCAAAGGATATTTTGAAATGAAAATCCTAAACGATCAATCATGTAAAAGAACAATGGCCTCATTTGTTAACGGAAAAATTTTGCAGAAAAATGAGCTCATGGATATAAAAGAACCATTATTTATTGACAAATGGAGCTGTATTAAAAGCATTATTCTAATACTTGGCGACAATCATAAAAATGCATCTATCCAAAATTAAGTCGACGAAGATCTGAAATTATTATTAATTATAATTACACATTTTAAGGAAAAGTCAAATCTACTGTTTAAAATGTCCTGTGAGTAATTCCATTCTCGAAATTATTAATAAATAAAATTCGAAGGTACACCATTCTTTGCTGGAATCGGTAATTTAGTAAAAATTTAGTCAAAGCATTTACATGAACTATAACAAATATATTTAAATTAATTATAAGCTTAAAACGATTATTTGAATGTTTGCTTAATATTTTAATAATATTTGATTAATTTTAAAAAAATATAAAATCTCAATGTCAAAATTTATAAAATTTTGTGAATGACTATACTTTGTCGTTGAAACTTTGAGTTTTTTATTTAAAAAGTTATTAAACAATTTTAAAATATTAAGCAAAAATCCAAATATTCATTTTGTAATACAATTTAATTACAGATCAAGCAGAAAATAATCAAATAAATCATTTTTTTGTTGAAGGAACCTTATTGGACATAAAATGCAGTTGTATCAAGCAGTGCTTATAACCTCAGATTTTTTTTGATAGTTTTGAGGTATAGGACCAGGTATGTCCATCTAATTGTTACAGTCGCCGAGGGCACTTTTTTACGCGAATCATGGTGGTTTTTCAGTCAAAATATCAATTTGACGATAAAAATTCGAAACAAATTTATTTCTCGAGACAAGGGATACGTAATCAGCTTAATGGA
Source organism: Tipula vernalis (assembly GCA_958295665.1). NCBI lineage: Eukaryota > Metazoa > Arthropoda > Insecta > Diptera > Tipulidae > Tipula > Tipula vernalis. The sequence goes on from OY282560.1 coordinate 38,629,744, forward strand.
TAGGGTGTTGATAGCTATTTCGGTCATTTTCAGAACCTGAGCACAAATCTCTAACAACGGGAGATAATAACCCATTATCACATGCATGCAAAACCACAATTTGAACATTACAATTCGAAACACATTTATTTCTGGAGAGAGAAGATATCTTTTCGGCAGAGTCCAAATCTCTGGAAAGAAGTGTTAATGGTCTTTACTCCATTAACTACAAAACCGCATTTTGAAGATTAAAATTAAGACAACTTATTTGTTTGGCGAATATAGAATTTATTCAGATATTTTGTGCACTACCAGAACCTGTTTCTTTTCTCTAAAAATAGTCGTTAATGACCCTGAATCAATGTCATGCAAAATCGCAATTTGGACAAAAAAAAAAAAAAAAGTCGAAACAAATTTCGCTTACATAGGGAATAACTTTCCTATCCTTAGAGATATATTTATTTCAAATTTAAATTGTCAAATTGCAATTTTGGCTTAATTTAGTAAAGGGCCATTTAGACTCCTTGCCAGAGATTTGGACTTTGGTTATGTCCATTTAGTACCAGCCACTCCTAAATCGTCTACCGATTAAACCAGAAATGTATCACCTATTCCTAGAAATAAATTTGTTTTGAATTTAAATAATAAAATCGCGATTTTGATTGAAATTGGCAAACACTTTTTGCGACAGATTTAGACTCTGTTTCTAATAGTGTAGTTCTAATTTTCTTAATTTTCATTCAGATCGAAACTGGAAATTGAAAACATTTGATAATTCCGCACTTCGAAAAAATATTTTTTGTTTTCTAGAATCTGATATTTTCTTTTACACAACCAGCTTGGTCAGATACATCTTATTTTGCTGAGCCCGAGTAATTTTAAAACATAACGGCAACTTTATATTCAATTACTAAAATTTTCCTGAGTTTGGTACATTTCACAATCCTTACCTAACACATAACAAAAGCTGCTAAGCAATTAGATGTTTAAAAAATTTAAGAAGCTCAAACGTGCCGTTCTTCTAACTCTTTTGAAACTACATTTAAGTAGCTGTACTCCGCCATAAAAATTAAACTTAGGTATATAATTTAATTGACCTGTCAAACTTAACAAAACTAAACGTAACGCTATTAAGTCGCCGCTGGCTAATAACATTCAAAATCCACAAATATTGCTACCGTTCCTCCATTTTCGCTGGTTTGCTCTTAACATGAATATACAATTAAAGCAATTTAAAACGAAAGACTTATTTGTACAATAAAAAAGAGTAAGCAACGAACCCGATTAAATTTAACAATTATGAAATTATGGGTTTTCTCACCGCATTCCATCATAAATTCGAGATAATAATCTCCATTCATCCATAAATACTCGTATTTTAAACGCGTAATTCGATTAAAATCATAAAATCTTCAAATACTTATAACAAGCTTTCTTTTATTCTTGCATCAACATTCCACGTCCATCCAAAAACATAATTACTTACAAATAAGAAAACTCATATCTTATATCCACCATAATCTCATACATATACTACAACTTTTCATATTACCAAAAATAAAAAATGTTTTAATTCAACACAAATTGGTTTCAGATAATTGGTTATTTCATATTGTTCAGTCAACGAGTTAAGATTGGTATACGCAGCATCTCTAAAATAAGATGCAAAGCGCGTTTTTTTTTTTTTCAAAACATAATTAAGACAAGACAGAGTATTTATTATGGAAAAGAAATTGTAGAAATAAAAAAATATAAATCGATTTGTTGTTGTTGCATTATATAAACTTTCATAATCATAAATAAAAAGTATTTTTTTGTTGTATTTTGGGGTTTTGAATTTTACAAACCAAATACGAGTAACATATATAAATAAAATAATTGTTAAATTTGCATATTGATTTTTGGTGGAAATTTTTTATTTTTTTTTATTTATTTTGCGTACAGTGTTCAGTTCCAATCAGTTGGTCATACACTGCAGAGTTATTATTTTATGTACAAGTTTGTAAGTGAAAAGTTGTTAAAAGAAATTTTATTTTTATTTTTATTTGTTCGTGTGTATATAAAAATTGATTTATTAAAGTACAGTGCGATGATTACAGCTTGCTTATAAAAACCAATCTGTGATATACAAGTATTTACAGCTACTTAAAGATATCTCGTTAAATATAACATAATTAGTTGTTAAAATAAGTGGCAGTTTATTATTATATTTTGACATATTTCCTGTGCCAAGTTCAAGCATTTATGTATAGTTGTAAAGGTCAGTGATTTTACATATACGTATATACTTTATTAAGATATGCTCGACTAGTTCCCTAATTATCTTTTTCGTAATTCTTAAAAACTTGAAAAAAAAAAAAAACAAAAAAAAAATAGTTTGTGTTGTGTCTTGTGGCTGCCGTTTTCCACTTAATATTAATAATAAAGTCATTGTGTCTCCTTAGAAGCGCACAGTTCTTTTTTTGTCTCACTCTGGGTTTGTGAAAGTGAAATTTAATAAATTTATTGATTATTATTAATAATATATTTTTATTACAATATTGATGTGATTGAAAACTAAACAAAAATTATTAAAATGAGTTTAAAATTAATTAATAGTGGTGGTAGTAATAGTAGTAGTAGTGGAAATAGTAATTATAGTGATCGGAATACTAGTAAAAGTGTGTCCAATGTATTACTCAAATTGTGCATAGTTGTTACATTATTGGTGGAGTTTTGTGTGTGCTCGAGTAAAAATTCGGAATACAATCAAATTGTTGGGGATACATTGAAACAGCAAATTAACCAGCAACTGCCTAGGGAATCAAAATTTTTCGATGAAATTGATCGTAAGTAGAACAAATTTTGGTTTTTGTTGTTATATTTAACTTTTTTTTTTTTTTTTTTTTGTGAGAATGGATTTGAAAGTGATTGTATTATGTTTCAAGTTTATTGTCAAATTTAAGCCGACAATAATTATATAGTGTAGCGTTTATTTTTGTTTATTGCGCATATTTAATGTGAGTTTTATAGTGTCTTCGAATGTGATACGAATACAAAATTGATATAAAAAAAAAAACGATCGCGATTTGTAACAATCTGGTTGAATGTGATGACCGCCCATATTTTCTAATTATTCGTTGATAATAAATAAACGATATTTGAGGTGAACTTCTAGATTGTTATAAAACTTTATGTACCGATTCAAATCTCATTGATGAGATATGTTTCAAAGGACCAATTTTGCTCATAATATTTGCGTAATGTTGCATATTATGAAATTTGGGTTTTAGTGTACTTTTTGTAAGTTTTAAGTTTAAACGATTATGTTCACACACCAATTCTTGTAAATATTCGACTATTCCATCTTGAATTGAATCTGATTCACAACAAATATAAACTATCTGCCTTAAAAGTATGTATAATGACCATTCTTCACATTTAAGAACTAAGTCACCAATCATCAATGAGATGCACTTGAAAAAAACTAACATCTCAGAAGCAGATAGCTTTAATTTATTTTTTTTTAGTGAATCTGAGTTTAATATAGGAGGTTTGTTTCTGCTGTATATAGGACCGTAGTCGAAAGTAAGCATTCTGTAGTTCAATTGTTCTAATGAAAAGAATTTATAGTCATTTATAAAACGATTTAGAATAAATATTAGTTCGTAATGGCAAACCCCTTCCAATAGGTCATGCATGACCTATGAAAATTATTGATACGGTTAAAAACCGAATTTTCTTTCACGCCAGTAACCTTAAAATCATTTAATGCAAGATCATAGTCATAATTCTCAGGATTTCGCATCATTTCAATATTTTCTTTAATACTAAATTTCATAATATTACGATTCAGTTTGCAAAAGCGGCAGTAAAAGTTACTAGAGAAACTCTCTGAAAATCCAAGAATCGTATTAAGCCCGAGATTGTCCCCAAGAATTAATGTAGGAATAATTTTGACCCTATTTAAATTTCTAAGACCATATGGTATTTTGTTTTTGAGTTCAATTCCTGTAGTTTGCAAATAATTAAGCTCTGCGATGAATCCTGAAAATACGCTAGTATTTCCGAATTTAATAACATTGCAACAAATATATGGGAAAGTTTAGACTGTAGGTACTCGGGAATACAAGGAATTTTTATATAGACCCCGACAATTTTCTGTGACCCAGCATGGGATCCTAGAACATTATCAGGCTCAAATTCATCAAAATAAAGTAATAGAGGCAAATATAATACACTATTATCAAAGCATTGTGAAAACTGTTCATCTATTTTGTTCTTCCAGAGTGCACTTTGAATTAAATTATAAGTTACAGCTCGATCACGAGTTTTTAAGGAAATAATGTAGGATATAGTTTCAAGCAAAAAGCTTGTTTTTTGAAAAAGAACACCAAACATTTCTCGCAAAGGCATCATAGCCACGGAAAAATCCAAAGTTTTGAGGATAGTTTGTCCATCAGAACTAAGAACTTCTTGAGCTTCCTTATGTATGGAAATAAATTGTACTTCTACAAAAAATTGTGTTTTCTTAAGTTCTTTAAAAAATTTATATTCGGATTCTACTAAACTGTTCTTACACAATTCTTCCACAAAAGCCAACACGTCGGATGTCAAATTAGAATCGTTTAATTAATTTTTCAAAATTAATAAATATTTTCTATAACAATTTACGATGCTTTTGATAATCTCTTGACTCTTATTTCGAGGAATGGAATCGTTACAATAAGTTCTTAAAATTTGCTTCAACAAATCTAAACGAATATCTGGGAGTGATAACTGTTGAACAATATCTGCGTTACTAGTGCTAGGACGGACATCATTGTTTTCAATATTAGAACTTAGCTCTGCGTTACTGCAATTGGCAACAGCGGCTCTAGTTAAATTTGAGTATTCACTTTCAATATTTCTATAATGAGTTTTCAAATGAAATCTATAGGAATCAAGTCGACTATATTTTCGCGAGCACCTACGGTAGCAGCACGACACTCAAGTTTGGTTTGGATGACAATTCCTTATGTGGCTAATCAACTCATTGATAGTCATGAATAATTCAGAACAGTTAAAGCCATTTATTGAATCCATTTTTGTAATGTAACTAACAGTTCTATCTTAAAGAATTTTATTTCAAATCAGAAAAATATTAATTAAAACAAAACTAAGGATAATATTTAACTTAATCAAACAAATAAATAAATTCATAATTCTAAAATTCGTACTTAAAGAGAACACAGAAAATTATTTTCAGTAACCTACGATTCTATCGTAATTAAAAATGTGCTAAAAATTAAATATGTATATTGTATATACTTAATGAAAAAATGCAAGTATTACCCTATTTTGCAGAATGTAGATCGTTGATCAGTGTGTTGATGAAAGGTATTATTGTGTCCCAAGGCGTATTTATTTTAAAAACCAGCTTTTGGATAAACATCCAAACATGAGCACAACGACTGGGATATTTGATGTTCATTCCCATAAAGCAGTGCAAGCAAACTTCAATTGCCTTTAGTGGATTCTCAAACTTTAATCTGTGGCCGGATATATCGACATATGCTAGACAAACGGTTTTGTGAGAGTCACCGATGAGATATATTTTAGGCTGGCTTTCAATTTTCAATCGTTTTATTTCTTCTCTGGTTTCGTCGTCCGCTTCGAGAATATTCTATAGTTAAAAAACAATGATTAATTATGAGAAATTGATGATGAAGTTGAGTTTTTTTATTACCTGGCAATATTGAATAAAATATCTTTGCACTTCAAGTTAACTCGATCGTCTAGAGCTCGGTAAAAGGTAGGGAATTATCATAAACGTCAAAGCAAGTTTTGAGTCTGAAATATAATTATAATAATTTACAATTATTTATTCATTATTAAAAAACTCGTTCATTTCAATTAACCTTCTTCTTCCACGCTCTCAATATTTGCTAATATTTCTTTAACGCACTTATCTTTCAATTTTTTAGCCTTTGTAATAACTTGGCAATAGAACAATTTCCAATCACTAATGGGTTTAGATGAGGGATATAAAATTTTAAAATCAATTTCAAACTGAAAAATAGAGGAAATTATAGTTTAAAAATATTACTTAATATTTAATTTTTACGACTTACCAGCTCGTGACTTTTTTCATTCGAAAGAACCGCATATTTTTCTAAACATTCCAGTAGCCTTATTCTATAAAAAATAAGATAATGTTTACACATGATAAACAGTGAACGAAAAGAGAATAGAAAAACAATTTAATGTAATTTTAGTAAAAAATCACAAAGTTTACCCGTTTTCACGTTTACACATTATCTTATTTTTTACAGAATAAGGGTGCTGGGTTGTAAAGTTTTGATTTTCAAGCTCTTTATGCCTGAATACATGTGTACTTTTCCACTTTGCTAATATTATATGCCATTCGGCAGCTCCTGATTGCAAAATTTGAAGATCAGTTGTAATATTTGCCTCTTCACTAGCTAATGTATGTTCTGGTATGTTTAAGTTTCCTTGATTTACACTTGAAACTTTTCGAGAAACCATTATTATATAATAATTTGACTTTATTTTTGCTATAAACTTTGCTAAACTGTATTTATATTACTTACTCTGATTGTCCTGCGATTTTGATTTAATTCTTCTATTTATGACTCCTGCTGCACTGAGGCGAGATCGATAGTTATTGTAAGCATCGTATAATTTCCCTTTAGCTAGGTGTCCTTTTCGAAATGGAACATAGTACGTTTCTTTTACTTCAAAAGGAAAAATATCTACTATTGACTGCGTTAATTGTAAAAAATCGTCTCTTGTGAGTCTGAAAATAGCATAAACATAGTAAAACAGTTAACAAATTAATGAATAAAATGCAAAATATAGCAATGAGCAAAGAAACTTTAAAGATACATACTAATTTATGTTTTCGTTTTTTTTTATTTCTAAGCAATTGTATGTTTTGAGTCGGCGTAAACAAACTTACATTTTTGATTTATTTTGCTTCAACAGCATATAACAGCTTTTGCAATATTTATGCGCTCGCGATTCTCCAAGGTTCCGTTTTGGTATGATGTTAACGATAAATGGACGTCATCTATATTTCTTATATCCTAATATAATTGAAAAATATTTATTTCTCCAGAATTTTAAATAATTGAAAACAATGATAATTACTTTAGTCGTAGGCAATTGTTGTAAAAAATTGGTTTGTATAAATATAGCGTTTTCGTCTCTAAAGTTGACAAATTCAGTTTCACCAAGGCAGGATATTGTGCGAACTATGGGTTCCGTTATAATAGCCTGAGAATCCAACACAATCGTCGAAGGTTCGTTTAAATCAACTTCCGATTCGGTCGGTGTTAATACTGAAAGCACTCTTTGACCTACCGAAAAAGCTTTTGAATGTGTTTTTATGTACATATATTATATTCAATTTTTACTTGATAATTTAATATCCAAAACAAGGCCTACTAAGTTCTTATAAGATCGGTAATAAAGAATTTAAAATTTTGTATATTTTATATGAAGCCATTTGGATGTTGGCCGATTGTGGAAATTGCACCCAAACGGCTGATCTTAGATTTTCACCAAATTTAGTCTATACCATTACCAACTCAAAATATAAAGAATCATTTGCGGCCTACTAAGTTCTTCTGAGTTCGGTAATAAAGAATTTAAAATTATGATCAGTTTATATTGAATATTTTGTATTTGAAATACACTATATAGAAAAAGCTGGGATGGGATGAGATAGTGTTACCTGATGAACATTTTTATTTTTTCTGGGATGAAAAACTGGGATAGCTTCACATGCTTGTCTGAAACAATGAAAATTTGGAAAAAATAAAATTCGCACAAAGCTAATTTTTAGCAATGGAAATATTTTTTGGTAAAACTTATACAAAGTACCAGGCCAGAAAAGTTCCGCAATTGATAGGGGGCGCCGGATATACTCAAACGAGCTAAAAATTGGAGCTTATATACAACATCAAAAAAATAATCTGGATAAAATGACAGATTAAGACCACTTACATTAAGTATACACAAAAATTTAAATACTATACAATTTCTACAGATAAGATATAAGGAAATCTGGATTTTATGTGGAGCGATATGAGATATGCCGAGTTTGGAAATCAATACTCCCAAATCAACGTTATTATTGCCATATCGCACACCATAAAATTTAGACTTCAATATACACTCTTCAATACACTACTCTGGCAGAAATTGTCTTGATGAAGATATAATCTTGATTTCTGACAATTTTTTAGTATTTTAACAAGTTAGCTTTATATATTCAACTTTAGCAAATACTTGCTTGTTTTATTTTAGTTTCATAGCTGTAAAATAAAGGGAGAAAAACTGTTAAATTAACCTTGTGGAAATACTGTAATCAAAACGTCAGCAATCTCCGACAATATAAGTTAAAATCGCTGAAAAAAGTTAAGTCAGCAGCCGCCACTGAGAGACACCGTTACGTACCTGCTAACGACCTTACTGTTAGAGAATTAAAAACCGGTTATGGTTAATCAATTAATCTAAACTATCGAATGAATGGTTCCGATATTAACCAGATATTACCGAGTGTAACATTTATATTGATTTTTACATTAAATAATTCGAAAACATCACGAAACACAATCAATAGGCTAATTCACAGCCTAATACTCTTCAATTTCATAGCTACTCGTACAGTTGTGGTTGTTGTTATCCTGCTCATTGTGTTTCTCGTATTTTGAATTACGGGTTTTGGGAATTTGCCATTTTATTAAATTTTTATATTTTAAGGTTTTGACGACATGGTTTATTTTAAGGTTTTGACGACATGGTAAAAAAGACCGTGGTAGTGCACATACGTCGATACTTTTGCTTAAAGGAAACAATTTTTCAGCTCAAGTATGAAATAAGCGGGCGGGACTATATCAATTAGACTGTGACCGAAACCTGTGATAAATATTTTTTAGTACAAATTTTTGACGTTTATTTGAAAAATATTCTCCTACATTCTCAAATTTTTATTACACTGCCCGAATCGTGTAATAATTTTTTGAAGCATTCCCCTACTGTCATGTTGTTGCTCGATTTTAATGGCAAGCAATCCTTTTATACGCTTCGAATTCGCTTTCGTTTTATATTGTATACTGTAGGGTATGGCTGTATTTGTCACGATTTCCTCGCCAAAATTTTGTAAAATATATTACGATATAATTAGGCTTTTATACAGGAACTGGGAATGTCATGGGTGGTCTCAAATCAGAATTTTAACGAAAACTAAAAGATTTTGGAGTCAACCTAGTGCATAGAATTCAACGTTTTAAATCAATCGTAGAACTAATTATATAATAGATTCAATAATCTGTCAGCCGATAGTGGTACCTCTCACATTTACACACTAGATAAATATGGCATATAAATAAGATTAACTTTTAGTTGACACACACGGACAAATCATCTCACTAGCAGAAAATAATTGTCGGAAAGCTGCTGCAGTTGAAAATTACTATGTTGCTGTATTGACTAGTTGACATTTTATTTTGATTGGCGACGATGTACAATTATTCTGTTTGTGTCAAAAATGATCATAGCAAAAGATCGTGATAATTTGGGTGTATGCGGTTGTTTCAAATAAATGTCAAAAATGTGTACTAAAAAATATTTAACACAGGTTTCGGGCACAGCCTAAATGTGATTTGGTTGGTAGAGAATTTGGAAATCAAACTATGGCATTTTTCTCCAATGTCATGCACACAGCATAAAAATTACATTCAAGATTTGTTCATATAGGGTTGAGTTTATTGTAACAGTATTCGAAATATTTTGGAAATGATTGAAGCTTGGGTTGAATTAAGCGCTGAAATTAATCAATGATGACAAGTCTCTCGAGATCCGGCATTTTGAAATTTTTGTATTATTCTGTATTTCCGGATATAATGTCATCGAACTTATTCAACATTTTAGACATATTCAGATATTATTTGAGATATTCGAGTGATTATTTGAGATATTCGATTTATGTGATTTTCGAGGCTCCTAAGCAAATTGATACATTTGCCGTTGAGTGATATACTATGAAAAACAGCTCTTAGTAAGATTTTATAAATTTTTCGAGATTTTAGATATATAAAATCCAACCTGCATATAGGAGAATCATATAGTGAGTCGTTGATTTTTCAAGATTAATCTGGAATTCTTAGTTTATTCGAGTTTTGATCAAATTCGATTAATTTTTCTGGGAATATCGAAATTAAAATCGTCCAAATCCAGAAATCTTCTCCTCTCGATATTTTCGAAATTTGCAAGAAGTTCAATTGCGTCATTTTATAGAATTAGTGGAAGATGTTTGTCGCATTACAGATTATCCAAAATTGTCGAAGGTGTTTGTGAATTTTTTGATATTATTGAACATTGTGCAATGTTGACTTTCCAGTTTATTAAGTATCGTTGAAGGTTGGGCCGCAGTACGTTACGACTTATTTCACAAGTGTTATAATTAATTCTGCTTTTTTTTTTTTTAATTTCGACGTAAGTTTCCAGCATGAAAATCGAAACTATAACCTGATCGGGTTGTTTTGGATAGTTTCTTAGCAAACATTTAATTTCTTTTTGTAACCGTTATTATAGCTCAGAATAAAAAAACCAAGTAGTTGTTGGAACAAAGATTTAAAAAATTAAAGAAAACACATTTTGATTGTTTTTTATTAAAAATAGCCACCAAAGAAAGCTTCTAAATTTATTCAAAATATTGGTACAACTATATTCTTACTTCCAAGCTCAGATTTGCTTGTGTTTTTCTAGATCAGAACGTTAGATTTTACTTGCCTAAATATCAGAAATTATATTGGAATGCGACAAGGAAAGATAGAATTATAAAATATGGAAGAACAACATAATGCTGATTACCGATTGGCTCAAAAAGATGATGGTAAAATTAAATCAAAATATTTTTCCAATATGCGTTCATTTATACGGTTATGGCGTCTTTTCTGGCCCCTATTCCCAATAAAATTTTTAAACCATTTTTTTACTTATTTGACTATTTTGTTTTTTAAATTAAATTAATTAAAAAACTTTTAAAAATCCTGAAATTAGAAAGTCAAAATTTTTTAAAAAAATTGGAAATTTTTTGATTGTCTTGAAATTTGTCAAATTTTTTTGAATTTGTTAAATTCTTGAGAAATAAAAAATTCTGAAATTCTTGGTACCTGAAACTTAATTCAAATTCATGAAATTCTAAACTCTTCTGAAAATGGAGTAATAAATTTTGTAAAATTTTGGAAATTTTTTAAGATTTTATATTTTGTGAACATTTTCTGAATTTTTAATTTTTCTTGAGGAATTTGAAACTCTAAAATTCTTGGTACCATAAAATTATTTAAAATTTATGAAATTCTAAATTTATCTGAAGTTTTTAATTTATTATCATGGTCATTAATTTTTTAAAAATTCAGAAAATTTTTGTCAATATTTTTGAAAATTTGAAACTTTAAAATTTTTCATATCCTAAAATGTTTGAAATTCATGAAATTCTAAACTCTTCTGAAATTAAAAAACATTTTTGAATTTATTCATTTTTCAACACAGGATCATACATTCTTAAAACTTCAGGAAATTTTTTAAATTTTTAACTTTTGTCAAATAATTTTAAATTTGTTAATTCTTGAAATTTTGAAAGTCTAGTGTTATTGGTATTTTAGCACTGTGTGCTGTTCACAAAAAACAGTTTTTTTGTTTTTAAAATTAATTATAATTTTATTTAATATAATTTATTTAAATCTAATTTATTTAATTTTAATTTATTAGTTTTCACCACCACTGAATTTAATTTTTTGTACGCGCGAACGTTTTGAGATTTTGAAAATAACTCTTTTATATTAACCAAAACTGGAAAAATCAATAAATTGAAATGAAAGAGACATCACGACGTTTTTCTTATTGTTCTTGTTCTTGAGTTTTGAGTATGCATACTGTGAACGCCAGGTGTCTGGTTCCATTTCGCTTTCGGAAGATGTCGTTTGTGAAAGTTGAGAATAACAACCATATGTGCGGTTTTTTACAATTGGGAAGCAAGCTTAATATTTAAATGAATGAGTTGAATTGCAGTTGCTTCGATCGATTTCACAAATAAATTAAAAAATTGAATTTATGTTTTGTGTTGTAAATAATTTATTGTGGTGGATGAGACGCCACAGTATCTTAACATTATTTTGAATTCATAAAGTTCCTAACTCTTCTGAAGAATAGAGTTGTGATTCTAATTAATCCCAAACGTATGTCATAGAATATTTTGCTGACCCAAATTGATATATGGATACTATAAAAAATTCTGTGGTTTTGGTCATTGGGTCGAACAAATATTTCTGGAGAAATCACAACTTGTGGAGAAGAATGCTTATTGTAGTAGATTCCATCATCAATCGAGTTATGCTGATTCGCGATGAAACCTTTTCGGACTCACAATTTTTCTCTCAAATAAAACAAATAAATTTCTTTCACTAACGAATTCCAACAATTTTGGGCGACAACAAAAAAAAACGATGAGTTTCAATTTAATCAATTTTGCAATCTATAATAATCAACTGTTTATATAAATAATTTGATTTAATTACAAATTCAATTTTGGTGTATTGTTTAGTACAATTGAATCGAAATTCAATAGAAATGAAAACAAAAATCATCGCGGTATACAATGCCAATTTTAACGGCTGCCTTTGAATTAATATCTGCTCAGCCTTGTGTAAGCAAATCGAATTTTATTTAACAAATAGATTGTTGCTGAACGAAACGCAATTATTTTATGAATTTGGTATTATTGGAAATTACACAAAAATTGTTGAACATATATCAGTATTTGATGGGTAAAGATAATTGCAATATAAATAACAAATAAAACCTAACTATAGCCCTAAGACGAGATTTGTGCCATTACGCAAGAATAAACACGAACATTTTCAATTACGTTCGATGGTGCAGTCAACGATTTTCACAATAAAATTGTAGTTAACTGTACAGAATAATCCACATTTTATAATATCACCAATACCAGGCCATTTTCTCTAAGTGTTTGAAAGATGCGAGAGATGGATAAAAATATTGTCTGAAATAACTTCTGAATATTAATGAAAAGCTTGAGGACCTAAAAAAACAAACATATTCATTGGCTGGGACGATCTAATTCCTATTTTTATTAACACTAAAAACAATTGATTCGATTCCAAATTCGAAATGATCTGCTAGATAGGAATTATACAGAACCGCCCATAAGCCTTCCATACAATGGTCACAAATGTTTTGTTGAAATACCAAAATATTTAATGGCCTTCAAATGTGCTTAAAACCAGGTGATTATGCCTCATGACATCTAGTTAGCGATTAAAATGGATATTTTAATCAAGCAAGGTGAAAATATGGAATACAAAGGTAAAACTACGGTGTACTTAGGCTTATAAGATAAACTTTTATTCTTTGGACGCTGAAACGGTATTTTAACAGTAGATATAGTGGTATAGAAGTAAACGATCACAAACATTCATTTGTTATTCAAGGAAAATATTTTTACCGACCAAATTGACTGCTGAATAAGATATAGGAAACTAACAAGATATGCTAACGATACAACTTGGACGTTTTAGGTTCACAAAAATGTCCAAGTTGGCTTCCTATTTTTATTGTGTTGTTATACTCCGGCTCCCTTTTTGGTAGGGAGGGAGACTGGGTTGAATATTATCACAAAAGAAACTAAATCGTTTTTTTTATTCTATTATTTAACTAACACCGATGTAAAAGTATAGTGTGCCTCGAAACCCGGAATTTACTGAAAATTACTCGATTGTTGCTCAATTACCCGAGTAACTTAAAATCTTTTAGAAAAAATTGCATCAAATTGTATTTTAAATCAATTTTAGGACGTATTTAAATCATAAAATAATTTATTTAAGACACCGTAATATTTAGCTGTGGATTAAATGGCAACAAATAAGAATTAAAATGTGTTTATTTAAGTATTTCCAAAAATCAATTTGGCTAATTTTCTCTGAGCTTTACATAAGTCTCATTTTCATTGACAGTTAGATTTATTCAGGCAATTGTGGTATGTAGCAAATGAGTTCCAAATGTGTACAAAAAGCTTACGGTATTTTAGTATGTTCCAAAACTAAATTCGCTAGCTTAAATTTTGTAGTATGAAAATAAAGCAAAAAATCAGCAATTATAGAATTGAAATTACTGGAGACACACATCAGTTACTGTTCTGTATCAGTGACATTTAAATACTACAATTTTTCCAATTTCAATGAATGATATCAAAAAATTCGTCCACGAAATTCCAAAAAACATTATCGGGTAGAATTTGAAATATCACGGTACGAATACGGAACTGAAACCGAAGGTGTCTAGCCAACTTCATTGTGAATATTTTTTTTGTTTAACGTAATAAATTAGTTACGTTTGTTCGTAACCTTTCGGGTCAAATTTTTCCCCTAAATGAACTATTTTGTGAAATTTTTCCCCTATGTGAAATTAAATATAACAATAGCTAACTTCGTGGTGTACACGTTTTCATAAGAATGTACCATGTCCTCATCTTCATGGTTCAAATACCGCACTGCACCTAACGAGTGTAAATACTTTAAGACGAATCCTGGATGCAATTATATCAGAGGAGTGCGAAAGTGTTTGGTCAGTGAAATGAAAATTTTGTACAACATTAATAGTTCTTAAAATATCGATAATAACCCAGAAAACCAGAGTTAATCGAGTAATTTAGAAATTAAAGCTCGAGAACCCGGGTTTTGGAATATCCGATTATTTGGGTTCCCTAAGTGTTATCATGCCATATGCAAATTAACACATTTTGTAAGAATGCTTGTATTTCTCCAGCTTATAGACTTTCAAGAGGTTTTACAATTGGTTACAAATGGATGTTTTACAATACGATGTAATTCTCCTTGAGATGGCAAAAAATATGAGCACAAAATATTCATCGGGTTTTAATATTTTTTGTATTAATGCATATTTTTATAAGTACCAAAAGGGTTGAATTTTGAATATGAATATTTTGTTCGATGTTGAAAGGCCGAATGTCGGAAGGCCGAATGACGGAAGGCCTATTGTCGAAAGGCCAAACGCCAAAAGGCCGACTGGATCGGAAGGCCGAATGTCGAAAGGCCGAAAGTCATATGGCCGAATGTCACCAAAGGCCGAATGTCTAATGGCCGATTGGGTTTGAAAGGCCAAAAGTGTTAAAACGGCCGAATAGATCGAAAGGCCAAATCGATCGAAAGGCCGGCATAATTGATTGAAATCAATATTTAAAACCATTGAATTTATTTCTTAATATAAAATGATTAAAATAAACTGAAAATATGTGCTAATAAATTCTGTGTATGTAGCATATTAATGTGATCAAATTTTGTCAGAAAAAAAAATTCTTTTTTTACTTAAACATTTTTATACAAAAATTTTGATAAAAATATAAATTTTGAAAATTTTCATTCATAAAATGATCAAAAATTAAAATCAATTTCGACACAAACGGCCTATCGACATTCGACCTTTCGACACAATTGGCCTTTCGAAATTCGGCCTTTCGACATTCAGCCTATCGACACATTCGGCCTTCCCATATTCTGCTTTCGATATTCGACCTTTCGACCCTTTCGACCTTTCGTCATTCGGCAATTCGACCCAATCGGCCTTTCGACATTCGGCCTTTCGACCTATTCGGCTTTTCGACACATTCGGCCTTCCCAAATTCGGCTTTTCGATATTCGACCTTTCGACCCTTTCGGCCTTTCGTCATTCGGCTTTTCGACACATTCGGCCTTTCGGCGTTCGGCCGAAAAAAATTGTTGCTAAGCTACCCATCAGGAGCAGGCTGTTTTAGTTTTTCGTAACGTTCTACGTCATCCACACGGAGAATCAGAATAACACTTATAAATAATTTTTTGTGAAGGAAGGACAGGAGTTTTTACCACGCAAAAAATTATATTTGATGAGAACACTAAATTCACTTTTTTCCATTGTTATAGAATCAGTTAAAACTGAACTAAATAGCACATCGTCTAAAATTTTAAACATGGAGGTTTGAAAAATGGCTCTGTAACATGGCGAATTTTTGGTGTGGTTTGGGTTGTTACTTCAGTTTAGTGGTTCAGCTGTTTCTGAATAGGTTGGCATTATTTTTTCACTTAGTGACAAAACGTGTAAAAAATTAAATATTTGATTTTTAGCTAACTTAGGCTCTACATGCGATGTAATTTTTATGTGTGATACATCCGTTCGGTTTCAAGATGCTTTAAGATGAATTTTCTTTGATGTTCTCTTGTTTTCTGGATGTTGATAAAACGACCTACTTCCGAGAGTATATAATTACTCAACCTTTACTCAACTGAATTCCTAAGTACTGGTATAATTAAAAATTTTATCCGCTTCAAAATGAATGGCAAGTTTCTGTTGTACTCCATGTACTACTCTTTGGTGACTACCTCATTACTTGTAAACTAATTTCAAGGCAATCGAAGGTGTGGCACAATTTTTAAGTTTTTATTAAAAATGTTAATTGACATAGGTCAAACATAGTGATTTTGTTGCTTATTTAGTAGAAACTCAGCCGAATAAAAGTTTACATCATTGGAATCCTCTGTGATAATCCAGATGGAATTCTAGTTAAATCGTGTGTTACCTGGAAGATTTTCGACGACTTATTTACTTAGATCGAGTGCTTCCTGCTCGGTGACCAATGGTGATACTTTTATTTTTATTTTTTCATGTTTCATTAATGTCACAACAAGCCATGACGATGCAAACATATAAGCACGAACTGTTCACGATCTCAAATAAAGCGGGACAACTATGAAATCAATTTATGTCAAAGCCCATTTTATTGGCAAAATCTAATTTGTCATCGTAGTTTTATGGAAGCATGAAGCTTGCAAAATAGCAAAAATGAAGAATTTGATAATTTTTTGCTAGATAAATTTAAATCATTTTTCTTGCTGCTTCTGGTCGTTTCGCACTGTGATAACCGTTATATCAAAGGAAAAAGATAATTGTTCAGCAAATAAAATGATTAAAACTAGGAAATTAAATTCCGAAAAAATCTGCAATTACAAATACAAAACTATAAAACACAAAATCTTGAAATATAAAATTACGAAAATTTTTGAAAAAAAGAAACAGAAACCTTCATATTACCGTTTATTCCAGATAAAGTTAGGTTAGGTTAGGTTAGAGAGGCCGCCAAAACGCACACTTAGACCGATGACGGTCTGTTGTGATATCAAGGGATCCTACTCCCCTTACAACTTCATTAGAACCCTTTTCAGCTACTTATGTAGCGTAAGATATCTCGCACATTGCAGTTCTCGAGATCCGTAAGGCCGTCTAAACTATACTTGCCCAGATGTTTATGCCTCCGGTAAACTGGCGCCGGGCATGAGCAGAGGAAGTGGCTCAGAGTCTCTTCGTCCTCCTCATCCACACAGCTTCTACACAAGTCATTTGCCATTGACCCAAGCCTCCTCGCATGCTCCCTAATGAGGCAGTGTCCTGTGAGTACCCCCACGACTATGTTTTGGTGCGCTTTAAGTCCAGTTTCGGCCAGACTTGCATCGCTACATAGCAAATTATAATGTTAGTCCACCTCTTCTGTGTCGAGGCTATCGCCTCATTTCTAAGCGCCCTCTAAAACGCTGCTATGGGCCTCCCCAGATTTGGGCCTCCCCCTTTGCGGTTTCAATTAAAGAGTTGTACCTTGCCTTGCCAGTTCGTCCGCCCTGCATTTCCCCAGTACGTCCGAGTGACCTGGGACCCAGACTATCTGGATATTGAAATGCTCACTCATCGCGTTAAGAGATGAGCGGCACTTCAATGCCACTACGGACGACAGAGAAACTGATTCCAGCGACTTGATTGCCGCCTGACTGTCCACATATATTGTAATACATTGTCCACATATATTGTATATAGCGACCTCTCAATCGTCGTGCGGCCCGCCTGAAGACATTTCCACACAAACACGGCAGAGAGTCGTGCAGCCGTAGTTACCGCTCTCTGCTTACCAAAGATGTCGACAGGAAAAAGGTATAACATAGCCTCCAGAGCACGTGTAGGGGTTGTCCTCAGTGCCCCGCTTATAAGCAAGCAGGCCGTTCTCTGTACTTTCTCTATCTTATTCTTATTAAGTTTTCTTGTTTAGTGCTGGCCACCAAACACTCACCTTGTACATCAGAATCGGTCTGACTACAGCGGTGACGAGCCAGTGTACCAGCTCTGATTTAAGACTCCATCTCCTACCGACGGCGTTCCTACATGAGTACAGAGCCTTGGTGGACTTCTTTACCCTCTCTAAAATATTGGGTATCCAATTTAGCTTACTATCCAAGATTATGCCCAGAAATCTTGCCTTATCAGTATCTGATTTATCAACCTCCCTAACGGGTAGTCCACATTTAAGAAAGACAGTCCTTCCCGAACTGCCTCTGTCCTGACATTGTTAAAGGCGCCCTCTATATCGAGGAAGGCTACCATACAGTACTCTTTCGAGTGGATCGATTTCTCAATGGTTCGCACCAGGGAATGCAGAGCCCTGTCCACAGATCTCCCTTTCCAGTACTCATGCTGAGAAGTCGCCCAATTACTGGGTTTTATTTTTGCACGTATGTACACGTCGATCAGTCTTTCCAATGTTTTCAACAGAAAGGATGATAGAGTTATAGGTCTTAGGTCCTTTGGATAGGCCTCTCAATTCTTCCTTGTTTTCGGGATGAAAATCACCCTAACCTCCGTCCATTTCCTAGGAATATAATTCAGTTTTAGACACCCCCTGAAGACCACCTCCAGCCATGAGAGAATGATCGACGAGTGTTTTGCAATTCCGCTGGGATGATACCTTCCGGGCCTGCCGATTTATAGGGTTTAAAGCCATTTAGTGCCCACAGGATCCGGTTATTGCACATGATTTCCTGCGGGCACTCCGACGATAATTTTTCCCTACTCCTACCAAACTCCGTCGACACACCCACACTACCTGGGAAATGGGTATCCAACAGAAGCGACAATGATTCCCCACTAGACGTTGTCCACATCCCACCTGGTTTAATTAAGTAACTAGGGCTTGTTGGACACTTAGATAAGATTTTCCTGAGGCGCGAAGTCTCCGAAACACCTTCCATTTTATCACAGAATAGTCTCCAAGACCTCCTCCGCGCCTTCCTTATTTCTTTTTTATACTTTTATAGTCCTGAGCTTCCCTAGAGCCATTTGATCTATTGAATGCTTTCCTACATCCTGAACGAAGGATTCTTAATTCCATGGACCACCATACCGGTTTCTGCTTCCCTTTAGGTATTCTCTTGGGGCAAGTAGTGTCAAAGGACAAGTTGCAGGCGCTTGTGATTTCCCCCACCAGGAAATCCAGCTCCTTTTCTGTGGCTGGAGGCTTGGAAGCATCAGTCGGTAAAAGTCCTACTAACACTTCCCCGTAGTTGTTCCAGTTAGTCCTTCTTGGATTCCTGAAGGCTTTCCGGGTAACAAGGTGAATGTCAATATTAAACGTCACGTACCGATGGTCCGAGAAGGAGTGTCCCTTCGCCACCATCGATTCTTTCACCATATGTGAAAAGGAGTCTGATGCAAAGGTAACATCCAGGACCTCCTGCCTGTTACTAATAATGAAAGTGATTACACACTGCAACGTTAGTACCCAATAAGTAATCAAAAAAGTACTCACCCCAATCATTAATGTCGGTGCTACCCCAGAATGTATGATGCGCATTTGCATCACAACCCAGTATTACTCCGATCTTCTCCCGTTTTTTCCATATAAACTTGGATGCAAAAAATTCGCTCATTGATCAATTTCCAACAAAAGTTCAAAAATTTCAAAAAATCCAATGTTTGTTTAATTTTTTTGAATGCAGATTCAAATATATTTTAACACATATCCAGTGGTATTTTGTTTTATACTTATACCGTGCCAACAAAGTGATTTTTGGGGTCAACATCTGAAGAACAAGCTTTTTGTGAATTTGTCAGCATGAAAATTAGTGATAAAAATCAAATTAAAACATGGAAGAAACATTATTATTAATAACAAGTATTCTTTCCCCTAGCTCGAATGACAGCTTCCATTCGATGTTTGCTTGATTTTATCAAGGTTTTCATCAAATGTTGAGGTATCGCCTCTCATTCCTCTGCGATTTCCTGTTGCAGAGGAATGAGAGGCGATACCTCAGGATTGAGGTTCGGGGTTCGAGCAGGCCACATCCACCTCTTGTAGGTACTGGTACGCTATACCAGCCGTATGCAGTCTCACATTATCCTGCATGAACAGGAAGTTTTCACCAATAAACTGTTCTGTATACTCTTCCTTGCTCATTATTGCCATGTAAACACATCCTGCACTCGTCAGAGAAAAGGACTGTTCTCCATTGTACATCTGTCCAATCCAAATCCTCTCGAGCAAGCTTGGATCAATTTTGGCCCGTTTGTTCGTCTGTTTGTAGTCAGATTAACTTCTAGAAGTTCATCTTCTGACGGTCCACCGATTGATTTCGACTTCACGAACTTCTTGGAGCCGCTGTCCGAGTTGAACTGCATTCAAACGACGATTTCGCAATGAAGTCGTCACAAGAAAGCGATCATCACGCTGTGTTGTAGCACGAGGTCGGCCAGATCATTGTCACCGTTTCAAGCCGCCAGTTTTTTAATATCTCTGCCACACTCGACGAACGAAGAATCAGCTCAAATTTCAGTGCAACCACTTGAGCGGCTACCTCCGGTGTGGTATTCATTTTCGTGTTCCGGAAGAAGACGTAATCGATAGAAGAACGTTCAGGCTTAGCGTTGATATGCAAATGATTACATTGTGGTTATTGAATTATTTTTGGAGGTTAACTGCTACCCAGCCTACTGTATGCATTTTACTTGCGTGGAAGTTACATTTGAAGTTAGGCTCAAAATAAAAAAATATTTAAGCTCCAAGTCAAAATGTTGCGTATGTGCGAATATTTTGCATCCAAGTGTATATCATATATTACTGTATATGATTCCAAGAGTGTCAGAATTGTAATTTCCTGCGACTGTACTGATATTTGTCAAATATTTTATAAGCATTGGTTTGATAGTTAAGAAACAGCGATGCAATAAAGTTAGGATAACTTAGACGAGTAATCGATTAGTAATCCTTTTACTAAGCCCGACGCCAGATTTTTCGAGTTATTAAATTTTCCAAAATATTAAGCAAAGAGTATCTGATGGCTTAATGGCCTTCGATCTATCTGCGTTCATTTATGCAAAAATTTATTACAGATGTTTAAATTTTTGTGTAAAACTGTATCGTAAAAACTGTATATTACATAGTATAACCTACGTTACGATACATTATAGCATCTCTGGGGTCTTTTACATCAAAAATCTCAATAAACCGGAATCCTGTATACAGTTCAGTGACAATATAGTAAAGGATTTTTAATGGTCATGAATTGGTCAAACGAGAAGGTTTTATCAAAATTTATTTTGTATAGACAGATAACTAAAGGGTCCCGAATAAAGGTCATTATAGTTTTGTAAAGAAATGTCTTGTCGAACCATCTTTTATTTCTAGCTCGTCTTATTTTGTGAAAACACTATTTATTAGTAGAAAAAATCTTCGTCACATGTAAATGTGAATCATATTTTCGGCAGTCTTAAAATTGTTGTAAAGACATTTAATCGTGTGAATCGTCAACTCTCTCCATTACCAGGATGCACATAAATTACCAAACCAACCGGATCAACCAATAAAATAAAATGTGAGTTTCACGAATTTCGTAACATCCACAAAATTTCCCAAAACACAAAAAAAACAAAACGGCAAGCATAATAAGTTAATTGTGTTATGTCAGTAATAATACCTCATAGGTATACAAAAAGTAAAGACAATTTTTTGTTTTTGCGATGAAAGGCACTTATATGTGGGAGAAATAACCATTAAAATAATTTCGCTCTTTGTCTTATAAAAATAGTCGAAAAAAATAAGAAAAATTATATGCCTTCTTCACAGAGTGAAAACAAAAGTGTTTTATGGACTCAACTCATTAAATCGAAAGTGTTCCCAAAAAAAAAAAAAATAAATGTTTATGATAATGAATATATGATTAATAGTCTCTGCTAGCGATAATGATTAGCAGGCGTCTTATTGGTTGTCTATTAAATTTAAACGCGATTATTATCTCCCACAGTCTTAAACAACTATATGTTAATTTTAGGTATCGTTGTCGCGTTGAACACAAATTACCTAATTTTAGTATAAACGGGGGTATATTATGTTGTTATGAATACATATATGTATGTAGTCTCTATTCAAATTTTGTTATTATCTAAGGAAGTATAACTTCAAAAGACTAACGACTTTGGTAATAATTAAATTATGTATGTTACGGAAGTCGTCAAATTTGAGTTCAAAGTTTTGTTTATGCGTACGATCTTGATCTCCATGTATGAGTATGTGTAATAGTTGCGGTCACCAAACTTACTTACAACTTTTACTTCTATCATTTACAAATACACGAATATTATTTGACCGTGAAATAATTTCTTTACAGCTAACTGTCTTGATACGGATAATCTTGAAACTAGCACCAATTTCATTTTTTTTTTTGTATGTACATATATGCGCGAACGCACTTACAAAGACATTTCGTAATCAAACGGTAAATAATGACTTCTTTAAGTTTTCTTTTCACTTTTTATTAACAACTGATATACAATACTCGAGGTTTGGTGAAAGTATATAAAATAAAACCATTTTTTGTTTGTTTGTTTATTGTGTTTATAATTTTCGCTATCTATTTTAAAATTCATATAATAGAATTAAAAATAAAAATAAAAAAATGTTTTGTAAAGTTTAAAGAAAATTCTTAACTTTTTCTTGGGTACCAACATATGTAAATACAAAATAAAAAGTCACGACGACATTTAACAGAAAACAAAAAAAAAAAAAGATTAAAAGTTACTTCTACCTTCACTTTAACTGAAGCAAATAGTTTGTTCCAGTTTCCACAAAGTATACAAATTAAAAACAGAAACTCGCGCACACCATTTAAACCGCTCCAAAGAGTCGTGTATACAATTCTGCTGTGTGCCAATTAAATTCACACAATTCGCAAACAAGATTTTCCGGTAATAAAATTATTAAAATTTGACTATGGAAAGGTTTCGAATGTTTCCTTTTAGAGTTAATTAAATTTCTTTGACTCGTGTTAACTGAATTACCTAATTGGTAACAGAAACAAATCGCTTTTATTTTAAATTTTGAATGCAGATCTATGTAAACTTTATAAGTATAAGTATTAGGCTCCTCTGTTGGAATAGGTGTCGCTTTTCTATCAGACTAACTTGATGTCCCGCTTGGCCCTCCTTTGGTGCAAGAAAAGTTGATACTATAGTCGTTAGACCAGGCATCCAGTGGTAATTGTTGTTAAAAATGAACCTTCGAATGGGTGAATTGAACATCAAGCAACGATGCAACCGACGTGCTCCACCCGATTTTTTAAGGTACAATACCATTATATTCAGGGATTGAAAACTAACTTCTACGACCAAAATAAGAAACCATATTGTCCTACAAGTAGTACCACAGTATTTTGGTTGACGACCGCACTTAACGCATTTAAAATCTGATTGGCTTTTTTCTATAAATACTTTTTGAAATGTTTTCTTACAATCTTTGCCGGAGATTGAACGTGCCAACATTTTCATCCTAATCACAACAGATTTTCCGACTGTAGGTTATATCATTTCTAAATCTACAATGGAAATATTCGCCAGCCGTTTTTACATTTGGCATTATCTTTGGCTCAATATAATATCTTTAAACCCTAATTTCGAATGTCTTCACTGAATTGATGATTAATAATGGCCCAAAATATTCCTTTTCTATTTTGTGTTTTCATAATTTCAATGCTAAAATATGTATGTTGATCCAAATTAAAATGTTCTGTTCTTTTTTATTAATTTGTATAACGAAACTAATTCAGAAGCTTAACTTTCGATAGAAATTCACGAGTTTCAAAAAAGCTTTAATTGTGTCACGTTATTTCGAACCGGGACATTTATTTCTTTATATGGGATCCGAAGTCATATTTTAGTTTCATGATTTTTTGTTTTGAATATGTAGCACCGAATAAAAAAAGAAATTATGGAGTATCATTTTTGTTGTTGTTGTTGCTTTGCTAAATACACGGTACCAAATATTTAATAATTTCTTGCACGTGGTGTTGTATTTATTGCTATAGAAAAAAAAACTAATTAGACGAAAATTATAAAATTGAGCTCATTTTGCAACACCACGTGCATGAAATTTTTAAATATTTGACACCCTATACAATAAAAAACAACAACAACCAAAAAGATCATGTTCCTAAAATTTTTATTCTTTAATTAGTACTATACATTCAAAACATAAATATCATAAAATTAAAACATGATTTCCAAAATTTTGCGATTTGACGTTTTTTTACCAGGTACTTACTGTTTGTTCGGGCACATACCATATATTTGGCATGTTTAGTATTATACGGACTTTCACGGCAGAACCTATACTGGTTTATTATATTGATGTTGTATACTTCTTTATTGTTGTCTTTTTGTTTTAAGTCGATGTAAAACAATGGAAAGTGTTTCCTGTCTTTTACACCATTAGTTGTGACCATTTTGTATATGTTAGTAATACCTGCGACTTCATGTCCCATTTTTTCTAAGTCTGCTTTAATTACATGGTGACTAATGGAAGATGGTAAGCCTCTGATAACCACTCTATAAGCCTTTTCGCTTTTCAGCTGGTAGGTTTGATATTGTATATTTCCTAATTGGTTGCTGGGTTCTTTTTTTAATTTTTCCAGTAATTTTTTGACATTTCTGTAATAATTTTCATTTTGAAAGGTAATTTTAATGTCACTATTTGAAAGCGCCTTAAAATTAGTTGATTCACTAGTGGTTTTTATTACTTTTAACAAAAAACTGGAAATTGCCGCACCAACCAGTTGGAATTATTTGAATGTTCATGTTGACTGGATGATGGCTTAATATGGTAGGAAGAAAGATTGTTAACTCGTGCTGAATCCTCTGCAATGCTATTTTTAACCTTTTCTTTTAGTGTAGAGTTTTCTCTCTTAAGTTCAGCAACTTCATTGCTCAGCTGCGCGATTAGTTTCTCCATTTTTTGATATTTATGTAACCGCTCCTCGCTGTTTATAATATTTGTTGATGCACTCGGCATTTGTTCTGATAATAAGCTTACTTTTTCAGTGGAGACTGCGTTGTTTGTAAATATTTTTTGTATTGGTGATCTGATTGTAATGGAGCCCTTTCGGAATGAAAGTTGTTCCTCGTTACTCTTTTGAGCGTTGATATCGCTTAGCTTATTTTTGGTATCATTAGAATTTTGTAGCAAGTTTGTTCCCCCCTAGAATGCAAGGGACCGACCTCCGGAGAGAGTGAATTTTCCTGAACATCAGGTCTGCCACCTAGTGTATTAATTTCCTTGTTTGTTTTATCCATTGCATTTTCTTGTTTATAGTGTTATTACATTTGCCTCTACAAGTTCAGCCGTTGTGATACATAAAAAATGCAAAACA
This sequence comes from Tipula vernalis, assembly GCA_958295665.1. Classification (NCBI taxonomy): domain Eukaryota; kingdom Metazoa; phylum Arthropoda; class Insecta; order Diptera; family Tipulidae; genus Tipula; species Tipula vernalis. The sequence goes on from OY282560.1 coordinate 38,655,297, forward strand.
AACGTTGCCCAGGTGCTACTGCGTGGAGGTAAACTAGAAACAGTTGATGGTTTCTAGATAGTTGCAACGTTGGAGTATAAACCAATTGATAATTGGCAATAAGCGGTCAACGCCTACCCTATTGAAACACGCCCAGCACCCATATATAAATGATAAATGATAAAACCGCATTTTCCTTAATAAAAGTTTTCTAATTTGAACAAAATTTTAAGTATTTGTGTTAAAAAATGCTATAAAATTTCGGTTTGTTTTCTCTCCGTCCGTCCGTGTCAGTCTTTGAGAACGGATGGATATATCAATTTAATATTTACACTAAACGTTGGAGCAATAGAGAGGTGTTCGGATATATGAAGAGTTTGTTGACCAAACCTCTCTAAAATTGTAGAAAACAAGTGGACAAATTGTAAGAATGACAAATTTTATCATGAAAAATAAATCAATAAAAATGCTTATAGAGTTCGGACCCGAACCTTTTCAATCTTTTTTTAATTAGTGTGGTGGCTTTCATAAACTCGAACTAATTTTTAATAATTTGAACGTTGAACGAATAACAATTTTGTGAAAAATTATATGTTTTCATATCCAATCATTAGCCAATCATTTTCTTTTAGAGATAATGTAAACATATTTTTTTTATAATTTCAATAATAGCTGAATCTCATCCACAAGCACTGAATGACAACACGAAGCAGTTGAAATACATCCAATATCTTTTGTCTATTTCGCTTAGGCTTAAAATGCCATAAATTTAGTTTAGGTTATAATGAACGAATTAGTCAGAAACGTTAGGTACAAGGCTCACGAATAGCATAAAAAGACAAAATACTGTAGGATCATCCTTGCATCGTAATTGAAATTAAAAAATACAAAAAATCGAAGCGAATTGCTTGAGCTCACCCCTCTAATAGTTTTTATGCAGTTAAGTCTATGTATGTTTTGTGTCATTTGTCACTTGATCACAAACTACCCCTGATATATTAATATTAATTTTTAAAAGATTTCAGAAGCCTTAATTTTTACAATGGACGCTTAACTATAATATTTCGGTTGGGAATTATTTCCCTCGTATTTCCCCTGTTTATCTTCTTTAGGCATTCAAAATGATCTCCAGGTTCCGCAATTTAATTTCAGGAATATTGTTTTAGATAGGAGAAGTCTGAAATCTGTTTAAGGATTAGATGCATTAGCCTTGCATTGACTTAAATACATGAAAATGTAACTGGCAAATTCACCGGTTTCAAATGTATTCGTTTACAGACAAAGTGAAGTCAAGCAACTTTGGCTAGGTGTGAAGTTCATATTGTTGAATATAAAAAGTTTACTAAGCAGCATATTTTAATAAATATAACGCTAATGACTTAAGAATAAGAAAAATAAATATTTAAAGCGTCGCTCTCTTTTTTCTCTATAAGGTCCATTGCACATTTCAGCTAAGCTAAGCGAAAGAACGTAGCTTCGCTAAGCTAGTTTAGCTCACCTCCTTCCACTTTTCAGCTAACAACTTCTCACTCACATAAACATTGATTTTGTAGAATTTATTTAATTTGACAAAATATTATAGTACAAGTACGTCATGGGTTATCTCCCAGTGTATCAGATTCGGATCTTTATAATAAATACATTTAGAATTTAAAATAAAAATCATTAAAGTTGTATGTTTCTCAAAGATTCTTTTTCTGAATTCTAACTTCATGGTACATAAAATAATGGCATATTTGTCCGAAATTGCTGAATGTTCCCATCTTGTGAATTGAACGAAAGCGCTATGATAATCAATTAAGATTTTTTTTGTAAAGAAATGAAATAATTTCCCATAACTTTTTCCAGTTTCTTTTCCACGCGAATTTATTCTGAATTCAATCGGAAATATAAGATACTTCAGACAGGAATTTACAAAAGATTGAAAAAGTACCGAACTTGAGAAATCTGCTTTAAATTTTTTTGTGGAATTTCCTCGGCCCATTATGGAAGTCCGAATCTGATGCATTGGACTATCAAAAATAGATATATATCGAGGTATATGTGAGCCATGTTAGCTAGCACAGAAATTCGAAGACAATTCGGGCTAAGAGAGTTTGGATCGTTCTAATTAACATTTAACGATTTATCAATATATCAGGCATCGCCTACTAAAATTGAACTTCTTCTTAAGGTCAAAGAAATTAAATATTTAAGGGGAAAGCAAGTTCCCAATTAAGACGTTTAGATATTTTAGACTTTTGCTTTGTTTTTGCCTAAATAACTCGTGTTTCTTTACTAACAAGTTACCTCAGGTAAATAAAGGCGAAGTAAAGCAATAAAGAAAGCAATTGAATTGACTGGTTGAAATATGGCAGAGTTTATATGGCGGATTCAATATCGCCGTTGTAATCTTTAATTAAGAACTGTTTCATAATTATTCAAAAAATGTACAAAATCATATAGTAAGTTCGGGATCGCTGATTACGAATCTGAGGTCAAACAAATTAAATTCTAAATAGCAGAATCAATAGGACCGCTTTAAAGTAAAAAATAGGATTTATTACAATTTTTTTAAATTTCGAAGTTAGTTTTATATTCAAATAAGGATCTTGACCATAAATTCGTGCACAGTGACCACAAAGACCCTTTTGTGCATATTTTATTCGGATCCCAATTTACAAAGTTTGGTGCAACAATTTGAAATACTTCAAGACCGGTTTTCACGGATTTCACAGCAGCCATATTTTCCAAACATAACTGAATTTTTGCTCCAAACTTCAGTTCCTGAATGACCCCAAATGGACTTTTATATATAGTTTGGTAAATATATTGTCATATTTGATCCGAATACGGCTGGCCAAACCCCTCCTTGATCATTGAATTTCATTGCTTAGTATTAATTAGTTAGAGAATTGTAAATTTTTTAATAAAAAATTTCAGTTGGAAAATTTTGTGTTTTCAACCGCATTTAAAAACGGTCCTAAAAGGTTTTATTAAAATTAATTTAGAAGCTTCGGAGGCCGAGGTTTTATAATTTATTTCAATTATACATAGGAACTCGACTAGGTGGTTTCCTTGGATTCATAAAAATTTTCAAAACTCAAAATCGGAAAACTTAAAATCTGTAACTTTTATAATTAAATTTCCTGAAATTTTTGAATTCAAGCTTGTCGAAAATTCCGAGAAGATTTGGATTCGAACCAAAGAATATAGCGTGTCAAATTAATGATTTCTTTTTAATAAATTTGCCACCAATTATATTTTTTATACTATAATATGCTATAATTTTTTGATGAAAATTTTGCAGAATTTCGAAGAATATTTCGGTCAAACACTCCATCTAACACAAAAGCGCATACAAGAAAAATTTATTGTTGCTGAAGTCTCACATACATCAATTCGTCATCATTTACAGCAAATGTTAAAACAACGACTTTAGTCAACATTTTGCATAAGGACCTTCATTGAAAGGCTTACAAACTGAGTATTTGTTATTAGGGCAGTGTGCTACGGCAAAACTAGAAGAAAATGAAGATTTTTTCGACAAAAACACCTTTAGAGACGAAGCCTATTTCAACCTTGATGGATATGTGACTAAACAGAACTGACAAATCTGGTGAATAAATGGGCCGAGAAATATGGGCAAACCAATTTCCAGCTGGTAATGCTGTTCTTGTGAATTGAAGCCGATATCGAACGATTACTAATAACTTATTATAGGGTGAACTAGAAACCATTAATGTAGAGAATATATGGTTTCATCCGTACGGTTCTACGTGTCATACCTATGCACCAAACACGACCTTTTGAAGGAAGGGTTTAGTAATCGATTATGTTCATGACAAACAGATTTTAACTAGCCACTTACATATGTACAAATGGCAATAAAAAATTTGGTAAAAGACTGCTGGCTTGCAGAATAACTAGCATAAGTGGTACGGTTTGTCATTATTAACAACAACATTTCTCCTTCAGCTTACAATAAAAATATCGGAAGAACTCCGTTTATGTGTTTTACAACAAATTTAAAATGAATCCAATAATTTGACAACCTTTCGATCTTTTAAGTTTTAGGGTCATTAATAATAATAAGTTAATTAGTTGAAAGCTACTGTCTTGACATTTGACTAAAACATTCCAAAACCATAATTCGGTCCGCATATTTTGAGTTTGAAATTATTTTATTATGCTTCAGAGCCAAATTCTATATTATTCGTATATTATTAGCTTAGACCATTTCTAAATATAAAAAATTTATAATAAATGTCGATCAAATTTATGAAATTCTCAAATTTTACAGTGTGGCAATTACAAAACAAATGATGCACAATAAATCATGATACAATTCTGGTAACAAAATGTATACTACAAAGTTAGCTGTATGAGTTAAATTATTTCCAACTAGAACAAAAAATTAATCAAGGTCACCAACATAACGTAACCAAAATGGTTCACAGGGCACAAATTTAACCCGCAGGGTTATAAACCTAGCAAACATTTGGTTGGTATTCAACTCATATCGTTCTAACTTCGTGGTGTACTTTTTTTCACCAGAAATATACCATATAAACCCCTTCACATTGAACTCAACCTGGGCTATGGAACTAGGATCGTTTGGTGAAATTGTGCAATTTGGCCAAAGGGAAAGGTATTCAAATTGTTTCTTAATCGACGATGTTGAATTTTGTTCACTTATAACGGAGATTAATAGATTTGTTCTCCAGTTGGGCAAAATTTTCATTCGCTTACAGAATCTCCTCTTATGGAAGATAAAACCACCATTATATTTAAGAATAATTTTATTTTGCATTATTTTTTATTCTTTTTTATCAAATCCTGAGAAATACTTGTATCGATAATTTGGTTGCTGGCAAACACTTCAAAAGTATTAAATAGAGGGATTACAATTATGAAACTAATTTTAATTAAAAACGTCAAACCAAAAAATCTCGATTTTCAATTTTTTTGTCAAAATTTGAAGTACGCAGCTCTCGCTATAAACTATTCTACCTCCGTATTCTAATTCTGTTTTTAATTTAAATTCAAAATTTTTATATTATTGCTCGGACTATTTTTCAAAAAAAATCTTGCGATAATTTTGGCGCTTTTATTTTATATTGGATGAAGTGTTCGATTCTTAAACCAATTGGACGTTTTGTAAATGAAATTGAACTAAAGTTATAAATAAATTTAAATATATTTATTATGGTTTTAAATCGTTGATACTTCAACAAAAGTTGAAATCCTGTCTGCACCCGTGCAGATCAAAAAATTTTGACATCTAAGTTTAAAATTAAAATTAATTTTTACAAACCATTGTAACTAGTATAATCTAACTAAATTTAATTTACAATATACGAGTATGTACGTACAGCAAATGATCTGAAACCAAATGAAATCGAGTTATTAATTTGTTAAATAATTAGGTAATCAAGTTTATACTTATCTAATAAGCTGCGGTTAACATTATTTTGTTTATATTTTGAATCATTTGACATTTCATTAGCTGTTACGTAAAATACTAAAATTATTCTTAAAATAATTAAATGCTACCATCTATTGTTGAAAACTGTAACATTTTAAACTTTTATAAAAATTAAATTATAGACATTAAGTGTACATTACCTGATGTAACTTACCATAAACCAAATGGATTAATCAATGGAAAACTGCCAACATGACCGCGAATTGTTACATTGTATTTTTTTTTATGGTTCACCAACTTGGGTGGACTCTTTTGTATATTAAGTCAAGTTAAGTAAGATTTTTTGGTGGTCAGTTCAATTTGATATTTTGAAAATCAGGATTAACAAATTTATTGAAATGGGATTTTGAAAACTGGGATTTCGTTACACATCCGTATAATAAATTAGCTTCTGTCGACTTTGTAGGTTTATCAACAGAAATAGGTGAAAGACCACAACATTTTCCTGAACATATTTAACTTACATAACAACACATACATATTTCAATACATATGTTTACTTTGCGTTGTTCTATGAGAAGAGGATGAAATTACAAAACAAACTCGCTTATTGCAACACTCAATAACTGCTACTAATCGATAGTTGCATCTTAGGAAATTTTACTGTAAAAATCATTAGATTTGGTAAATTAGAAATTGAGTTTCGATAACTGTAATTTGTTGCTTGTTTGTCCTTACCCAGGCAACCTTTCACTAGTACGGAAGAAGCAACCTTCTACAGAGCTATGGAACACGAAATATTAATGATGGGAAATGTAACAGGTATAGAGAGAGATGTAACATGTTTGAGAATTTTTCAGGACGTTTCAAAAACCCTTTAGGTAATACATTTTGTTTACGTTCCAAGAAAGTTTTTGTCCCGTATCCTAGACCTGTATAGCTGATTTAAAGGGTAATATTTCTGAATAAGTCGAGGCGTTACAAATCAGCAGCAGGAACATACTTGTAAACATTTTGACAAATTTTAAATGTAACAGTAACTGGATTTGATTATGGACAGGGTTATTCTGGGCTCAATCAAGCTTTTATGAATTAAGGTTATAGGTGTAAAATTTATGTAATAATTGGAAAGAATTTAAACTCAATATGTATTAAACATTTTGTGCAATTTTATAACTTTAAACGTAAAGTAGAGATAAAATAGTTTTTTTCTAACTTAAAATTGTAAAGTAAAAAGAGAAAACTTTGACTTTGAGAAAATCAATTTTATTATTTGCGGCTAATAAATCTCTAGGCTACAATGGAACCCCGACTACGGCCATTAAAAATGTTTTTAAAGTTGTCAGCCCTCAGTGGCACGTTCTGGTACGGTGTGCCGAAATACTTAGCCTGCCACGGATTAAATTTAATAAAGGTTTTTAAGCTGTATTTTTCAACCTGACTAAAGTATTAGAACCGTAACCATGACGAAACAGCATTAAAATTATTAGGTGACTGTATCTATCGAAGGAAAGCGTTATTGACGTGAATTGTCTAATGTCTCTAGTACTAATGTATGTCAACGATTTGAACTTATCTTCCTGTAATTCGAAAGGGGACATTTTTCTATATGCTTACGATACTGTTTATCTTCCTAACTCAAATTGCTAATATGGACTTACAGTTTAATAAAAATTAAATAAGCTAAGCTAAAAATAATTTGTAATACAACTAAAATCACGGTTTTCCCCTCGTGTCGCAACTTTTTCATATTAGATCATTCATTTAGACTAGATCAACTAATTGTGGCTTGTTTGCTCAGTAGTGGAATAGATCTTATAATGATTTGCCTGCGAATGTAAAATCAGATTTAAAAAAAATATTCTTTTGCTCGCAACATCACGAGTGATATGATATACGTAATTTGCTATTCACTTCATTTGTACTTACTCTTATCAGACAAAAACAAGTACGTCGAGATAAGAAAAGTTGGTATTTCGTCAATACAAACAAATATAGATCGAATTTCATGTTGGGAATGAATTGGCAAAATAAATAAATCTGTTGCTAAGAACCAAAGTAACTAAAATGCTATACGACTCCAAGGACATGCAGTTATCCTATTACTATTATTATAGCTGTCATTGCTATCAGCAACACACGCCAAGTGGTCTCAATTTTTGTTCAATATTTTAAATCTACACGTGAGTCACAAATATGTGGAAATAAAATTCTTGATTAACTAATTATGAAAGAATATAAAATTATAAAGTTGATCATATTTGATCATAATGAATTTAGTTTTAAAGCAATTGCTTCAAACCCTTGTGTTTCACTTACCCCCACAATAGCTAACTCATTGACAAAGAGACTTAAGTGCTCATTAGGACGGGCCAGGAAATGTTCTTAGCCGTATCATTTGTCACGATATTGTCACATTTGCATGTAGATAATCTCAAAATAGGGGTATATTCACCATTATTTTGTGGCCACAGGGCTTAACTGCTTAAGTAGAATTTGATAATTTTACAAAAGACTTACAAAAAGTTGAATAATAAATTCAATTTGCACTTTTGTCGACTTGAGCCTGGGTTCAGAGAAGAAAAAATGATTAGAAAGAAAAATGAATTTGGCAGATTGATAACTTTTGTCAGTAAGTCATGACAAAATTAGTGTAACATATTCAACTTAACTAGCAAAAAATTATTTTAAACAAATTTAAACTCAAGGCTGGTTAAAATCTTATGAAATAAGACTCGCCTGCAAATTCATTCGGTATAGCGTTTTGTAAGATGAAGCTGGACATTATTTTAAATCACACAACCTCCCGTATACCATCGGATTTTTGTCCTTAGCTCGTTGTCTTTCACGGCTTTCAACATAGAAAAATCAACCTAATTTCAAAAGGTGTGGACTTCATTCGAGATACTTTTAGTTCGACGTCGGTAAAGCACAATGTACATCATAATTTAGACTCTTTAAACCAATTTTTTACCAAGTTCAGACGCATCGTGTAGCTTTTAATAAATTAACAGGGCTAAGGCTCAATTCAGAATTATATAATGGCGCCAAAGATACATGGCAGTCCAATAAAAGTTCATTAAGTTTATTACGCTTAGCATGACTGAAAAATGCAGAATATCCTTTTTTGATAGGTTTATTTCATAATTTTGATGAATGGATAATCATTTTTCGAAAGCTATTTGGAGATTATTGACGTATTAAACATTTTCTGTACAACCGCTTATAGTACGGTGGTGTTACTAGACCCGGCGCGATTATATACGGGGAAACCATGACCAAATGAAGAAAAATCGTTTTTAATTCCTTCCTTTCCATGGAAACGAAGGAAATTGGTCAGTTATCGAAAAATATTCCTTCCTCGAACTAAAACGTAAAAACATTATAACAAAACAATCAACGACCAAACAAGTTTCGCTTAACATCGAAATCTGCAAAAAGTGTGTATGTTAAATGAGTTTAGAATAGAAATTGTTTGGGCTTCATAAGAACTTAAAACTTCAGCAGTCGAATAAATAAAATATTTTAGATTTCAAAGAAGAATTTCTTTTTCTACTCTACCAAAGAATTTTTCTTACAAAGATCCGCATTCAACATAACGCTTTAAATACAAATGTGCTTAAGATTTAAACTAACAGTTATTGTATTTTCATCAAAATTGTATAGGGACTAGGTTTATCTCTTAACTATTTTTTTTTAACTGCATCCAGGGATGCTTCTCTAAATTGACCAAATTCCGCATACCGAAAAAGAATGGTTTTTGTGAGACTGAAATCATCAATTTGACACTTCGTGCACTATATTATAAAAAAAAACGTGTATTATTACAAATGAATGCTTCTAATTATCATTATGATCACAACTACAACAACAACACGAGCATGAGGTTATTAAATACAGTTGATAGTTTTTAAGTGAAATTACAATAATAATAATTATAGTTTTTTTATAGTAAGTGTATCCATAAATGGGATCATCATTCTCAATGGCGGTATATTACGCTATATACCATCATACATTAATTTTTATTTCTCTCTCAAATTGATTTTTTTTATCACCGCATGTTGAAACCCACATTCTTAATAAGCTGTAATTGCACCGTACTTGTCTTTGATTGATATAAATGTAAAACATGTTGAAGGGGAAATTTTTTCTTCAATAGTCTTTGTTGCAATTCGTGTTTTGAGATTATAAAAAATTAAAATTGTTGGATATATGTAGGTAATTGATATGGGAGGTACGGAATTTTCCGGTCGATTAAACTTTCAACTATTTGCATTAATTTAGCGGTTTATGTTCGGCTCACTGTATAGGCCACAAATGTAGTGAAATGTAGTTCCAAATAGTTAAATAAATTTGGGCTTATGTAGATATTATTCGTGTGGTGAAAATGAATTACAACTAGGCTTTACTTATTTGGTATCGTTTGCTCGAGGCATTCCAAAGCAACATAATTAGAATTCTGACGAATTTTGTGCCTGCCCAAGGCTTGTCATTGTTTCTACAATGACAACCCTTGGGCGGGCATTAGTAATCGTAGAAAATGAAATGCTCTCTTAGGCGTCTGCAATATCAAAGACCGTAACGAATAGAATCTCATTTTCGGGCACATTGTTGTGACAAGTTCTTGACAAGCAGGTATAGAGAAAATGTCATTTTAAAGACTGTGCTCAATTCGCTGAAGAATCATTCGACTTTTTCAAAACGTTTCAAATATCGTAGACTATCTGTTAATCTTCTTTATTCCCACAATAGAAATACGTTAAGCAATGTGGAGTATCCTTGAGAAAAGATCATACGGGTACTGATTCAGGCAGTTCAGAAAGAAGTGTCAATGTTTAGATCTATAGATTTAAAACGATTATCGCTACAGCATTGAGTGCGAGACCACTGAAATTCTAGCCAATTTTAATAATAATAATAAATTCTGTTAAAGGTTGAAAATTTATGGGGACTATTAAATATTTTTTGAATTTTTACAACCAACCAAATCGTTTTCGTCCTATGCTATACTTTGATTGAACTGTCAGGCATTGTTTTGAAGAGGAACTCGCACATATGATAAATTTTTTTGGTGAAACGGTTATCATCGGAAAAGTGGTCTATATAGCTTGGATAAAATGATTGATATAACGTGTATCCGTGCATTAAAATGAATGAAGCCATTTGTAGTGATTGGCGCGAACAAATCACGCGTGCCGATAATACCTCTTCTACAGACCTAAAACCAACTAAATTGACAGTATCGCAAGATATCCCATGAAGTATGTAGCAACAATTGTCGCCAGGCTCTATGCCGTCTATCAATGTAATATAGCTGAACTTTAGTCTTGTTGGTGAAGAGGTGGTTTTCGAATTGGTTAGTTGTGCTTTCCAAATGTTCCTAAACCGTAAAAGCAGTGGAAAAATATGTCAGACTTTCAAGGTTTTGTTACAGACTAACAGAATTTTTGACATTGGTAATTCGCATGATGGAAATTTTATTCGAGGTTTTCGAGGAACTAGTTGAATTAAGATACTTAAAAGTATTCCAGATTTGCATGGTTCGATCGAAGATCAAAAATAGTTTTCGAATTTTCTAAAGAGACATTTTCAACGTTATGATGTTACGGCGGTTTAGTGCGGCTTTAAAAAATAAAGAACCAACTTAAGCACAATTTTGAATAATTTTAAAAAACAAGTGGGAACCTGATAATTTTACCAGTAAACGGAAAGCGGAAAACCATAAAATATGTCGGTAAGCGGTAAAAGTTTTAACCGGCAGGGAAACACCGCTCCATATTCAAAATTATCCATTTTCCGGCAAGATGAAAACAAAGTGACATTTTTTTCCTAAGTTTTGTAAAGCCGTTACAGTTTGTCACCATGACAACTCGGGTCAAAAATGATTCCCAAGAAACAAAACAACCGAACAGACATATTCGTATTCGTATAAAGATGATGTGTTTACGTTGTAAATATGCCAATCTTGCTTAACAACGACTTTTCCATTTTTCCTGCTAGACTTCATACCCTTGTGAGACCCTTCACTAAACTATGATAACCCACTGTCAGTTCATGCTCTTGGGGGAATATATAGACACTGTATTTCCTTTTATTTTACTTATGCTGGATTTTAGGTATAATTAAAATTGTATGCTAATACGTTATGTTCGTGGACTTCAGATACAAATATCTCTCGAAGGTCTCCCGAGTAAATATATGCACAGAAAGTCGACCAACAAACCAGCCAAGAATTGCCAGAAATGCATCGGTCAATATGAACTGGTGGTATTTTTGGCCATGAAGGGACAAGAAAAATCAACTCCATCGTTTTGAAACAATCTGGCAGTGTTAACACAATGATCCTGGAATTGACCCCTAATTTGTTTTCAATTACGAAGACGACCACAAACTGGGTGTGTTACACAATATTGAAAAATTTTTCAACAAAAACTACTATCCTTAATAACCCAAAATTGCTGTTTAAATGATACAGCAGTGACTGAGCATAGGCGTGCAGTAGTCGAGTATGTTCATAATTGACGAGTAATTTGGTATACTAATGGATGCCGAAATTGACATAATATTTTTTTATATTCGGCCGGAAACGATTTGACTTTTTAAGGATTTTATGTAAGTAGAATGTTCTTCCCGAATAGTTGTGCAAATCATAGCTGAATAGCTGGAGTATTTAAAAATACGTTTCCATTCGTTTAGATTCGAAACCGCTGGATGGAATCCTGTTAACATTTCGTTAAGGTATAAATCTCGTTTTAGCATTTTGGACACGGTAGAACATGATTTTCCTTTATCAACTATAAGTTGAAAAAGAGAGGAAATTGCTACAAATGAGGTAAAATCGTAGCCGGAATTGAAGTGCTCCACCAAATACATTGCAAATATTATTGATCAGTATGGATTACGGCAAATTGAATAATGCATCAGCCACCCTTCGAAACCACTTTTTATAATATATGATGAAAATCGATATATTCGGACATGAATTGAGAATATTTTTCATGTACAATTGAATTGGAATTTAAACGCTTGTCCATATGGATACTGTTGTAGTGCACTGATTGTCGACTTTCGCAAATTTTTTTGTTGATTTCGTACACAATAATGTGGCCAATTGTTGTTTTAAGGGTTGACACTTGAAAATTTTTTGTAGCAAAGAAATTGAAAAACGAAAATTCGTTCGACAAGTTTTTGCTTGGTTCAGGTATTTTGAACAAGTGTTCTAAGGGCAATTTATTCACAAAGTTATGCAGAAATTTAGTTGGTCTGAAACGCACGTGAGCATAATAAGTATGCAGCTTCTTGACAACTTTGTGTTCGATGGTTCTCAGTCGAATAGTTTGAGCATAAGTTGAGCTTTTTTACAAATAAGTATCGATCCCGCGGTGACGTTTTATGATCTTAAAATCCATTAGAAGAATCAAATAAGTGGGTTAACATTGCAATGAAGGTAATTAGGATAGTAAGCCGAAAATTGCACTTTCAAATTCAGAGATGATTTTGAAAAATTGTATTGCAGTACCAATAATTGGTGGATAAAATTTATTTCCTAAACTTAAAACGAATTTTACGTCAAACGGAAGATCGATGTTAGAAAAATTTACCAGCAATTTTTCAAAAGTATAAAGTAAACCACATATTATTAAAACCGCCATGTATGATTTGAAATGGTTGTTGTATGTAACCGCTGCTCGTTCAAAAAACTCTTCATAAATGTAGCCTGGTTAGGTTGGTTCAATAAATGTTTTTTCCAAACGTTAGAAACATCCTTGTTATTTCCAAATAAATTGTCTATGCTATATGCGTTTCTATGACAAATGGGGGTATTAAGGTAGCTTTCCAAAATTAAAAATTAGTGTAAAAGAAACAATTGTGATATAAATTTTTCATAACGCTTTGGAGAATGATTCCGAATAGGAATCAAAAGCTAAAGTTGTAATAAAGATTTTACAATAAAAAAGAGCCCTGAACCAATATTTTAAAAATTTGTTTTAATTTTAAATCATTGGTTTAATAAAATGAATTTATTCTCTGGGCTAGATTAAATTGTTACGTTTTTCCCTTGTCACTCAAGGTTCGTATCACTGGATTGTGAATAATACAAAATCAATTTAATTTAACCCAAAGAATCTATTTATTTCACAAAATTTATTACAACACAGTTTATTAATAAAAATTCACAAAACCACTTTATATAAATCATTCTCATGTTTTATTGTACACTTTTAATTTTTATTTCCACTCAAACACTTTTTAATTACTTTTTAATCTTCACACTGTCGCTTTCCAAATACTACTAATAATCTTACAAGTTCACTCTATCGCGTTCCACTCAGTACTAATAGTGTAGAAACAATTAGAACTGTTTTATCATGGAAAATTCCATTTAGTACAGTTAGATATTGAGCTATTAATTTACCTTATTCTATTACACACTAGGTGTCACCAACACAATATTGTGATGGTGACACCTAGTGTGTAATAGAATAAGTAAAACTAATAGCTCAATGATTTACTGTACTAAATGGAATTTTCCATGATAAAAATTGTTACGTAATGTTTCTACGCTATTCCAACTGGAAAAGTCGTGAACTTTCGAGAAGCTTGGTTTGTGTATATAAAAAGGCAAACAAGGTCGAATTGGATTATTCGTATTTGGAACGCGATAGAGTAAACTTGTAAGATTATAAGTAATATTTGGTAAGCGATAGTATAAAGATTAAAAGGAAATAAAAAGTGATTTAAAAAGTGTTGTAGTGCGATAAATAAAGTAAAAGTGATCAGTAAAATTTAAGAATAATTTATTTAAAGTGATTTTGTGAATTTTTATTGATAAACTGTGTTGTAATAAATTTTGTGAATAAATAAATTAGTTGGAGATAAATTAAATTGATTTTGTATTATTCACAATCCAGTGATACGAACCTTGAGTGACAAGGCAAAAACGTAACAATATAAAATAATGTTGGACTTGGACAACGTTGTAATTTTAGTGTTCCCTAATAGTATTTTTAATTTTTTTTTCTGGGTTGAAAGTCTAAGCTAACTTCACATCGGTGTTTCTTTTGATAATATTGATAAACGATTGAAGCGAGCTGCATAGCGGTAAACATGCTTGCTTTTAGCTCCGGAGGCTCCGGGTTCGATTCCCGGCGGGTGATGAAAAAATAACGGCTAGCTAACATAGGATCATCGAATTAATCACTCGTTATCCGTTAAAAAAATGATTATGAAACTTCATGATGAAGAGGCCAAATCGCTCTATGAGATGTAGCGCCATCGAAAAAAAAATGGAAATTAGTTATATTCCTCAATTTCTCATTATTTTGAATTAATTTGGTGAAAATTCCCCAAAAATCTAAACATCCCGATGTAATGCCATCAAATAAATGAAATTGAATTTTGGGCAACTATTAAGCGAAAGTGGTACAATGGTTTTCTGAATTCGTTCCAGAGTCTCCAGTCAATTGTTCTAATATTATTTCCCTAACCTTATTTAATACAAAGTAGACTCCACAAAACCGAGATCATCTTCTTCTCATATTTCGAGTAAGCAAGCCGAAGTCAATTTACCGTAGTCTTTAGACCGTTCTTTAAATGACAAAGGTTTCACTTTTTATGAACAGCTATCATTATGTTCCTTATGTGACTCTTCGACATGAACTACTTTTTCCTTCCGGCTTTTTGTTTAATATTTTTGTTTTTATCAGGAATGTTTAATTTTTGTTAAATATACAACTTAATTGTAGAATTTGTTTGAACAATAAACGATTCATAATTATTAAACAAAGTTGAATGAATGACAGACTACTAATGAGTTCCGAGTGACGTGTGTTCAATGCGAATTTTTTGTCCCAAAAATTGTAATCTTTGCCATCAGGAAGCGTGATTGTGGCCGTTTTTTTGCACAAGTGCCTTAAATTCTAATTGTGCTGCTAGTTATTTCATTTTTGGAATCAAACAAAAAGGAACCAGTTTTATATAGGACAAACGAGCTGGTGAGCTTAATATTTATTAGCACATAATATATGAAATGAACAGACAAATTATAATTAAAATAGAGCAATATTGCAGAGTGTTAACGCTTTAAACAATACTACTTCGTACACTATATTTCATTATCTTATTCATTAGCATATATCAACAAATCCCTACCATTTTTTAATCTCCACACTCTATACGTACACATAAACAAACTTTTTTATAGCTAATGCTTTTCTTGTTGGAAAAAAAAAACTTTATCCACTTTTCAGTTACAATTTCTTTTGACGCATTAAAACCACCACAATACAAAATAGTTTTTTGTTTTCTTTTTTTTTTGTTGTCTTATTGTTTAAAGACTTCGTTAGTTTTTGGATCTTTATTTTTTTTGTTATTATATTTACGTTACCATAACTTTAGTTCACTTCATAGCATCACACTAAGTAAACATTAAAACTAAAATATTTTATTAAAAAATTAGTTTAGCTTTTAAATTTTAGTGAACTCAACAATTTTAAGTGTTTGATTTACTAATTTTAGTGATTAAAAGTGTACCTGTTGTGATAGTGATTAAATTTAATTTCAAATTGGGAAAAAATGTAACGGAAATTAATAACTAAAGATAAAAAAAGTTTATGTTACCATTAAATCCAAAATCGCCTAATTAATCGAAAAATTATTAAAATGCCAATAAAAAATAGTTTACTTGTTGTACCATTACCAAAAGTGATAAAATTATTATTTATAGTGTTTATACAATGTACTAGTTTTGTGGTGTGTGGTCCAACAAATCAACAGAAACAGGATTTACTACTGTTGGATGCGCTTGGTAGGCGCTACTCAAATAAACCGAACAATAATAATTATAGCCCAAATTCAATAATGGATATATTAGGACAAAGTAAGTTCCGTGTATATTGTTTCAATGATTTGTCATGTCATTATATTAATGAAAATATTGTTACCATTAAGTATATAAAAATTGTAGTTTATCGAATTTCATTTTTATAAACGAATATTTTTAATTTTCTATTTTCAGTGATACCACAAAATTGTCGATTTAAGGGTAGAAAATTTGAATGTGGCCTATCAATATCATGTGTACTCGGTGGTGGCAAACCAATGGATTTATGTTCGGGCGGCATGATATGGTCGTGTTGTGTTGAAAAGGAATTACATCCAGATACAACAATAAATCAAGGCACAATACAAAATGCAAGTAAGTACAAATATTTTATTAAAATAATTTTTTAACTAAACACCACGATTTATTTAATTAAAGTGCTAAGATGGATAGAAAACCAAACGTGTGTGCTAAACTTTTTTTTTTTTTTTTTTTTTTTTAAACAGAAAGTTTAACAAATTTTTAACAAACATTCATTCAGCCAATTAGTATACGCGTTTACGTATATACGTATAGTTATAACATTTCACTTTTAATTTCTAAATCATCGTACTTCTTAATTAAATAAGAAATTAAAAGTTGATTTGTTGTTGTTTTCGTTTTTCTTTTTGGACAAAATATTGAACAATGGATTTTTAGTTTGGTTTTTATTGTGAGGTTCGAGACGAATAATTTTTACTTTCGATTTTTAGTTTAGACTGTGTTTGTATATAGAATAGAAGTGATAGTGAAATTTGAGTGTACAAATTGCTGGAAAAGCGTGGGTGTTACTAGCAAGTTATCGCCATAAAACTACGCTTACAAATTAAATTAAAACTAAAATTAAGATTTTAGACGAATTTGAATGGTGCAATATTTCGGAATTATATATCAAAATTATATCTGAGTATTACAGCAATCCACTGTTGCTATCAGAGTGTCCTTACCGAATTTTTATGAAACATTTAAAAAATTTGTTTCCACTTTCTTTTATTACTTCTGATTCTGACGGTTCCTTTTTGTTTCCAGAATCGTTTTTAATAGCCAGAACTGATATGAAACCCCTATCGGTTTAATAAAGATTTAATAATAAACGATAAATTACCTAATGTTACCGGAATAGTAGCCAGAGCATTAACCTTCATATTTTTTACGACGTTACGGTAACGGGAATGATAACCAGGACTGGGCCAACCTTTAACCCTCAATTTTTCCATTGGCTAACACGAAGCTACGGTTACCGGAAGGAGTATTACCAATCATCAATCAAATTTTCTATTGCCAATAATGTTAACAATAAACCGTATGGATAAAATGGTGAGATTGACAAGGGGTCAATAAATATTAAACCGAAAGGAAACTTGCCAACATGAACGAAAGGCCGATATGGACAAAATGTAAGGCACCAATCTCAATCGATGTTTATGAAATTTTATTTGTGTTATGGAAATGATGTTCTATAATGATTTTTGTAAACACTTTTACAATATATGGCCATTCGAAAGGAATTACATAATTTGTTTCCATTGTTCTAAACAAAATGTTCTTGTTAATTGCCATAAATGTTGACACGTATGTTTCAACATAACGTATGTTGAAGGACTTTATTATATTTTTTAGTTTTACAATATGAAGGCACAAATATATAGATATGAATAAAACTCGACTGTGGTATCGTTAACATTTTCCCCGCCTAGAACGGATGGTTCAACAATCTCTAATGTTTTGATTGGCAATGGACAGATTTTGGTGATTGGACGTTTCAAAAGTCCAGGGGCAGTTTTAAGAGTCACCAATATTTCTAGTTTGTCAGATCCTGGATGTACCTCAGCGACCCGACCCTTTTTCCATTTAAGAGACGATATATTGTCATCACGAATTATTACGATTTCGCCAACATCAATGTTTCACGATTTGGTTGTCTATTTTCGTCTATGCTGGAGCGATTGCAAATAGTCTTTGGACCATCTATCCTAAAAATGCTCCTTTAATTGAACAAGCATTTCCCATCGTTGTTTTAGAGGCACCTTCTTCTACCTTATGTCAGTTTCTGGAATGCTCACAAGTGGGCGAACAATTATAAAAATTAACTGGTGTGAGTATGAATATTTCATCAGCGTTGGATGTTTCGCTTATTGGTTTGACTGCAGCTTCGTGCAGTCCGCCAAAATGAGGAGCACCTGGAGGATAAAAATGCCACTTGTTATGGTCATCTCTGCACATTGTTTTAATCTCCTATTCAATTTGCGCGTTCAACTCTGAGTTGGCTCCAACAAAGTTTGTACCTCTATTGGTGAAAACGTCTTTGCAAAGTCCCCTGGTGCTTGTAAATCACGAGAAAGCGTTGATAAATGCACTTGATGAAAGGTCTGCAACTAGCTCCATGAGGACCGCCTTGGTGGCTAGAAAAACAAATATGCAGATATTTGTCTTGGTTGGCGGTTTACCCCGACCCTTATGATGAACGAAAACGGGACCACAAAAATCCATTGCTGTATTATAGAATTCCGATGGAATTTGTACATGCTCAGAAGGCAAATCTCCTATCAACTGCGAAACAGTGCGTGGTCAAAGTATGGTGCAACGTACGCATTGACTACAAATTTTCTTCTCTAACTGTATATGATTTATTGGCCAGAACTGAGCACGTACAATTAACAGTAATGCTCATATGGTCCCACATGCAAATATTTTCTATATGTAGATGTGTGAGTTCGACCTCCAATACGAATGATGCCAGCTTGATCTAGAAAGAGCGTTAGAGATTTTAGGTTTACATCCTTGATTGAGTTAACCTTGCGTAGCTCCTTGAAAACATCTTCGTAGCACTTATGTTGAACCAAATATACAATGAGTTGAACACCAGCCTCACTGTAGATTGCATCGAGCGGTCGTCGTATTCGATCTTTAGGAGATAATTTTAGATTTTTTATGAAACGACTGAGATACGTCATCGTAGCAACCACCAGACCAATAAAACACCTTTCGAACTGCGAGATTTATTTTGTCTAAAACCTTGCGCAATATTTATGCAAGAAGAAGGGCAGCGCATAATTATAGGCGGGCTAATGTTGATTTTTGTATTGGAGCGACTCTAAATTTACTGTGCGGATCCTTGCAGTTGTATGTGTTTTGGTTCCTTAATGCCATCAAAAATGTGTCGAGGAACGGCTAATCCCCATAAATGTTGCAACTCAGACCGAAATATTTGCTATTCAGTGTGGAGGTGCATAGGTAAAGCTTGATCCGAATCTCATTTCAGTTGCCACAATTTTTTAATGAATCGTTTTCCAAGGGCAACTACCGGAGACAATACACCAATTAAATCGAAGATGCGTTCGTCTGAAGAAATTTGGATGTTAAATTTGAAGTAATCCTTCTCAAATTTCCATAATAATCCCAAGATTCTGACGAGGGAATTGTCATCGCCATTTAATACCTTTTCACATTCTGAATGTGGGATGTCATTTAGTACCGCCTTTGAGTTTCAGCACCATTTTTCAAGAGTCATGGCGCCTGAGTGAAGAATCGTTGCTATTTCGGATCTCAGTTGTAAGGCCTGTGTAAATGAGTCTGCGCCAGTCAACAGACTCGTCGACTTAAAAGATATTTTGTATAACAAAGCTGGCTGCTACTGCGCGAGTGGAATTTTCCAACGCCAGTTGAAGTAGATATCCGAATGAAGTACCACACGTTACACGATTTAATTTGTATATTTCCAGACTCTGAGATGACGCGAACTTGTCTATAGAATTTGACAATGTCGGCATTGATAGCGTAGGCGTGAAACCTGAAACGACAAAGAATAAAAAATAAATCGGTTTGCACTACAGCCCTGTTGATAGTAAATCGTTCAGCGAATTGCCATTTGATGATTTTGCCGACCCACCGAAAACTACGCACAATTTAGTGGTAGATCTGTCGGGCTTTAGCACCCAGTGATGTGGCAAATAATAGTTGGTTAGATTTATTTTGGTTTTCGGAACTGGCATCATGTAGTTGAGAGCGCGATATTCGTCCATAAATTGACGATACATTTCACGTATGTCTGGATGTCTCATTAGACGTTTTCCGAGACTGAAATGTCTCTTGTGTGTGTGGCCGCAAAATGTTTGTCGACAGGATGATCAGATGTGCTGATAGCCTTGGTACCTTCTGGTATTTCATCTACCTTCCAAAACATTTCAATTTAGTCGTAGATCCTAGCCTTAGTCGATAATGCCATAAGTCCCAAATTATCAGATGTGCTTGGGGCGCTTTGAACGTTTCCTGAGATTACCCAGCCAAATTGCGTATTTTGAAGGACTGGAATAATATTAGCCATCAATCTGCTGTGGAGTATCGAATTCTGTATCAGCCAACTTAAAATTTGCATGGATGTTAATATCAGATCTACTGATTGGCACGCTTGGTTGACATTCTGTTATTTTAGGCAATATCAAGCAATTGATGTTTGCTGAGAAATTACTAGTTCGAGATTTACCGAGAACTATTGTGCTGTGATTCGCTGGTACTGATGTAGCACCAATTCCTGAGATGATATTGGTCAAGCTTTTTAATCTTAAGCCAAGCCGTGTAGCTAGTGCTGTGGTCATAAAATTTAATTGCGACCCAGAGTTCAATAAGGTACGGGTGATAAATGGAGTTTAAAATTTATCATACATAATAACTGGATCTGCAGCAAGTATGATGTGTGACAACCTTTGTAATGGCATTGTTCCGATTGATGAAACGGAAGTCCCTGCTGTCATTGATTGGCCATATGTGATTTTTGTAGGCAATTAAAACATTCGATTGCTCAACAGATTCGCGCTTCTTGGGAACTTCTAGCGCCTTGAATAGGTCGCTCTTTAAAGTAGAGCGGCTATTGGCATTGCAAAATGTGCAGGCCGGTGACGACATTTTCATTGAGAATGAGTGGAATGTGTGAGGTGGATTGTGTTTTGAGGGTTGGCTGGCGGCCGATGATTGCGGTTGGCTTGTTTTCAAAGAATGAATAGCTTGCTGACTCTGCAATTTAATGCATCTTGTAATGATGCATTTTTTGACGACATCGTACGAAGCAATAGTTGAGGTTGGTAAGTGCGGTCAATCCATTTTGACCTTATATCTGCATCAAATTTCGAGACAATTAGGTATACTAAAAAGTCGTCGCAATTCTCTATAGGGCTCTGAAGATGGGCTAAAGACCGAATATGCAAATTAAAATGGTTGACAAGATCCATCAACCGCTTAGAACATGCCTTATCCATAGGCTTATATGTGAAAAGAGCCTTTATATGTTTCTCAGCGATTCTTTTCGGGTTTTCAAACTGATCGAAAAGTAATTGTCGCGCCACCGGATAATTTCCAGCAACAAAGTCCAAATTATCTAGAACGTTTTTGGCTATCACTGAGAGTGAACTACATATATATTGGAACTTAGTGATGTCGGCGAAATTTTTGTTATTGTGTACGAGACCATCAAAGAATTTATGAAATCAGTCCATTTCATTAAATCACTAGAAAAGATAAGCAGAACAATTTCAAGCAGCCTAGGTGCGTGAATGGGAAAAGGAAGGATTTACTGACTCTGGAGTGTCAGGTTTAATTTTCGGCACCTTTCATTCGTCGATTCGCTGTTCGATGTCCAGGCCAACAGTCATGTATTCGTACATCGCCTTTATCTCATTCGTTAGTGTCATATCAATTTCCTTGGATTCACTTTTCTGCTCGAACTGGGTTTGAAATTTTTACAAAATTCTTGCAGCTGTCGGTGAGATTATCTAATTGCCACTGACACAGACGATGGTTCGATGTACATACTTATTTGTTTCTTATGAAAATTTGACCACATTTTTGATGTTGTTGATCTGTATTTCAATACAACCTTTTAATCGACAATCACCAGCCATGATTTAAGTTTTGTATTTGGCAGCTAACAATCACAAACTGTTATTCTGTGAAATAGGTGGTCAATTTTTGTCAGAAAGCTTACGTGCATTCGCAGCAAATCTTTCTCAAAGATTTTAAAATGGTGGATATTTGTATCCCACTTCTGACACCATAAATACATGAGGCTTGTTGCGTGATCATTTTCTTAATCTAAATTTTAAAGCAGATACACGTCATATTTAAAACTTTAAAACTTGTTGCAAATATGCAATTTCAAAGTGACTTTAAAATTTAGATGCATACCCAGGTATTTAATATTATGCTTCCAGACCAAATGCACCCCTCTACTTTGTGCAAAATAAATCACTTCACACTTAGCAATATTAATTTTTAGTGTCTACTCATTTAAATATGTTACAAGCTGCTTTAAGTAAGTATTCAATCGATTAATGACAGATACTGTGAATTCATCCGCATACAGCGCCAACTGACAAGATTCGTTTTTTTCGGATATCGTTAATAAACATATTAAATAGTAAGGAACATGTATTCAAAAATATTAACATAAAATTAAAGTAAATAAGGTAGAAGTACTATGCCCATTGACTTTCGCAATGACAGGTTATTTTTGACATGAGAAACTATCCTATGTGTTTAGTGAATAGTAGATAGTTGTTCTCTATATCCAAAGTACTCCTCAATTATCAATCGTTTCTCTTCAATAAAATTTTTCGTTCTTAGCTTAATGAATTGGGAGTGTTTTGGCGATTTTCCAGGAATTCAGAAAACGTTGAAATTATTCCTAAAAGCGGAATATTTTTCATCAATATGTGAACTATAGAGTCTGCTCCAGCTGCCTTTATATACGGGATTGTTCTTAGAATATAAATTGCTACATTTTCAGTGACGTGTTCAATTTTTTCAATATATAAATATGTATGTGTGTGGAATTAATTAATGTTTGCTGTAAAAAATGTTTGAGCTAATTTTTTGGCTTTTTCTAGATTTAGAAATAAGGTAGGATAATTGCTAGATTAATTGCGTTTTAACGGAGGGATAGCAAAGTTGCATTTTTTTAATTTAGTTATAGCATTATAATATTTATTGAATAATCTGTGAACAAAAATATTGTGCAAGTCGCAACTTGTAAATGGTTGAATTAATTTTTTGACAAATAGATGCAACTTGATTGTTCCAAGTGAAGCTATTATTAATTACGAGACCAAGATCATTAAATTTATCCAAAAATTTAATGGCACATCAATTGATGATCAATTTCGGAAAAGTAAATGGGATTTTAGATTTAGTAATAAGCGTTGCACTACAGTTACTATTTGAACTAACCCAATGGCAAATATTACTTAAATCTCATCATCCGCATAAATATGAAAATAACAATTATTGATACGTGTAGAAATGTCATTCAAAAACAACGAGAACATCAGTGGTCAGATACGATTCCATTCCATTCGAACTCACATACTGCGTACGGTGATTTACGTAAGAATGTAGTAACTTAATTGAAGAATGATCGAAACTATAGAATAACATTAGCAAGTATTATAAACGAATTGGTTTTATCTAGGAGTCGACTTATGTCATCTGTAACGTTTATCAGAGCTGTTTGTGTACAAATTTTTTTTCGAAAACCGAAGCTATTTTTCACAAAGTGGAAAATGTTGAGGATGCAATTGAAAAATTAATTATGTGTGTGAGATATTTTAGAAAGTATTCCAAAAACATTTTAATAAATTTATTATTGATGCCATAATGTCCAACTGAGTTAGATCTAATGTAATTGATGGCTAGAGCAATGTCATTTGGGGCAACACAGTGAAATGTAAATTGTTGAGCTGATTCATAGTGTAAATATAATTTATTATCAGGAAATGGAAAATAGACTTGTTTAACTGGCTTAGTTAAGAAATGTGTAGTTATTGAACCAATAGAAAAACTAGTTACGTTATTCGACTTATTGCTCCCTCGAATACCAAGATTGTAAATGTTGTAAATGATTGTAAATTTCCAAAATCATATTTTCGTTTGGCTTCGCGTATTTTAACTACAATCAATTTTTTAAGGTTATTGTAGAGCGATAAGAAAAAGATGTTAGTGTTCGTTTCCATTTCTTGTACAATATTTGTCTTAGATTCATGACTTGTAATATTTGACTTGTTAACAATCAATTTTTATAACAATTCAAAAGGTACACAATTGCAAAACAAATAATGATAGTTATAATTAAAAATATTAATTTGTTCGTCAATATTAGCAGTGCATAAAATAAGGTCCCAATTTAATTGGGTAAATAAATTCGGAAATTTGTTTTGATTAATCCTTAATAAATCATTAAAATATGCAAGCACAGGCTTTTCACGTATATATGTTAATTGTTATTGCATAAAAACAAGATCATGGTCGGATATTTAAATTGGATTCCATAAAAACGAGGTTATCTATGGTACAGACAATTGCCCATGTTGTAAAATACGCGATTTTTGCCCTTGAAAAGCCATAATTAAATCTAGAACCTCTTGTTGTAAAATGTTGGACGGATCAATTAAGTTGCAGTTAAAATCACCTAATATGAGTCTAAAAGAATATTAAGTAGATCAGAAATGTCGTTTGCATGTGGAGGTATTTAAAATGTAGCAATAAATAGTTTACCTGAACGACAAGAAATTTCAGCTGTAATCAGCTCAACTCTTCCTATTGGTGTAATATTAACGGTAGTATAAACAGACACCCACAACGATCAGCAGGCCAATCAAACCTCAAAACATTGTACCCCGAAATATCAATCATCGTATCAGAAACACCATCATGCAACCACGACTCAAAAATGCGAAGTACGTCAAAACCCATTTTTTAAAAAGAGAACATAATTTATAATTAAACTGGGTATATTGAGGTGTCCAAGTGCAATAGAACAATCATCAAATTTCAATGAAGTTTATACACCCTTTCCAAAAATCTAGAAAATCAGAAAAATTTGATTTAAATTGCATAATTCATCATTTTCAGCTGGATTTAGAATTGCAACCAGGTTTTTTTGACAAATTGTTGATCCTTTTGATAAACGGTTTAATATGCACTCCTAAAGGCCAAAAGGCTGATGTAAATATTATGTCGTAAAATTTATGCGGTATACCCACCTTATTTAGCCTTTTCACCGACGTGACGTTCAAGCATCCCATATTGCAATCAGAATCCGTTCCCTTTTTGGTAAAATTTACACCATCTTCCACCGTTGTTTGAGGAGTCAAACGAGTGAACAGCGATTTAATTTCTGGAACTGATGTTATAAGAGTTGAAGATACTTTACCCAGCAAGACACTATCGTTGTCACTTAAATCGACGCGTGTAGCATACGACATTAGCCACATTCTCTGGTACTGAAGTAACGCTGCTTCCCAAACTGCTGCTTTTCCTATCGTTAATTTTCATATCTATCATTTGTAATAAGACACCATTTAAGTTACCAAAAAATTTGGAAAATTCCGTAACAATTCGTTGCATTTCTTCCGTTAACAACGTGACCTTCTCATTGATACTAAAGTCCAAATTCTTACATGTGTTACAAATATATTTGATATTTACATTAGTTCTGGAACATAGCGTTATATTTGAACTGCAAATTGCAGAGCAATGATTTTCATGGACTTGGAACATTCCATTATGAGCAGATAAATTGATTTCACTTGATTATTTTATAATAAAAGAAAAACAGAACCGTTCGTTGAGGTTGCTTAGTAAAGTTTTTCCAAAATGATTTAGTACTTTTTGCCAGTTTTTCTAGTCAGTTTTGCCAATTTTTGTTCACTATGTATTGTATTTCATAAATTTTAGAAATAATTTGGATATAAAGCTCATTTACTGTTCTTTTTATAAAAGAACCACGGGTCATTTACCATTGCCTCATTCTTACAAACTTCGTGTTTTTATCAGGTGTCTAATTTTTGTGGTAAGGGTAATTCTTTACGGTTTGCAAAACGTTACCAATGAGGTTGAATTATTACGGGCATCTAGAATATTATCGCTCGAGTATTATCTATTGCATGTTCAGACGACAAATCAGTATTTTCCTTGAAACCAGAAATTTTATACGTAAGCTGTGATTGATATTCTTCAATAACATAAAGCACTGGATAGTGGTCTAAGCTCGGTTGATTCATAGTTTTAACTTTCTTAACTAATAGAATGTTTCGGATAGCATATAGACCAAAGAGTTTTGGCTTTTCTATAGCGCTATAATAAGTGGGTTTTCTGACGCTACAATGGAGCAAGACCCATTACCGGTTACTGCATCATATAAAGATCTACCGCCTTTATTACTTTGATAACAATTTCAATAAATAGGGCAGCTATTTAGGTTTCCACCTAATATAAATAATTCGTCCCGTCTTATTAATTTAAGGATGTCATTTTTGAAAGGGGCCAGATTTGACTTGGTTGAATAGCAACAAAATATTTTAATATTTGTCGCAGTAGTGGTGGTAACTACAATACCTAAGGATTCATAGATTTTATTAAAATTGTGATACTGCCACCATCTTGACTTATACGATCATTACAACAAACCTTATAATTTGATAAAGCAAAATGTTTATGGGTCTTAAGGTATGTTTCAGTAACTTACGCTATATCTACGCTAAGTATTTAACAAAATGTCTGGTTCGTGTTTTTTATCTTTAATGATATGAGCATTCCATGTTAATATGTTCAGTTCACTATTCATTGACAACATATTTGAAGGCAATTTAGAACAAGAGCGTTGAATTGTTCCTCACGGGAAGAGCAATTCCTTAAATTAGTAACTATATCTTTGAAAATAGCACCGAAGAATTGAACGAAGAATCATTGGAAAACTGCCATTACCTAAAATATATTTAGAATTAGAAATATTTTGGTTATTAATATTAGCATACTATATATACTATAGATAAATTATTGGTATTATTTATAGTTGGATTGGCGATTCCATTACCAGGTCTAAATAATGATGCATTAAATTCACTCTGCCGATAAATGAAATTGCTGCTATCAGTAGCAGGTTTTTGTTTTGTATGTATTTATTTTTGTGTTAACATATATCAGAGTTGGCTGCATGATTATCGGAACAATTTCCACAGACGTGTCAACGAGCATTATTAAATTTTTTTTCCGCTTATTGCAGTTATTGCTAGCATGTCCATACATAAAGCAACGAAAGCACTGTATAGGACCTTTCGAATAATTTTTCAAAATTTCCCAACGACAAATTTTATGAAATAGCTTGTCGTTAATTTTGAATATGCTGTGAGAAACCATACCTTTCTTAAAAAATACGAAAAAAATTTAGTCTTTATTCTGTTCATTGAATAATTCGCTTTCGGTAGCTTCCGAAAGCCCATAGAAAACATACCTTTTGATTTTATCCTCTTCCAGAGCAAAGGAAAATTTTTCGGCATTACCATTCTTGAGAGCAGATGATGTTTTATAATCACCTATATTATAGCAAACAAATTTTATTCCAATGGAAATACGTTGTATATTAAATTGAGAGACTATTAATTACTTCCATCTTCTATCTTCCTCCTATCCACTTGTTATCACACTGAATGCTGCTGACTGAATTAATGTTCCTTCTGTTATAACTGTGTACATTTTGTCTATAGCGGTATTTTGCCCGTCAGCTTATTGACTTTGTTTGTGTTTCGTCTATCAGTATTTCATCAGTTGAGACATGCAAATTAAAAGTTTTTTTTTTGTAAGATTACCGTTCGAGACTTTTCGAGAAGAACTAAAGAAAAGAGTGGTCAGGTCATTTCACCAAAATCACCTGTAAAGAACTCACTCTTTCGATTAATATTTGGTAACCGTCTTCCACAATATCACTCTTTCGATTAATATTTGGTAACCGTCTTCCACAACAGACAGTAAAGCAACATCATACCTATATTAATTGATTGATTGGATTGTACGACCAAATCTAAAGCTGTTGATATGATTTATGATCAATTAGCACAAGGCAACACAACTTTAAACTAATATCCAATGGGCACTTGTAGCTCTAGAAGCCTAGCTCGGTTGCTCAGGCCTATCTAAAATCAAATCAATTTATTCAGTTATTTTAAATGATCCTAATAATCCAAACAAGAATAATTAAATTTAAATTTAACCTCTGAAACAGGGTAGGTAGGTATTCAAGTTAAATTCAATAATTTTTAACTTATTTGTTTTACATCGAAGTTACAACTGATTCTTTTCTTATTTTTTAATTAACATTTACCTGCATTCAACATTTTGCCGGATGCTCTGTAACTTGTTGTTGGTGCTTGCAACGTGACAAATATTATGGTGCTAGTAGCTATATATGCTAACTTACATTAATCTCAGTAACAAATAAATTAAGTATCGACGACTCCGCAATCGCTTGCAATCTCCAGGTTCATGCAATGGCGTAGCTACAAATTTCGGGCACCTCCGCAAAATTTTTCTTGGGCTCCTAAAAATACTTCTTTTACCTTTGAACAAGTAAAGCTTTTATTTCACATAAAATATTGCTTTATGTCCTTTTTTAATTAAACAACTATTTCTTCCTATTATCTAGCCTCCAGCCTCGCATTGTTTAAAATTATCTGATTTCGAGAGGAGGATTTCAAAAATTGCGCAAATTTTAATGTTTACAGTTCTTATTTAGACCCTGCAGACTGTTAGTGCCCGAAACAAATTTAAACTAATTCAGGTGAAGATTGCTTCTTTACCTAAACTCTACGATTTTCCAGGTAACTGAAGTTTTTACCATTAATTAAAATTAATCAAAATGTGGCTTAAATTCGTTATTGAATAGAGAAAAATACAAGAAATGTGATGCTCAAACCTGACATGAAACAAAATAATATCAATAATTTCGAAATAATCTCAAAAATGTTGAATTTTCAAGGTGTCTTGTATATTCTGAAAGCTTTATTTTTAAAAGTCAAATTTTTCGTAAATATGTAAAACCGAAGGGAATCTTATACGCAATAATCACTGCCATGTGAAATGTAAATAACCTAAACATTCTTGAATAATTTCGAATATCCTAGGAAATTGAAAAAATATCAAGTCTACTAAATTTCATGATTTATATGTATTAAGCTTAGAACATTACTTTCTAAAATTGTCGTAAGAAATCTAGAATAAACCACGGAATAATTTTGATTACCCTAGAAAAATTCGAATAATCTGTGTATTATATGAATCTAGATTGATCTTGAACAATTTCAATAATACAAGAAAGTGTAGATATTAGTGACTAATTTCGGTAAGCCTGTTAGTAAACCCAAGAATATTTCGAAAAATTCTGAAAATTAGTGAAATTAGCGAATTATTTTTCAAGTAACTTAATGTTACTAATCTGAAAGCAAAATGCTACTAAGCAAGATAGGACTAAGCTCAACCAAACATAGTAGATAACCATGTTATTCGAATAGGCTCTAAGATTCTCGAGTAACATCGAACAATCAAATACATTCAACAATCTCATACATTCTCGAATAATCTCGAAAATCACGAAAATCTCGAATAACTTAACTGTTTCGAAACACTAAATCACCAATTATGCTTCGAACATAATGCATCTCATCTCAAAAGATGAAATCCGAGAAAAAGGGATATGAAATCGGGAAGCGAGGACAATTTTCAAAATCGGTAAAATCTCAACGACAACAAACAAAAAAGCACCATCCGTTTACAGTTAGTTGAATTTGTATTTACCGTTTACCGGTAATCAAAAAGAGCCCGTAAATGAGATATAAGCCGAACGAACTCTAATTCAGTATAGAAACTGACTAGTTTGGCTCAAATATCCATTGATTCCTTCGCTAAAACAAAGCCGCTTCTAATAAGCGAAATTGCTTTCAATCGTTGTCAGATATTTTCCTAAGAAGAAAGTTTCAAAAATTTATTTCTTAACTGCTTATTAGTATCTAGCTACTTAAAACTTAATTTGATTTGTAAAAGGTTGAAGTTGAAGTAGAAAAGGGGTAAATTAACATTAAAAGCGTTATCATTTGATGTCGAAAGCATTGATGTTAAACGCGACTTTAGTGAATTTTCATCTAAATCTAAATATCTGTCAGAACCTAGGGTGATTTTTATTTCTAAGGAGTCGTATTACTTGTAGTTACGCAGACAATAATCTTCAGCAACCGTGCTGAAATTATTAGGCATGTCTTAAGAAAACATCCAACAGTGACAGAAACCCTGTTCATTCTCTAAAAATTTGACCTCCGTTTTGCTAATTTGAAAATGTGGTCTAATTTAATCTTAATCTAATATTCGAACGCCTGATAAATATGCCCCAATAATCATTAGCCCCCGCGGCTGCCATTTCCATGGTTGTTCCTTTATGCCTCTATTCCATTTCGAAGAATTACAGACTGCCCGCAACCACAGAAAAAGACAAACAGACTCCCCAAACTATTTCCCAAAATTTTAGGTATAAATTGATCACAACCAAACACCAGACTCGCTACTACAAGGAGAAAAAAAAAATAGGATACATTGCCATAAATTAGGGGCCCAGGCATTTGTCGCTTTTTATCGGAGCGCTTATATTATAACATTATGATATAACGTTAAATAATATGAATAGAATCGATTATCATAAAAATAGTAAAATTTCATATAACATATAATAACAATTACCATTAGCAGAAAAATGTGTTTTTGATCAGTGTAAAATAACGAGATTTACCTTAACCCTCATACGACCTTCGGGTGAAATTTCACCCATTCTACATTTTAATGCCATTTAATTTTTTTTACTATTGAGACTACCCAAACTTTTTGTATTTGTTTATTAAGCCCGACAGCTCTATAAAATTTTGAGGATTTAGATACTAAGACAATATATTATTATATGGGTGAAATTTCACCCATATATATTTATTTTTCATATTACACGTATATATTGCAAATATTTGGATGAAATTTCACCCAAGGGTCACATGTGTAACCTTTTTTGTGGGTCGTATGAGGGTTAACAAAAAGGAAAAATTCTATTGATTATAGGAAACATTTTTATATTATATAACTAATTTGTTTATTGTATAGTAGTGATTCCGATATTGCACATACTACTTAAGCAAATAGTAAAGTCCGCCGTACATATGGTGACATTTACTGAAATGTATTGCACTGCATGCTATAATTTGAGTTCTATATTGTAAAGTAAATAAATCAGTAATTTTTTTCTCCGTGTATATCAATATTACATTTTCTACTTGCAATCTCAAAGGGGTGCTGCTGTGCCCACGATGGCAAATAAAATTCTCTACAAAAATACATTAAATACAATAATTATAAGTTATGCTTATTAAATTAGATCGAAAGTGAAAATCTGTAATTTTGTTTTGTATTTATCTAAGATTTTTGTGCGCTGAACAAAGGAAACAATACAAAAAATTACATTCCCATCACTAAGTGTGTAAATAATCGCGAGATGTAAGCATAAATCGCGCTTTTATGAATTTATACGAAAACCGGCAATTTGTTCATAGTGCGTATAAAACGATTTGGTAAGAAAAATTAGTTATTTAGTTTAGAGTGTTTTTTTTAACTAATTAATTAATTAATTTGGTCTATGAAGGTGAATTTTGATGCGATATTGTGCAATTCAACTTTTAAAATAAAAAACAAAAAATTTGATAATGAAAATTTTGTAAGTAAATCACAGACGTCATATTATAGTTGTATACATGATTATATACAAACATGTCTAACAGTTTGGAAAATTACCATCTTTTTAGCCAAATCATTCAAAATATTTTGCGGTTTCTTGAATTCGTGAAATTTTTTTGTTTCAAATGACAAAAATAAAAAAAAATACTTTCACTTGTGCCGTTTTTTTGTATGCGCTGGTAAATTTCTTAAGCACTATGTTTATACCAATTAAAATTATTGTGACATGGTTTAACTTTTTTTTTTTTGTTTCTCAGCGACTAACCGAAAGTGATCATTCAGAAATACATTTATTGAAAGTCACGATCAGGTTGTTCTAGATATTTGCAATTTGTTCAAGATTTACGGTGGGCTCCAGTTCTCCTCGAAAATATTTCCTTCCTTGACGGTAGGAAAATATTTTGAAATAGGTTCGAAGAAAATATTTCTAAAAATGAAGGTGGTTCCAATTGCTGAAGGGTAAAATCGTTAAAGATTCCTAAAAATTCACAATAATTGAAGATTTTGGCTGTCATGAACATCAAAATATACAGGGGTGAAATGTCATGAAGTGGACAGAACTTCGCTCTTGATTAATTCAACTCCCACATTAATCTCGCAGTGAATGTAAATATAAATCTATTTCCATCTTAATTGCAACATAATTCCAACCGTAATCACCAAATTAACCGCCAATCAAATCAACGCCAAATCATCTTTCAAATTAACCCTTAATCTAACTCCAAATCAACTCTTAAATAATTCCCAAACCGGACAACTCACTTAATTTCAATGCAGGCTAACTAAACCCAATATAACTTCAAACTCAACTTAGCTCTAGCCAAACCTCAACCTTTTGCTCAACTCATACCATCATACTAACATACCATTATACAATCATACAATCACAATCATACCATCATACTATCATACCACAATACCCTCATACCATTATATCATCATAACATCATACCTTCATACCATCATATCGTCATCAATAATCGACTCAATTTTTGAAGTTTTAGAAATTCCTCTGAAGTAACTTTATTTATTGTGACGACGTTCACGAGTACAGTTCAAATTGAAAGTTTACCACTTTAATTTGTTCCTTCTACACTTCAAATTGACCTTTTTACATTTCAAATTGAACCTTTAGTAAATTATATGTATGGCTAAATTTGGCAGTTTCTTAGCCGGTTTTAGTGAAATTTGATATCCATGATTAAAATGCGATTCCTTAATGATTTTTCGATAAAATACTAGAATACGGCCAAAAAAAATAAATAAATTAAATTTGACATGCGCGTTGGAAATGGACTTCTAAATTGATTTTTAGATCTAAAACTCAGTTAAGCACCAAATTTCCATCACACATCAAATTTTATCTTAATCGGTTAAGAAATAGCCAAGTTCCGTCCTCACTGACCATATTCCAGAACTTTATCCAAAATAAATTTTAAAATCCCGTTTCCAACGCACATGTCAAATTTCATCATAATCAATTAAGGAATAGCCTAGTTCCATCCTACTTGGCCGTATTCCAGAACTTCGCCCAAAAGTCATTTGAATATCCCATTTCTATTCGAAATGCTAGATTTCATCAAAATCGGATAAGATACAGAATAAAATTTTAATAAAAAAATCACAAATCCTCAATTAAACGGAAAACATTTTTGGTCCCGTCGATTTCCGTTGTAGTGAGGTTTTCCTAATCCAACCACAAGTAAACCGCAACTCAACCCTAATTCAACTCGCAAACGGAACGCAACTTAACCCTCAACTAAACCGCAAACTTTATGCCAAATTCACTATATCCTATCCAGCCCCAACTCAATCCAACTCAACTCTAACTCAACCCACAAATTGACCCCTAACTTAACCTTCAAATCAACCCAAAATACAATGCCCAATTCAATAATCAAAGCAGCATACGAGTATATAAAGAATCTAAATATTAATAATATAATTCGTAAATATGTTTATTATTCAACGCCAACTCAACTTCAACTCAACCCGCAAATTTGACTTATAAGTTAACCTTCAACTCAACCCCATACTTAATACCCAACTCAATATTCAAACCATATAAAAAATTGGTAAATATTTCTTTAACCAGGTATTTTGGATCAATTTGTATGGCAGGTACCCGACCCTCTTGACGCACAGATTTCAAAAGCTTTTCAAATCTCGGTCTTAACCATAGAAACAGATTGGAAAAAAAAATTCTAAATCGAACAAGCTATTCCCGAGATACCACGGGTGCAGACATATAGACATCCAAACATATAAACAGACGGACGAAATTTTTTTTTTTTTTTGCATTTTTAGACTCGGGGACTTTCAATACTTCGAGAAACGTGGTTTTAGACCAACCAAATTTTTGATCATTTTTAAAAGGATTTCAATACTTTGGCGTTTTTAGACCGAAGTAATCATTTAAGTCAGACTGCTTCCCCGTTTCAGAGTTTCCCTTGAAAATGTTCAATGAGTTTACGCCATTCCAAACAACATAGAAGCAGCGTCTTTTAGCAGAGAGAAGGAAACAACTAACTTTGCAAATAAGATAACAGTTACAGTGCTATCTTCATACATTATCTAAACACTTGTGGTTGAAAGGTCTACTCTACTGTCAAATTGCGTTTTAATCAATTTTCACTTTACGACACTATAAAAGGTGGTCCAGATCCAACACCAGCACGAAAACTTTTGTGGTGTATCCCGGATCCCGTAGTTAGACCTGCCAATTAATCCGCGAAAAAGCTTCAATTATTCAGGAGATGCTGATTAAATATATATATATATATATATATATATATATATATATATATATATATATATATATATATATATATATATATATATATATATATATATATCTTCTTCATCTGTTATCGTTTTTTTTAATTTCAACGGTTAACCAAAACATCGCAAAAAGAGACAACATCATCAAACTCCAATGAAGTTATCTACGATTTGTATGATTATAACAGGGTGTTTCCACAAATCGGCCATCCTGATAATTCGGCGCCTCGACAAATAGTTGAATTTGATTTCCTTTGAATGTATTATTGGAAACTGTTTTATCGTCTGCTTCGCTATTCATAGAAAAATATTACGTCTCAGGTAGGTATTCCATCTTATATAGGCGTTACATCTTACGCAGCTATCACATCTTAGGTACTGCATCTTAAGTAAATACTTCGTCTTTGGTTTAAGTATTTCGTCTTTTGGGTCATCTTAGGTAGGTAAATATTTCGTCATATGTAAATATTTCATCTTTTAGGTAAATGTCGGCTTATAGGTAAGTAGTTATACTTTATCTCTAAGTAAATTGTCAATCCGGGTGTTTTGTAGAGTATTACACTCTATGAATTGACCCTCCTCCCTGATCTTCCTCTTCAAAATTACTTTTAGAAGTGTCGAAAATGCTTTTTAGTTATCTCCATGGTTTCATGTATTCTGCACAGCTCGTTGTTATAATGGGACCTTCGTGAATTCCAACCTTCTCGACTTTATATCTGTCATTAGGATTAACCTCTACAATTTTGTATGGCCACAAAACTGTTGGATATAACTTGAGGACAGATCTAAATTGCGTACGTTTTATTGCGACCATCTCTCCTATATTCAATTGCTTTCTTTCGTCTCTTGTTGAATGTTTTTCTATTCTCTTCTTGTATCTTGGAAATCTGTTGTCGTACCTCACTCCGATCGTTTTCTCTGTCGATTATGAATTGCTTCATCATTTCATCGGATACGATTTCCGTGATAGTGATGTCTTCAAGGTTCCGCATTTTAACCCCGAACATAACTTCAAACGGTGTACGACTGATGCTTCGCTGCCAAGTACAATTCAAAAATCTTTGAACACTGCTGACATGACTATAACATCTCTCTGGTCACTCGCTAGCTAATTTAGCCGATACAGGTATGATGATTGAATGCTCAAATTGTCCGTTTCCTCGTGGGAGAAAAAATAAATGTATAGTTTTTAGCTATACTGGCTAATGGATCTAAATGGTCTAAATGGTAGTAATGGAACGGTGACTTATCTTTGGGCGGGGGGTGTAAAAACTCCTCCTGCCTTCTAGATTTACGAACGGCGAGTATACACTACACTCAATGCAATTATCTCGTATTTTTTGACACTTCTCGGACAGTCCCGGAATGTAATAATCTTTTGATATCAACTCAGTCATTTTCTTGGTCCCAAACTGCCCGATTCTATGAACTCTTGTAATGATTTCATCTTGCAGTGTTTTAGGTACGTAAATCAGCTAGCTTCCCTTTTCGTCATCTTTAAATAGTAATCCTCTGTTGATAGAAAAGTTCTTGTATGGTCCATGTTCCAAAAGGTTCTTAATAAGTTGAATTTTCTCGTTTTTTTTCTGCAGTTCCTCTATTTGATTGATAACTTCCTTTCCATTTCTACTTAGTGCTTCGACGTGCTCCATTTTAGTGCTGCTTCGGTGTTCCAATTTGTATTCGAATTCTTCTAATGTGCGAGCCCATCCAGCTATACGTGATGATATGTTTGATTTGGACATTGTCATCTTAAATGCTGCGCAATCAGTCACAATAGTAAACTTTGTTCCCAATATATACACCCTGAGTTTTTTTTAATGCTCCTACTATAGCAAGGACTTCTAGTTCGTATGAGCTGTATCTTTCTTCGGCTGGTTGAGTCTTCTTGCTGAAATAGTAGACGGGATGAAAATCATCTTCTTGGCTCTTTTGTAGTAAAACAGCGCCACAACCGTGTTTGATTGGAAAATTTTCGACTGCATGTGTTTTGGCTGGTGATGTTTTGATTTTCCCCCTTCGACACAATATACCCCAAGAATTTGATTTCCCTGCATAGAAATTGACATTTTTTCCACCTGAACTGTAATCCATATTCACTGGCTATTTTCATGACATCTTTTAGTTTCTTCAAATTTTCTTCAACATCTCTTGCTGCCACATTCTTCCTCAATTAACACATGAAAAAATCGGTTTTATAAATCTAGCGTTGAATGTACTTCGGATGAGTGTAATTGATCAATCTGATCTTCTATTAGAGGTCGTGGATACCGATCCATTACCACTTCTCTGTTTAATCATCTGTAATTTATACACAAGCGCTTGGATCCGTCTTTTTTATTCACTAGCACGACTGGATTTGCGTATTCGGAACAGCTAGGTCTTATTATATCTTCTTGAAGCCATTTGTTAATTTGACGTTCTATTTCCTCCATTTCTTTAGATGCTACTCTTCTTGGCGGTTGGAAAATAAGACGCTCAGTCTTTAGGATTAATTTCATGACTATTGGAGATTCTCGTGATCGTGCTGACACGAAGTTTTTGATCAGTTGATCTACCTCCTTTCGATATTCAGCGTTATGGATTTTAATTTTTTGTTCTTCTTCTTCTTCGTTTAACTGGAAAGCGCTTAGAAAATTATCATTTGGTAGTTTTTTAATGAGTATACGATTTTCGCTTAGAACTATCCTGCTTTTATGCAACATATCCGTTCCTATTATACAACTGACTTGAATTGAATTTTGCGGTACGACGTGTATTTTCCCACTAAATTCATCGCCATCGATAATAATGTTTCCTAGGAAGTAGCCTATTGTTTCAATTGAACTGTCTCCAATCCCTTTTAATTTTGTTCGGGTGCCGTATATTGATGGAGATCCCATAACAGTGTAAACATCTTCCAATAAAAGTGTTAAATCACTTCCCGTGTCAACAAGAGCTTCGATTACATGTCCAAAAATTGTAACTAATTTGTGATTGTGTCTTGAATTTTTGTTAGCTTCTTCTACCTCCTTCCTCAATGTCTTTGCTTGTGGTTACTTAGTTGATTGTCTACCAGGACAGTCTGGAGCTGTGTGATCAAATTTCAAACTTTTGAAACATTTTGGTCCCTCATCTCTCATGCGACACTTATTCGATGTATGACCTTTTTTACCGCAATTAAAGCATACAATGGTATTTTGTGGTGTGCTTATTCGGCTTGGTTTTGGCTGTACTTGAGAAATTGTGTGAGAAATTGTTTTCGACTTGAATTTTTCATACAGTTGCAATTTTTTTCTGAGTTCATCCACCGTGTAGGCTCCGTAAGTGATCTTACTTTGTCTGATTCATTGCCGTTGACACCATCTATGACGTATTGGAAAACGGCCTCTTCTTCCACGTTGCCTAGTGCACCTATCTCCCTCATTGTCAGAAAGTATTCTCCAAGGTTTTCATCTTTTTTAATTCGTCTATTTTGAAGCGGACGATAAATATCCGCACTCGTGAACATCTTTTGATATTCCCGAAGTAATAAATTTTTGATTTCGTTCCAGCTTCTAATATTTGGTTCGGGTTTTAAAGCTTCTCTTGCACTACCTGTTAAAGATTGTTTCGCGAACACTAATTTTTGTAACGGATAATTCAAATATGAAAAGAAACTCATCTATCCAATTTTCAACACGATGTTCATCAGTTTCGTCGAATTTTGAAATATATTCAGCTAAATCTTTTAACTGAATTGAATGTGTTTTTAACAATGACGATTGTGATGCGGCATTAGCGTTACTATTATGCGTCGTTCCATCGGTAGCGGCATTCATACGAATTGAGTCTTGGTTTACAACGGTTTCACTTAACTGTTCATCTTCACCGTTAAAACGATTTTCCGAATTTTCTAAACCATGCGGCTGGCTTCGTAACCGTTCATTTTCAGTTTTATATGCAAAAGTTCTTCACGCATCTATTTAATTTCGTTTAACATTTCCGGATTTTCACTATTATTCACTTTTCTCACGGTGCAGTTCATAGTTCGAATGTTTTGCAAACTTAAATGAAATTGTTTGATATACACTTCTTCATCCGATTCGGTAAAGGTAACTTTATCAATCGAACGATTTTTTGTTTTATTTCTTCGCCCCATTATACACTTATAAACTTGCACATTTTTAGTACACCCAATTGACGAAAAAGTTCTCTTATAATCATTCAACTCGATTATATGTGACCTTGTTAGATGACCGCTAGATGACCGTTATTTCCACGTTGAATCAATTGTCGAGGCTCCCAGTTGAGCCCTTAATTTTGTGGGATTTCACAAATTGATCCAGAAAAAATGAACGAACACCAAACACACAACCTCAAATAAAACGCCCGACTTTAACACGTTACAAATATGTAATCCAATTTTACTTCTTTTATTTACACTTCTTCTATTGTACACGGTCAAATCAAATCTAACCCAATCTTCTTAATCTGTCATCGTTTTTTTTTAATTTCAACGGTAAACCAAAACATCGCAAAAAGGGACAACATCATCAAACTCCAATGAAGTTATCTACGATTTGTATGATTATAACAGAGTGTTCCCACATATATATATATATATATATATATATATATATATATATATATATATATATATATATATATATATATATATATATATATATATATATATGTATATATATATATATATATATATATATATATATATATATATATATATATATATATATATATATATATATATATATATATATATATATATATATATATATGTATATATATATATATATAAAAGCTTCAATTATTTAGGAGATGCATGTTTAACATATTCTTGCGTGAAAATCTGTTTCTTTGAAAATCTCCTCATCTCAATTTAACAACCGTAAAATATTGCTTGTGGACGACAGAAAATTTTTGTTTTCATTGCTACCCATTGGGATATAGTGGAAAGGCCATCTTTAAATAACTTACCGAATTGCACCTTACTTTACCACCTAAAGTGGAGTGAATATTTAATATTAGAGTTTCGGAAAACGTTGTAATATCTCGGATTGCCAAAAATGTGTATAGCCTTGTAAAAAATGATTTTGCTACAATATTTCCATCACACCATTGTTTAGCGCCCAAACAAAAATTAAATGAATGCAGCAGGCCGGCCCTGAAAAAGTTTTATTTATGTGTGACATAATTTTATTAGAACTGGAAAATTGTACAGATTTAATCTCATTTGGATTGCATTTTGGCTCACGGCCCAGATGAATATTTATTAAGCGCAATTCTTCGTTTCTTGGGATAAATCCACGCGAATGACTTAATACATCAACATATTTCCAAATAAAATTTTATTTGTTTTCCAGTTAAACCACATTTTCTACATGTACCACCCCAACAAGAAATACCATATTGTAAATGATAATCTATCATAGCGTAAAGCACCTTTAACGGCCCTACAGCCGGACTATACATTTCTTCGGCATCTTGAAGTCAGAATCAATGTTACGATACACTTAATCATTGTCAGAATTAGAATAAATATAAAAATGCCATATCATCAGCAAAAGTAACAATATCACCGTGCAACAATAATGGAACTAATACCGAACCCTGAGGAACCCCAACATTTAGTACTTTTTCATCAATATGAATTTTGCTTATACATACACTTTGAATTCTATTTTTCAGATAAGACTTAAATAAAGCAAGCGCAACACCTCTAATCCCGATATTCGATAATTTTCCAGCAAAAGCTTATAATTAACTGTATCAAATGCTTTTGTAATGTCAGTAAAAAGAGCAGCTACCTTTAAGTTACCATTAAGGTTCTGATGTAAGGGCATTAAAAATGAAATTAGAGCTTTCTCTGTCGATGAATTTTTCATTAACCCAAACTGTCTCTTATCCAGAAAATTTATTTTCTCAAAATAATTTAGCAAACTTGATTTTAGAATTTTTTCGAGGGTATTGGACGATAATTGTTGGGCTCATCAGGTAAACCTTTCTTATATAATGGTTTTACAATACCAATTTTTAATTTATCAGGGGATACTCCTTTTGAAAGACACAAATTGAAAATAAACCCTAAAATATGAGCTATATACTGAAAATAATTTGTTTGACCGTTATGCTCGATATCCCATCAATTCTACAAGCACTACTAGTTTTTAGTTTACAAACTGCTGCCACTATTTCAGCTTCACTAACTGGACAAAAGAAACAAATTACAGTGATTATACCGAGAAAGCCCAAATTTACCTATTTCAGTTTTTTGAATAGTAACATTTTATCGAATCTGAATAAAAGTTATGTCCTTAAAGTAAAAATTTGATAAGACAGAATATGATTAACAAACGACTCCTTTGATTTTCGTAGGTAAATTTGACATCCTTACACCACAAGAACTGGAATCCAAATGCAGCTTTTAAGTGTTTAGCCTCGTTGTATAACCATGACTGCGGTATTTGGTGAGATGGTTCATTAAATATATATTCCCCAATCACTGTGATGAAGCCGACTTTCGTTTTTTGTTAAACTCAGATATAAAATTATTTTTCGTTATGTTGGATTTCAGCTTCCAAACGAGTTTAAAATTTACTTTGCCGTTCCAATTTTATAATCGAGAAAACATCTTCAGTTTTAATACTATTATCGATTAGGGAGATTTTATCTAGACAAATCATCCAAATTACCAAATCAAGTTGCGCTTCCATCAAATTAATTCTCGGCTCTTGTTTTTAAAGTTTCTTTTCTATGTCATGAAACTTTTGTTTTATGGCACTGTTTTCTTCCGACAATCGTTTGATGGTATTATTTAAGTCATATATACTGGAACAAACAAATTTCTACGATATTT
This sequence comes from Tipula vernalis, assembly GCA_958295665.1. Classification (NCBI taxonomy): domain Eukaryota; kingdom Metazoa; phylum Arthropoda; class Insecta; order Diptera; family Tipulidae; genus Tipula; species Tipula vernalis. Next base: position 38,696,745 of record OY282560.1, read on the forward strand.
CATGATCATCAAGCTTGACTAATTTTTTTGTATATTTTATAATATTACGATCACATCATTTAAAGTTTGTAAATTAACTGGATCCACCTCAACACTGAGGACTAGAAATATCACTGATCGTATCATCCGATATCTTGGCACATTTGTTGTGGTATAGCTTTTCACAATTCAAGCATTTCACTCCTGCAGACCTTCCTTCCAACAACCGACATGATGCAATTAAAACCAGCCTAAATTTAATTTTTTTATATGATAATGAACTCAGATAATCACTTTATGTTTGAATAAATGTTTTTGTGTTATTTATAACAATTAATTTAATTCGATATGACAAAAGTTGATATTAAAATTAACTTATTATTTTTTAATATTAAATTTTAGTAGTGTTCCCTATGATAGACAGTAAATGAATGATTTCCTATAATTATATAATCCCCAATGCTATTTTAATCCCATTCTACATAGTTGTTTGTTGATTTATTTAATGCAAATACATATACTATATTATGAGCATACAGCGCAAATCTGGTCTTCAAAATTTTACCTAATATTGTTTTAACCGATCCTAATAGTTTTTGAGATTATTTTCAAAAAACTGTTATGGAATGAAAGTAGTATTGGCTGGTGAACATTTTTTAAACTGAGATCAAATTCCGCAATAACTTCATTTCCGAGGTCGATTTTACCGCAACTGAAAAAAGATCTTAAATCGCCGATTTGAAATAGTTTTTGATTTTGAAGCTAGCTTAAAAATGTCGTAGTCTTGTGGCTTTGCTTTCGATTTAGCCATTTAAACATAAAATTGAATTTTATTAAATAATGACTGCGCCTCTCTACACCTGCTCTGTCCAGCTCTTCCATGGCAAACAATATTCGTGAATATTTTCGTGAACTTATCAATATAAAATTCGAAGTTAACAATATAATTCGAGTTTTGTTCTCAATGCTAATTTTATTCAACTTTGAAAGATTCCTTTTTGCGTACTAAATGAGGGAATGATTCAAAATCTAGAAATGACAATCATTTCTGGTTGGAATTTTTTTTTAAATGATTTTGGCTACACCCACATATGGCATCTATAAAAGTTGAGTCTTGTATTACGCTGCTAGAGGTACAGAGTTGTACCTCCATTATGACAAAATTTTCAGAAATGGTTAAAAAAGGTTTATAAACAGAATAACGGACATTAAGGTAATGTTTTTTGCTACATAAAGTAACCATATTTCGAGTAGAAAATTACTGACAACAAAAGTTGGTAAAAATTGGGTGTTCTACCATTAAATGGTATATAATAAACACGCGTACATATAAACAAAACTAAAATATTTCAGCATATTCAGAAAGAACAATGCGCGCACAAAACGATCAAATTAGAAACGATTTAAACTAAACGACAAGACTACAACGTAAGTCATTGTCTTAAAAAAAAAAAAATGTTTAACAGAAGAAAAGGTGAAATGCAAATGAATTGCGGAATCAAAACCATCGTATGCATATACAAATCAAAATTTATGCTAGGTTACGGCAATTTATATAAAAGGTATATTCTTTTAACAACGTAACGTAATTACTGTCTTCGCATAATCAAATTACACTAGAAGTGTAACACTTTTCAAAATAAAACTCATATTATGCATAAAATTAAATATTCGTTGTGGTTTACATTTAATAAAATTATTGAATGTGCTGCGGTTTAATGGAACATTGTTCTAAAGTTGATGGATTGCTAAATTTGACAAAAAAAAAAAAAAATTAATTTGGAAAACTTATGGATGCATTCCACCGCGCACTTAAATTATAATTTATGATAATTGAATTTTGCAGCGTATTTCAAATTCTTGTTTTACAGTCACGCGTCGAAGTTATTTAAATTCACTCAATGGGTTTATTATATTATACCTAGAAGGGATGACTCGTATTTTGGTAAACAATATATTTGGTTTCTTAATTCATGAACTAACTTCATAAAAGCCTATATAGAATCCCATTTCCATCGCACTTGCTAGATTTCATCAAAAACTGTTATAACGGTTAAATATCCAAGCTTCATCCAAATTGACAAGAATTGCATCTTAAAATCATTCGGAATCCCATTTTCAGTACGATGGAATTCTACTTTCATTAAAATCGGTTAGATTGCAAGTTCCCTCCTAATTTTCTTTGTTCAAATTCCATTTCCATTACACATACCGAATTTACCTTATGTAGAAAGGACATCCTTGAATTACGTCGCTTTAAGTTGTGTTATTTTTAAGTTGCGTCGTTTATAAATAACACTCTTGATTTGGCTTGCGTTGATTTTTGCTTTAAGTTACATCGTAAAAAAAACGTAATCATCGTTTCTATTATTTAAGTCATTAATTAAATAAACAAACTGTAATTATTATAATTTCGAGCCTTATTAAGGCAGAATATACAAAATCTGGAATCAAATCAACGTAATTTGCATTTTAAATTTTGAGTGAAATTTTTTAAAACAAAACTCTATTAAAACCTGCATTACAACTTTCAATCTAACAATTTAGTTAAGTTAAATCTGATGCATAAAAATCGAAGGTAGTATTGTGAAGGAAATTTTTCGATCTGTGATTTGAAATCACTCCAAAATTGAAATACGAATTTAGCTAATTTTCTTCAATCTTAATAGTTCTGTGATATTTTACTTCATATTCTGGTAAACATCAATCCACGACTGAATCCCGCCTCCAAACCATTGAAATTTCACTCAAGGCCAAAAAAATCATTTCTCAGATTTTTTGCTAAACCAATTTTTATAGTTAAAATTCCACAGCAATTTATAATCGAATTTTAAAAGGTCACTCAAACTATAAATTTTAGGTTTCACTCAGTTTATGAATAAGACAAACACGGTTTAATTAATTCGCTCAAAATTTATAAATTCCAATTTCACTTGTTTTATTCCGTATTTAACAAAAGTATCAAATAACATTTTCATTTTGTTTTAAAAAATTTCACACAAAATCGAAATTTAAAATTTAAGTTTTTTACAATGATCCAAATTATTATACGATTTTTTAAATTAAAATATTGAATAATTGCATTTCTCACGCTTAAGAATTAACAAACTTCAAAACATTAATTTTTTTGCGCTTAATGTTTTTTTATTCAAATCCAACTATTATATGTATGTGACATTATTACGTCTTCGACAAATTTCAATCAAGTCAAATAATTCATTGATTTCAGGGCAATCATAATAATCATAAATCTGATGATTTCCAAACTGCTCCGTAAAATTTTGGACTCAACCGTTTTAATGAAAATTCACTGCCAGTTAAAATTGGTGGAAGGAAAATTCCTAAACGAAATTGACTGATTTTAGGGCAGAATTCGGCTCTTTAAATTAGTGCATATATTAAAATATCAGCGAAAAATTTCACTCAAATTATTTTTTTATTTGCAATAAACTTTAATTTTAACAATTAGAAACGAAATTCTATCAAATAGTTTAATCGAACTGGTTTAACGAAATTTCACTCAAAAAATTTTAAAGCTCAAATTTCACTCAACGTGTATTAAAAGCAATTTTAATTACGAGGTCATTGATTTACGTGGAAATTAGATTTTAAAATGTTGAGTGAAATTTTTAAAATCAAAATTATTAGTATTTGGTCTGATGAGCAAATTTCCAAGACTTGTGATGGTGTTATAAAATCGAATTTGATTTACTCCTTTAATTAATTTTATCGTGTTAGACAACTTTCAAACAAATATGTAATGAAATTAGTAAAATTAGATTTTTAAATTTTGAGTCAATTTTTTAATTAAACATATTCAGTACGATCAAAAACTTTTCCCCATGACTACTTGGTTAATTTTTGGATTTAACGGAGGTTATAGTCCAAATCTGTATTTTTGGGGCAGAATTCGGCTCTTGAAATTAGTTGAATATATTCAGCGATAAATTTCACTCAAATTATTTTTTTATTTGCAATGAACTTTAATTTTAACAATTAGAAACGAAATTCTACAACACAGGCTTGACTATTTTATCCATTTGCCAGATTTAATTAAACTAACTTTCTACGAGTTTGAATCTTTAATAAGATATAATAATTTCACTCAACATTAATTCTTTTGCGCTTAATTTTTTATTTTTTTTTTCAAACCCAACTATTATATGTACATGACATTATCACGTCATCGACAAATTTCGATCAAGTCAAATATTTGATTGATTTCAGGGCAAACGTAATAATCTGAAATCTGATGATTTCCAAACTTCTCCGTAGAATTTTGGACTCGACCGTTTTAATGAAAATTCACTGCTAGTTAAAATTGATGAAAGGAAAATTCCTAAATGAAATTGACTGAAATTCACATGTATTTAAAGCAATTTGAATTACGAAATTTGATTCTAAAATGTTGAGTGAAATTTTGTCCATAATTTCCAAAACTTTGTTTTGAGTGTAATTTGGTAAAGAAATTATAATGGCTTTTAGGCAGAGTTCGTAAATGTGATGGTGTTATAAAATTAAAATTGATTAACACCATTAATTAATTTAATCGTCTTAGATTACTTACAAAAAATTATGTAATACATTTAGTGAAATTAGATTTTTACGATCAAAAAATTTTCCCCCATGACTATTTAGTAAATTTGTGGATTTGAAGGAGGTTATGGTCTAAATCTGTGCTTTCCGTAAATTAATGATTTTGGGACAGAATTGGGCTCTTGAAATTAGTTGAATATAATAAAATATCACCGATAAATTTCACTCAAATTATTTTTTTATTTGCAATGAGCTCTAATTTTAACAATTAGAAACGAAATTCTATCAATTAGTTTACTCGAACTGTTTTAATGAAATTTCACTCAAAAAATTTTAAAGCTCAAATTTCACTCAACGTGTATTAAAAGCAATTTGAATTACTAGGTCATTGATTTACGTGGAAATTTGATTTTAAAATTTTGAGTGAAATTTTTTAAAACAAAATTATTAGTATGTCGTCTGACGAGCAAATTTCCAAGACTTGTAATGTGGACAATGTGAATACTATATGTAATAAAATTAGTGAAATTAGATTTTTAAATTTTGAGTAAATTTTTTATTTAAACATATTCAGTACGATCAAAAACTTTTCTTCATGACTATTTAGTTAATTTTTGGATTTGACGGAGATTACAGTCCAAATCAATATCTTGCGGAAGTTAATGATTTTGGGGCAAAATTCAGCTCTTGAAATTAGTTGAATATATTCAGCGATAAATTTCACTCAAATTATTTTTTAATCGGGCCGTTTTAATGAAATTTCACTTAAATTTTAAAAAATGTTAAAGTTCAAATTTCACACAACCTATTTTGTATTTGGTTTCATAGTTTATATTTCACCTAATATAACCAGGATTTTGATCTGAAAATCATCAAAATATCCCTCAGAAAATGCCCTCCAAAACTAAACTAGGGTGGTCAATCAAATTAGAACGACTGAATTAAATGTTAGAGAATTATCTACTGAAAGTTTTTTGTTTCATTTTATGTAAAAACAGAATATGTGATGTTTGATCCTTTCTAAAAGACAAGGTTGACCTCCAAATGACCTTCAACTAAAAAACTGAATTATACATATTTAGCTGAAAACAAACGTGTTTTATTTTTTTGGTAAAACGATAAAGAATTCAAAGGAATAAACTGTGACGCAAATCTGATCTCGAGGATGCCTATAAAATTTAGCCCAGCATAAATGTGTGGAGCAATATTTTTGAAATTTTATGAGAAAATGAAATTTCCAGATTATTTAAATAATTCAAATTGAGCACAAATTTTAACATCAAAATAATTTCAATTATATATTTGAAACAAGTGTAACGATTTTAATTAAAAATGAAAGCAGTTTAATTCTACTGTCACGTAATTGTAACACATACTCACAAATACAGATGATATATACAGTATCGCTACTCTAGCGTATTCAACAACAACAAAAAAAAGCCCCAACCAAATTTGCTTTTCATTTTCTTAGCTTTGTTCCTATATAAAAGTATGTACACCACCGTATACAAATTTAAACAGACCGTAACCATTATAATATTTAAGTTTTTAATTTTTTAACAGACAAGGCACATCAAAAAAAAAATAATAATTTGTACATTTATAAATTTTATGTATAAGACAAACGAATATAAAAAGAAAAATCCGTCACCCATAATTTCAGGTGATATAATCCATCTAATTGGTTACTATCCATCATCATCATCATCGCATACAACTGACCGTCCATCCCCCATATCACATAATCATCATACCACGTATTCAACAAAATATAAACCAAATACACCACCTACCTATCCGATTTACAATCAATCACCACAAATACCTACCGACTGGGGTAGTAACAGTAATAATGGAGCGGGGGGTAACAGTGTGCATGACTCAAATCACATACCAGGTGGTCATACATATTCAACATCATTAAAACCTGGACATAATATTGGTTTGATTGATGAGTCTGGATATGAAATTAATCCATCATCGCTGTTTGGGGATCAGGATCATAATGGTGGTGGCGGCGGCGGCGGAGATAATGGTGATAATGGATTTTCGCAGAATAATTTCGATGATGATGTTGAAGTGATCAAACCCTATGAGGGTAAATTATTGTTATACATTTTGCACGAAATGCACACAATTTTTAATTTCGAATTATTAATTTATGGGTACACGAACACAATCAAAAATCTTTATGGCATAGCGGGCTGAAATCCTTCCCTTCATGATTATATTTATTTGTATTGAACATGATTTTAACACTTCATTACTAAAACCTCATTTTAATTCTCTCTATTTCAGCATGTGGTGAACTATACACTCGATCCAATCGTATTGTTGGTGGACATTCAACCGGATTCGGAAGTCATCCGTGGCAGGCGGCAATAATCAAAACTGGTTTTCTAACACGAAAATTAAGTTGTGGCGGTGCTTTGGTGTCAAATCGATGGGTAGTAACGGCTGCACATTGTGTTGCCACAACACCAAATCAAAATCTTAAAGTACGACTGGGTGAATGGGATGTTCGCGATCAAGATGAACGTCTAAATCATGAGGAATATGCAATTGAACGGAAGGAGGTACATCCAAATTATTCACCATCTGATTTTCAAAATGATTTATCACTCGTCAAATTGGATCGTAAAGTTGTATTTAAGCAGCATATTTTACCAGTTTGTTTGCCCGGCAAATCCGTGAAACTGGTGGGTAAAATGGCAACAGTTGCGGGATGGGGTCGTACGCGTCATGGACAAAGTACAGTTCCGTCGGTGTTACAAGAGGTTGAGGTGGAGGTGATACCAAATGAGCGATGTCAACGATGGTTTCGAGCGGCTGGTCGGCGTGAAACCATACATGATGTTTTCCTTTGTGCTGGCTACAAGGAAGGTGGTCGCGATTCATGTCAAGGTGATTCAGGCGGGCCATTGACTCTAACGCTCGAGGGTCGCAAAACGTTGATCGGTTTGGTGTCGTGGGGAATTGGATGCGGTCGTGAACATTTACCCGGTGTCTACACGAATATACAGAGATTTGTTCCGTGGATAGACAAAGTGATGGTGAAGGAACATTAGGTTTTAGGAATTTTTATTATTGTTTTGTTAATTAATTATTAATTTGTAAACTGTATGATATGATGGATGCAAAGATGGCGCTGATGATTTATTTTTAAATTATAATGTATTTATTTATAATTTATGTTGATGTTCAAATCAAATATTAAGACAAAAAATAATATTTTTGAATAAAATATATTGAACGAATTGTTAATTCGTGATTTAGGTTTTTAGATAAATTATTTACTTAAATATTTATTTTGGGCGACAATCCAATTTAAGAAAGGTTCTGGCCTAACACGAAAATGTTGTAAGACAATGTTTTCACTGCAAATTTGAAATCTGGCAACGCTGCTGCAGCTAAAACATCAAGTTTCCCTCAGCAGTCAACACCTTAAGGAACCTGACTCCTCAATACTCATTTTATGTTTATATGATAATGAAATGGGCACCATAATATTGTTCAATTTATTTATGCTAACTGTCAGACTTTGAGAGACCATGTTGGCGAATGTGTTATATTCATTCCGTCGAATAATTTTGATACAAAACCATTTATTACTCTCATATAGCGAATGATGAGTTAAGGATTTGATAGAAGAAGACCAAAAGGTTTCTTTCTTGAAGCTAATGATGGCTAAGCAAGAAGAGCAGATCATCAATGATCAAATTAAGTTCAATTAAGAAGATTTGACGTCGCCGAGTCTCTAGTGAGGAAGCATCCAAGTGATCCAGAAGATCACCATTGGTCGTTGGGGCGAGAAATAATGAATCTATAACCTTATAAAAAGGCATTAAAAATGTAAATAGAAGTTTTAAAATGAGGAGTTGCGGAAATCCAACAAACGATTCCCGAATCATAAAATAAAATTACAACAAAATCATGCAACTATTGAGATGAATTCAAAGTGAATGTAGTGTGCAAACATAGAAATTGATATACACGGCAAGATGCCATGATATAGATGGGGCGAAACCAACATTTTGCCAACCCGAATACCTCCAACATTCGAGTCTCATAACAATATTCAGAGACGCCAGCAGCTATACCAGATTTCGTGAATGTGATAAAAAACGCCATTTATCAAGAGATTGTTGGATGTTACCGTTATGGTTTATACAGAGTGGAACACAAATAAAAAAGCCGTGTTTGGTTCAAAGAAAAGGCTAAAAGAACCATGCAGAAAATTTCTAGCAGTTTACCCTTACGTATTTGCTATAAATTATATTGAGAACATTTCAGCCCTACATGTTTTTTGCTATGACTCAAAATGAGGGAGAGAAAATGGAAACTTTTATGGAGCTTCCATTCTCTCTCCCTCATTTTGAGTCTCAGCAAAAAAAAATTAGGACTGAAATGTTCTCAATATAATTTAGAGCAAATACGTTGTCACAATGCATTTCACAATGTTTGGGATTGATTTAAACACAATGAAATGGAGAAGAAGGAGATCCAGTAAGATGGAGTGTGTTTTATCGGGCATATGCCGCGGGCATATAGATTTTGAAGAATCTGTTTTCGACCTATGCAAATTCAAGACGTATTTTGAAAGCTTTACCTAATACAGTCAAGGAGGAGTGTCAAAAGTGTATTGAGGATCCGAAAGACATTAACACCGCAATCAAAAAAATTAGTCAGTACTGTGACACATCAAGAAAGATGATAAAGTCTGTAGAATCGTTTTTAAGCCAGTGAAAATGGAGCCAGTAACGATTTCATAAAATTCGAGAAGTAAAACCGTAATGTTCTATCTTTATGCTGGGAGCACAATAACTAAATTTAGCCCGCGAGAGCAGCGTTTTAAAATTAATTTCAACGGCAGGAGAATAAAGAACTGAAAATGAAATTTTAAATGAAAAGCTTGAATTTGCAACAAACATTTAATAACAATCCATCATCTGCGAGAGAAGATATCTCAACGAACAATCTGCAGAACTTACTCGATTGGACTGGTCTATTTTTGGCGTAACAGACGATAACGGTAATAATTTTGTTGAGCTGCTGAATAGAACGGTGAGAAAGGCTAAAGAACTCCTCTCAATGAAATTAAAATGCCGCGCAGCCTGCAAATGGCAAAGAACAGATTCAGACATTTCAGCTTAAAAGTTCTCAAGGGAAATAACTGGAAAACCTGTAAAGCCATGGTTAATGGTTTAAGGGTGATTTTTCATAGAAGGATGGTACCCTTAGGGGGGTTATTCGTGAAATGTTCAGAAGACAGAATCGTAGCAGCTGTCATTTTCTGTTTTAGGAAGGACTAGATAAACAAATCAAGATGTATCGAATGATATCAATGATTTATAGCTCAGCGTGCTCACCAACCAATGCAATACATATTTATAATCAAAATGCCGATCCGTTTAGTGAAAATCTTCCTGATGCCGTTCAAGCAATTGGACGCCTATCTTCAAAGTGACAACAGCATTGAAGAAGCAAACGAATAGTTGAAACAAGTACGAGGGATTTACCAGCAGTTGCGGCTAACACAAAAAGAATCTTTAACGGAATAACCGAGGTTAAATATCAAATTAAATGAGATTCTTAGGGCTTAAATGGAACAAGGAGAAACATACGTTCTCATTTCTAAATAATACTGGAACTTAAGTCCACCCATATTTAGCTCCATGCATATTCGGACTTGAGCATTTGATGCAAGAATTGTGGGACCGAGATTTATCATGGTTTCAAAGTATACCGGATTACCTGTGGTAATTATGAAAATAGTCTATCGATATGATTTCCAAAATTTTAAACATTGAAATATCAAGTTTGTTACTCTATTCAGCTCTATTTCTGCAAGACCATTCGCAGCGGTGGCTTTAAGAGTCAAGAGTGATAACGGGAATATGACGTGAGCCTAGTGGCTGCTTAATTTAATTTAGCATCTCGAAAACAAACACAAATGATTTCGGAGCGAGAATTAACAGCCGCAGTGCTAGCCTCGAACCTAGCTGAGAAAATTATTGTCGGACATTAAACATAAAGTTTATAAAAACAACTTAATGGATAGATTCAAAAATGGTTCAGAGTTGGGGTCCGGGAACGCCATTAAATATCGTCCGTATTCTTTACAATGGAGCTGAATTTTCACTAATCAAATTGAAGAACATAAATTACGACAGTATACGGTGTCAAGAACCAGATTTTTTACGATGTGATTGATTCGTCACATCGTAAAAAATCTGGTTCTTACACCATCTACTGTCGTAATTTGTGTAATTGGCAAAATCCGAAAATTATTGATGCCATAAATCTCAAATAGAATCATACAACGTGAGGTATAACGTAATTGGCCAAAATAATGAGCTGCCGAAAAAGAATGAGTTATAAACCCAATCCATTTTTAACAAACTCTAAATTTGTGATATACGACAATAGGCGGCCAGTCATCAAAAAATGAATACGGTCTACGGTGAAGCAGATAATTACCGAGATGTGTATAATGTGTATAGTTAGAAAATCACAACGGAAATGTCCACAAATGGTTGATCTAACGGATTTCCATCTAACTCATCTAACTCACATTTTATTCGCCATTTATGTACGTGACAATTGATTTATGTGGACCTTACGAAATATCAAAAAAAAGTCAACTGAAAAACGTTTAAGTAGCACAAGATTTTAAGAAAATCAGCTAGTACGGCTTTACAGTCAACGGTTTTTTACTGGAAGAATCCTTGAAGCTCTTGGCTAGGAGGAAAAGGTAAATTAAGACTGTAAAATGAAAAAAAAAACGCATTTGAATGAAGTGGTGAAACTGTGATAAAATTTTTTCCTACGTGAGTGTTTTTGTAGAACTTAAAAATGGACATCCCAATCAAGCAGCGTAACATAATTTGAAAGTGGTCAGAACTTCGGTTCTGAAAATTCGCTCAATTCCCGAATTCCTAACTTAAATCCAACTCAACTTCTACTCAAACTCAATTCAAGCCTAACTCGGAATCAACTTAACCTAAACCCAATCCTAAATTCAACCATAACTCAACCCCAACTACCCTTCAACTTAACCCGAAACTCAATCACATAACCCCCAACATAACCACCAAATCAACCCCCAACTCAAACTATATGTGTAAAGCTAACTTCAACTGAAATCTCAACTCAACCCACAAACAAATTCTCAACTGAACGGCAAAATCCACCCCAGCTCAACCCGAACCCAGCCCTAATTAACTCAACCCAATTCTAAGTCAACCACTAATTCGACTTCCAAGTTAACTTCGAACTCAACCCCTCAACACAGCCCCAAAATAAATCACCAACTTAATCGCTGACTCCTATTCAACTCATACCCAACTTAACTCTAACTCAGTCTTAGTCTAAGCCCAACTCGACCTGCAACGCAGCCCTTAAATTACCACCAAACTTACTCCCATTAACTCTAAGTCAATGGCCAATTTAACGCTAGCCCAACTCCAACTTAACAGAAATTCAACCCAAAGTACACCGCAAATGGATCCCATAACTCAACCATAAACCAAAGCTTGGCGCGATACTCATAACCAGCATATGTAAGAAATGTCTGAACTGCTCACTAAACCCTAATCGGATTCCAGCTCAAACCCAATTCAACCCGCAAATAAAACCTAACTCAACCTCCAACTAAATCGCAAACTCAATGACCAACTCACTACTCAAACCAGCATGAATAAAAAATTGGTCTAGGTGGTAATATCACTACATGGTTTTAGCTCAATTCGCAGGTACCCGATCCTCTTGACGTACAGCTTTCAAAGGTTATTCTCTGCCTTTACCTTAGAAGGAGGTATAGACAGATATTCAGCAAGCCAAACCTGTGTTGTCCTGCTAGGTAGTGATGGGCCAAATCGATCTTTTTTGTTAAAAATCATATGAGAAAATAAACAAAACAGAACAAAAAGGATCGATTTAGCACATCACTACTGCTAGGTGAACTTTGTATATCTGGACTTCGAAATAATTCGATGGCGTTTTCGATATTCATTAGATGTTTTTATGAGTTCAATGATTAATTGGCTCCTAAATTTGTTTAAAGGTTTTGGTGTTTCTAGCCCCCCGTTTTTTTGAACGTGATGTTCTTCCTATTTGTTGTCGTTCGGGAATCCTAAAAGTGCACTTTGGGGTGGTATTTATAATTATTTCCAGGTTTATTCTAGATATTCTCCATTTATTAAGGTTTGGCCCAATTTATTTAACCGCTCAAACTAAAAAATTTTCTGTAGCGCTGTAATTTATTTTGGAAGTATTCAATATTCTTAAAGAAATATGTGAAGCTCCCTAAGGAAAGTATTGACTATGAATTCTTTTTTGAAGTCCGGGTATTTCAGAATTGGGTTATTGATTAACATTTCACATATTCTAGCAATTGATGAATTCTACCCGTCTTTTCTGAGTCAAGGTTTTATCCGTGAAATTTTTTATGAATTTTCCATAATAGACGAGTAATCTTAAGAATGACTTTAATTGTTCTTCGATCTTAGGCAATGAAATTCTTAAGGCTCTTATTTTTTCGGGGTTTGGTTAAGTACGAAATTAAACTTTCAGATTTGTACTTTTTATTCTCGAGATATACTTGTTTTCAATTCGAGGTGTGTTACTGGAGAGATGGTTATTTCATCCATGTAACGCACAAGGAAGATAACCCTTATTGAAAGGTTTATGGGGTGTTTTTAGCCCAAAACGCATTCTTACTTACTCAAAGTGTTCGAATTTAACTTTGAAAGCAGTTTTGGGAATGTCTATGGGACTAACCTCAATCTGGTGAAAACTAGATGTCCCATTATTCCCTAGGGATACCTATAGGCAATGATGTGTTTATTTAACTTGCGGTAGGATATATCTAAACGCTATTTTTACTTAGCCTGAATCACTTCTCTGTAGTATAATCCATATTGGAGAGAACCATAGGGAGGATTTTAATGTTGATTTGTAATTTGGTAGATATATGTATCGAATGATAACATTATCAGTTTCCAATACTGATTAGTTGAAGTCTAGTTTTATTTTGAATTGTTTGATTAAATCTAGACCTTTGAACCCATCAAAATATTAATGGAATTTAAAAAGGTGGGAAGGTAGGTTCAGGAAAGCCTGGAAGCCTTCGTAATCTGGCTTGCACCATTTTTGTCCTATAAACCAACATTTTAAGTTGTTGAAAACAATTCAACTCATCTAACTAGCTTCGTGCAGTAAATTTTTACCAAATGTACCATTTACCGGCCTCAATGCGACTGACTACCGAAAAACCTTTTCATCGGATTCTTCGGCCCTAAATTCTGGAATATTTCCTTCATTAGACGGTTGGTATCTAAGTCTGAAAGACAATCCAATTAGATTGCGTGCCTATATTGGTTTAATTCTATTGAGTATTTGGGAAGTGAGGAGAAACAAAATTGTTCAAAATTTTAGAGAAAGGTGGTGAATTGAATATGGGTTCATCTTAAGGCCTAAGAGGAAATTATGATTGTATTAAGCATTTTGATTCAAGGGCTTATGGTACAGTAATGATCTTACCAGGCACATTTCTGTGATTGATAAATTTTTCCGAAATAGTTTTTGGATCTCTGGATCATATAATTGATCCTATGGGTTCCTATGGACATATAAGATTAGGTTAGGTTTGGGTGGCGGTCTACTAGAACCAGGCATAGACAAAAAAAATAGTCCGTAGCCATACCATAATAATTATTTCCTAAAACTCATTGGAACCATTTTGAGCTGTTAACAAAGCATTGGATACTCCTGACGTCCATCCTACAGAGGTTCGTTAGGTTTTTGAAGAGGGGTGCCCCTAGAAACTTAAGTCTGTTTCGTGCCAGACGAGGGCAGGTGCAAAGAAGATGAAGTACTATCTCTTCCTCCTCTTCGTCCTCGCAACTACGACAGTAGTCATGTGAGAAAACAACAAGTCTACTCGCATGCCTCTTATGAGACAGTGCCCCGTAATCACTCCAACAATCACACTGATCGGACTTCGCTGAAGTGAGATCAGCTATTTGGATCTCGCTAAGTCCAACTTTGGCCAGACCTGCCGAGTTATTACGCAAGAAGTGATACTTGACCATCTGTCATTCGTCAGCTTGCTAGCTTCTTCCCGAAGCGGCCGTTTGCATACCGCAAGAGGCATTTCAAAATTCTTTCTGCTTTCTGAGAAGTGGTCTATTATACCACGTCGAGCCAGTTCATCGGTGTTTATATTCCCTATACTTATGAAATGTCCTGGCCCCCATGAAATGTGGATGTCGAACTGATCTGCCATCTCGTTAAGAGATGAGAGACAGTTCTGGGCTACTTTCAACGTGAGGAGGTGTGATTGAAGCGCTTTAATGGCAGCCTGACTCTCCGTACATTTGCGAATATCATAAACTGATATTACATTATACCTCAACCAGTCTACGACTTCTTTATGGCAGTTACTTCAACTTGAAAAATGCTACAGTAGTCGGGGAGACGGAAGGAGAAGTTTAACAAAAGTTCCTCGCAGAACATTCCAGCCCCGACTTGCCCGTCCCGTTTTGAATCATCAGTGAAGATGTTTATAACTCCTGGTCCTCCCTGGATGGGATCCTAGTCCGGAACTTCTGTCAAAAGATAGTGACGGGAGAGTATATTCGGTGGTCTTGGGAATTTGTTTGTTGCACAAAATAGATGAGTGCCCTGTATTGTTTCAGCTCTACATTAAGATGGATTTCAGCCGTATGGCAGTACAAGTTGCCAACTGTTTCCCCAAGATATCTAGGGGAGTCAAAACTATCAGAGTCTCTAGTGCCTGAGTGGATGTGCTCCTCAGTAAACCACTGATCCACAGAGAGATTGTTCTCTGAACTTTTGTTAACAGCTTTTGGTTGACAGTTTTGTCCAGAGCAGGCGACCAGACTATTACCCCATACAAGAGTATGGGTCTGCCTACTGCGGTATAAAGCCCATGTACGATGCGGGGCTCCAGCCCCCACCCTTTCTTAATGGCATTTTTGCAAGAGTATAGCGCTACTGAAGCTTTCTTTATCCTTTCCAGAATATTGGGTTTCCAATATAATTTGCTTACCAAAACGAGACCCGACTTCGCTTGAACTGTAAAAGTCAAGCTGAACCCATTTAAAGTGGGAGGATCGATGTGAGGAAGTTTATATTTCCTAGAGAAGAGAACCAATTCGGTTTTGTGTGGGATCACATTCAACCCACAGCCATTGGCTTATAATGGAAGAGTGCCCAGGGCATTCTGCATAAGCTCCCTAAGGGTGCCGGGATATTTACCACATAGGCAACCACCTTGAAGCCACCGTCCTCTAATCTCAGCAACAAGTCATTTATGACCAAGTTCCAAAGTAGGGGGGACAGTACGCCACCCTGCGGTGTACCTCTGCTCGCAAATCTTCTGACGGAGGATTTCCCAAAACTGGCATTTATGATCCTTCCTCTTAGCATCTGATCTATCTAGTCCTTAAGTGATTCATCCACTCCCAGATCTAGAAGTGCCAGAGTTATAGCCCCTGGAAGCACATTGTTAAAGGCCGCCTCAATATCCAAGAAGGTTACCATTGCGTAGTCTCTATATTCGATAAATTTTTCAATGAAAAATACAAGAAAATGAAGAGCAGTCTCTACAGATCTCCCTTTGCAACAGGCATGTTGAGATTTGGACAGCTTTTCCGACACAATCGTGCCTCTAATATGAGCTTTTATTTGTTTTTCCAGAGTTTTAAACTGGAAGGAAGACAAGCTAATCGGTCTAAGGCCTTTGGGATTGCACTGTGAGCGTTTTCCCACCTTAGGTATGAAAACAACCTTCACTTCTGTCCATTTACTAGGAATGTGACATAGTTTTTGTCTGCCTTTGAAAACTACCTTTAACCAGGAAATTGTTAGATCCGAAGTTTGTTGAATATCCGCAGGGATAATACCACCAAGTCCAGGCAACTTATATGGTTTAAAACTGTTTATCGCCCATATGAATTTTTTTCTCCTAATAATTTTGCCTATGAGGCTACTTGCCCTTTTACCTACTGATGTGCTAGATACAGATTGGGAACAACCAGGAAAATGAGTCTCCATCAGAAGTTCCAGCGATTCCGCACTATTAGTGGTCCATATCCCTTCCGGCCGTTGAAGATAACTTGGGATGGAAGGACTAGTTGCTAATACTTTGCGTAACCTAGACATCTCTGAAGACTCCTGAATTTTGCCACAGTATAGTCTCTAAGAGCTGTTTTTGGCACTCCTCTCAATTAATATTTGTATATTTTGAGGATTTCCTTACAGGAGTCCCAGTCTACAGCAGATTTTGTTTTCCGTGCTCTTTTGAAGAGTCTTTCGCATTTTTGACGTGTTTGTTGAATCTCCTTGGACCACCAGGGTGGCCGGGATTTATCCCTAGGCCTGCTAAGGGGACTAGAGCCCAGTATCGCTTCATTAAAAGCGCTGGACAACTCGTCCACCAAGCCATCGAGCTCTTGCGCAGTTTTTTGAGGTTTTGGCACCGGAACTGGTAGTGAATTACCCAGAATAGTTCTAAAGGTATCCCAGTTAGTTTTACTCCTGTTTCTGTAAATTGGAATTTTTGGAGAAGTCAAGTCCATTTCAAATTGAAGATAACAATGATCAGAAAAGGAGTGGTCCTCCGACACTCTCTAGTTTAATAGACTAATCGCCAGAAAGCTTGAGACAAGAGTAATATCCAATACTTCCTGTCTATTACTAGTTATAAAGGTCGGCTTATTGCCTATGTTACATATATAAAGGTTAAGACTTAAAATGTAATCAAGGAGTAACTCAGCTCATTCATTTGTGTCCGTACTTCCCCAGATTGTGTGATGAGCATTTTCATCACTCTCAAAGATGACTCCAACTTTGCGCTTCTGTGCATCCAAGATTAGCTCAACTAGAATGATTAGTGGAGTATCCACTTCATCATAAGCGAGGTAACATGATACTAGCCAGAGGTTTCGTTCATCAACCTCAATGCTGCTACATCTCCGTTACTGAAATTTGATAACAAAAGCAACTTATGTTATTTTTATTGAGAATGAGCGGCCGCATATTACCTTATTTTTCGCGTGCATTAATCTATAATAGGGAGTCTTGAGCCCAAGTACCTGATCTTCAGTGACCCAAGGTTTCTGGATCAAGACGACATCTGTCGCTTCTTTCCCAATTTTTAAAATTAGTGCAGATGATGCTGCCTTAGAGTGGTGAAGGTTGACTTGAATTAATGTCAGTGTCATCTCTACAGCCTCTTTTCCACCACAGTAACATCAGAGCATCCCCTGATGAGAAGTCCTCTGAGAGCCTTTTTAAAGACTCCATGGACGTTGACATCTCCGTATCCGTGGAGAGATTTTCCGCTTGGCTGGCCACCTCCGCGCACGCAGATAAGCTATCAAGCACCGCGGTAGCTTCTGAAGATGACTTCGGAGCCTCCGGCTTATCCGCGTCCTTCTTGAACACCTTGAGTGTGACTGCACTGAAACCATAGTAGATTAAACCGTTGGTTTTTTTCAGTGCAGTCCGTGACTTGCTGTTTGAGATGATAACAGCTGACCTATAGTTAGCCTTTGTCTCCTCGAGCTTAGCAACTTTCTAGTTGTGCGTTGGCAACTCCAGGTTGCCAATTTGCAACAACTTGAGTATTACCTTTGGATCACTGGGCTCCGAAGGGATGTACACCCTAGCCCTTGGTCTGCAGGGGATCTCCTCCTTCTTAGTCACAGCAAGGCTGTCTCCGGGCCACACCTCGCCAAGTCCCCTCACTGCCTTCTTACAAAGCAGAAGGGACCTCTGATCGGCACAGGCAGTCGGCTTCACCTGATTCCTGTGCCAGCCCGCGTCCCGACAAGTCGGAGCAAGTCCTGGAGTTTCTGACAGAGCTTTCAGATAGTTGGTAGCTAAGGCCCTTCCAACTTCCCCCAATTGGCTAGCGTGATACTGCCATCCTCTTGGGATTTACCAATAACTGCCACAACCAGCTGATCCTTGAGGACCTAGTTAAAGGGCCTCATAGCGGAAGCATGGAATTTTGTTCGCTTTGCGATCTTAGGACTTTCCTCCTGAGATCTATTTGTTTTAAGCTGTGAGCCAGCTGAAGGGCCTTCCGACTTTTTCTCGGTGACTGTTTTTGCCCACGCAAGCGTGGATTTGTCATTATCCGTTCTGTCTTCTGGCGAGTTGTTATTTATCTGAACCAGGGCTCTCAAGGCCTTCCTCCTCTTATTATAGGTTCATTCGTGCTTTGGTTGAGCTTATGTGCCGTTGTTTATTTTGTAGACTTGAGTCAGGCCTACAGACCCGAGTCTCGTTGTCCATATTTTCCGGTTTTTTTTAGAGAGCCGGACTCTTTTTGTGTTTTTTTTGTTATTATGATGATCCATTATTTTTCCCATGAGTAGCGGAGAAAGAAGTGTCCATCTGTGCAGAGATCCGCAGTACACAGATAAGGCTACTTAATCTGGAGTGCGCCAAGTATCCGGATCCACCGTTAGCGACTGAGCTAGTTTTTAAAGCTGGGCCCCCAGTCTGGTCGATTAGCGGCACGGTACGATTAACACCTTAACCCAGTCCAGCGATTTGTTTAAGGTTGACTCCTTTAGCGCCGTATTTTGGCCTAGAAGGCAAAGAATCAGCAATCTAGTTACCAGCGATCACCACGTTGAGGTACCACGTGCACTTGTGGAAGTTGCAAGTTACGGAGCTGACCGCAAGTGCCAACTTGAATCCCCTGAGAAACTTCCACCTGACCACCTTCCTCTATATAAGTTCCGGAACTTCTGCTTATACTCGCATCACAAGATAATTTGAGAAATGATGATGCTAGTTCCGCTGACCAACATACTTTGATGTTTGCGACTGCCTATAGTTTAATCATATGTCAGAACTGATTGTGCCTCCATAACCAAGTTGTTCCCTGTAAACATCAACAACAACAGGACATCACACTAAAGGTGCGGTATTCAGAAGTTCCAATGAACGTCCAGTGTCACATCAGTCATTGGTGGTGATCCGCTCAGTGATCGCATGAATTCGGCAATAATCCAGCGGAATGGGCTCGAATAGAGTCGTGTGACTGTGTCCATATTCAACTCTTCGATTTTTTACGAATAAACACTACTGATAGGAAAGTAGATCAATTTTTGCTACAAACAAATTAAAATACTTCGATACTTTTTCCAATTATTGGTACCCCAGAGTACGACGAGAAATGTGTTTCAAAGCACCGATATACTTTAACATAGCTAGCACACTACCAATTTGTTTGTAGACGCCTGTTCATATTTTGGTTCACACCCAGGTACAGTACATCATCCCCTTGTCTGGAATAACCACTTGAATTTGGGATTGCTTTTAGAATCAAATCAGAAAAACATAAACGTTATACTCGTTATCTGTTACTAGGAAAGACTAACAAAAGTTTTATTCGGTATTGGCTTTAGATTAGATGGAAGGTAAAGGTTCGGGTGGTTAAACAAAAGCCATATGAGCATACATATGTAAGGCAAATGGCACAGAATTATAATGTTTGGATGTCCGCGTGGTATAAAATGCAGAATAATGTAGCCCTAATATACGTACATAATGTTGTTGTTCGAATAGGAAACGTTTTTTTTGAGCAACAGGCATTCACAAATTTGTGCTTGTACTACAAAGTGCTTGTGTAAAGGTTCGCTATTATAAGTGATATACAAGTGTATTAAAACAACAAAAGGCTGCCAACAAAAGCAAGTTAACGTTTATGTTGAACTTCATCATTAGAAACCAGATATGGAATACGAGGCGAATTATTATAAGGCAGTTACACAACTTAATAAAATTTTTCGAAAACTTGGAATCGACAGTGGTAATCTGAATTATAGCATGTACAATACCGTTAACGCTACACACGCTGGAGTCGCAGTAAGACTTCCCAAATTAAATATACCGAAATTTGGTGGTGAGTACACTGAGTGGCAATCGTTTTTGGATCTCTATGTTTCTATAATCCACGACTCAAACGCTCTTACGCCTGTTCAAAAATTTCAGTATCTCGAAGGGCTTCATTGTGGTGAAACTGCTAGTTTGCTACGCCACTTCAGCATTACCGATAAGATAGGAAAACGATACAAAACATCCAGTGATACTACCACATCAATCCATTACGTCATCACGAATAATCGAAGAAGCTCATCGAAACTATAAGCATGCTGGAGCTACATTGTTGCTGGCTAACCTTAGACAATACTATTGGACCATAGGAGCAAAACGCATAATTCGTCAAATCATTGGTAAATGTGTTGCGTGTACGAAGATGAGAGCCAAATCAGAAGTTCAAATCATGGCAGATTAACCAGCAGCAAGATCCGAATTGATCAGACCATTTCTAAAAGTTGGTGTCGACTATGCTGGTCCACTGTCAATACATTTGACGAGGGGTCGTGGGCATGTATATTTATTTGCCTCAGTGTCAAAACCGTTCATATAGAATTAGTAGGGGATTTAAGCCGTGATTCATTTTTGGCGGCACTAAAACGATTTGTCGCGAGAAGTGATATCAGCACCGACATATACTCAGATAATGGTACCTACTTCGTGGGCGCCAATAAGATTTTTCAGAAAAACATTAACAAAATAATGAAAGAATCTAATGAATGTTCTAAGTTTCTTTCCAGAAAGTTTATTACATGGCATTTGAATCCTCCCAGTGCCCCTAATTTTGGTGGTCTGTGGGAAAGCGCAGTTAAATCTATAAAATTCCATCTTAAGAGAATCATAGGTGCTAGCATTCTTACTATGGAAGAAATGATCACCCTGTCTTCTAAAGCCAAAATTCCCGAAACAAGTACATATGATATGCAATTGAATTATAATCGGAGATGGCAAAATGTTCAACGCATATCGCAACAGTTTTCCAAACGATGGCACAACGAGTATTTGACATCGCTACAACAACGAGTGAAATGGCTTATAACCAAGAAAAATATTAAAATAGGTGATATCGTCATTATCAAAGAAGATGACGTCCCATCTACTCATTGGCATCTAGGAAAGGTTACTCAATTACATCCAGGCAAGGACAATATTGTACGTGTTGTTACATTAAAAACGAAATCTAGCATATTAAAGCGACCAATCAACAAGTTGTGTATCATTCCGATTGAATCAGATGATTCAAGGTCCTCGGCATGTTTGGTGATGCAGCCTGTACTAGTTGTATCCGGTCGCACGTTTTGCAGATATGTGTATCGCTCTCTTATCATTCAACAATTGAAGCGGCAACACCTTTATATATCAGTCACAATTTAAATAAAATAACAAAACCAACGAAGTTTACAATTGTTCATCTTTATAAAAATTATCATCAACTCGGGAAATCATATACGATTAATCATTTCGAATCCCAACAAGAACGAAGCTTCCAACCAAATTAGACGCAGATAAAACAGTCACTAGAAAAGTTGACAGCAGAAGAGCAGCATATCAATTATATGGTGCCGGATTCGTGTGGTGCTTCGTTTGCCTTTTCTTTGGTTTTCTTTTATTTTTCCATTGTCACCAGCAACAATCATTACGCCTAGAAATTACCCACTTAAGTTCAGGTCGTTAACTTTCAAATTTTCGAAAATTTTACCGAAAAATATCAATTTTTAAAACAACTTCACTTAAAAAAATATTTTATAGTTAAAAAAAATCGAAAGCTTTTTAAAGTGTAAACTGCTATAAAAATATGCAAAGCTTTTAAAAGATAACATTCAGGCGTAAAACACGTTATATATAGTGTAAACATTTAGGTGTTGTAATCAATTATTTCCAATTCGCTTAAATTAAATTTTTTTAAAAAATATTTATTAATAAAATATATAAAATTTAATTAAAATATTAACAAACAATATAATACCTATAAATAAAATAAATAAATTAATTAATAAATTAAATTAAAACAAAACAAAAATTAATTAAATCTTATTAATAATTTTAACGCTTAACAATAATTTTTATGTATATCACCTAACCGATCGATCGTATTTAATTACAAACATAAATAATTAATTTTAATAATTGATTAATTTATTTGTATTACAACAAAATTTAAAATCACATATGAAAAATAGGAAGATGATTTCTTTTATTTCAAAAATTATACAAATTTCATAAATTTAAATTTTTTCGACTAATTAAATTATTTAATTTTATCACTTTTCTTATTCAATATATTTTTAATTAAATATTTTGTTCAATCCTATAATTTATAAATTATGTCTTGTATCCATTTCGCCGTCTTTTGTACATTATGATAGATTCCCGGTTGATGGTCGACACCACAACCAAATCCTGCACTTGTTATACCCGCTAACGTAAATCGCCCATTTTCGATTATAACAAGTGGGCCACCCGAATCACCCAGACATGCATCTTGATGCCCATCCGAATGGCCAGCACAAAACATTTCACCAAACAATTCAACATTAATCTGCTTACTCTCATGCCACTTGATACATTCACCAGCGCTGATGATTGGTACCGAAGCGGTACGTAAAATATTTGTCCCCGTATGTCCCATATTTGCCTCAGTTTTACCCCAACCCGCAATTATACCACTACGGCCGACTAAATTTATTGGCCCCGATGGTAAACATATTGGTGCTATATGAATTTTATAGCCAGCAAGTCGACCCAATTTTAACAGGGCCAAATCATAACGATCCGGTTGTGTCATCCGAAATTGAAAACGTGGATGTATAAGTTTTTGAATGACACGATGTTTTTCCGCTGGTAATGGTTCTAATATGGTGCCCGTATTTTGTGTATCCAACTCACCCAGATAGACAATAATTTCTTTGTTGCGCGCCTGTTGAATACAGTGTGCGGCCGTTGCAACATAACGCCGTGAGACTAGAACGCCACCACATTGAAATTCACCAATTCGTATGTGGGCCTGCCACGGATACTCAGCAAATTCAGCCATTCGGCCACCGATGATACGTTTTTGGATTGTATTTTGTGAAGTTTTTGGAATGCCACACTCGATTAGCGCATTATTTAGGACCGAAAGGTTGTCGGCTCGTCGTCGCAGCAGGTCTTTTTTTGGGAATTGCTGCGGTAATGTGGTTTGGATTAATGGCTTCAGTTTTAGCTTAATTGGTGGTGGTGTTGTGCTACAAATAAATAATTAGAATATAGACTTATGTAGGTTACACAAAAATTAGATTATATACTTTGGCAAATCATTTTCCGATACACAGCACGAGAATAACCATTTATTATCGCCGCAGCCCTGTACATGAATTCCTCCATCCATCCAGCATGAAAATGAAAATCGACACGGCAAAATAACATTTTGATATAAACATTCTGTCGGTAGTCCTAGTACTGTGTGCCAAATGTCTATAAAATTAAGAATTAGAAATTTATTGAGCTTAACAGTTATTAGTCACTTGTATATACTCACTAGCTTTGACCGAAAGGCTGAGATAAAATCCTATAATTATCCAACGCCATACGTGCATTATTTAACATTTGTTGTAAGATGTTTGTGCAAATAAGTGTTGAATGTCTTACACGGTTTGTAGATTAGGCGCCCAAAATTGATTTGTTGTTTTTTTGTTAAGTTGTTTTAAACAAATTGTTATTACAATTTCCGTTGTCTTGTCATCATCATAATTATTATCCAGAGTGGCACGATACGATCTTATGTAAATAATAATCAAGATCGATGTGCTGTAATTAAATAAAGCAGTTTCGTTTATTAATTATATAAATTTACTTCATTGCGCATGTATATATATGTATGTACGTTAATAAATGCTAATTAAGTCAGTCTTTATGCATATTATCATCAATCATTTTCATACAGTTATAGATTACAGCGTCGTGTAAGATTTGTACACGCGTTGGTTTTATTACGATTTGCTTGGTATTTCTGCAGAATTACCCTGACACTCAAATTATATCTGGAACATTACAATTAGAATAAGTCGACAGTAATTAGAGTAAAACGTATTTATACAACATATGTACATTTGTATGTTACTAATGCCGTATCTTATCTCTCAATCACACATCGCATCATAACACATTCACATCGTATGTATTTGCATACAATAAACAAAGTTTTTTTTTTTCAAGAGTAGTTTACAGATTTCATCTAAATCAAATCTTGAGAAATTATTTATCGTCAAATCTTGTCTTGCGTGAATTACAGACACATAAAAATCTTATTGTAATTCAATTGCTCGGTTAATTATGTATATATCTACATTTCGCGCCAATAAAATCTAAGAATGGATGCAGCCGAATACTTTATCGTTCATCCAGAAATTACCTGAATATATGGTGGCATTACTAACTGGAAAGAGAACCATGCGCATTAAGAATGAGTTAACAAAATTTCAAAAAAGGCGTTTGAAAGTTTAGATTTTGTATAGTCGCAAATTATGTTGAGGCTCGGCACATATTAATCGAACGCTACGACAAGCCAACCAGTTTGCTAATGAACATATCAATGCATTATTCTTTGATCGATCGATAGAGAAGGCATCATCGATGACCTTATTGATCTTTATAGACGAATTCAACTCACACATTCGATCTTTGAATACTCTTGGGCGGCCAGTTCAATACTGGTATGATTTATTTTTGTATTTATTGTATACTAAGATTGACTCCGATACTAAAATGCTATCAATTAGTGGCACTGTCTGACAGTCTTTACCACAATGTTCTGTTCAAGAACGGTGTCGGGTGTGTCAAGCCAAACATCATACCGTTTAAACATATATTATTACTCATATAATTGCAACCAGACAATTCGAATTCGTGTTTTTAGATACAACGTTGATTGATATCTTAGATTACCGAGGAGTACAGGACACGACCAGGTTTATTAGATTCAGGATCTCAGTTATATTTCATAACATAGTCGCTAGCTAGTCAGTTCCGTAATAAAACTATTAAGTCAATATCCGGGGAATTAACGAAACGCCTTCAACTTTTATTCCTGATCGAATTAGTAATTTATCGTCTACTGCGTAGTTGCGGCTTGTGAAGAACGTTCATTGAATACAAGTGGTACTAAGCAGGATTTACTCGGTCGATTAAACGAGTTTGAGAATAACGAAGCAACGAAAAACGTGGATTCGAGGTCTGTCGATAGCCAAGAATTAAAAATCGACATCTGTATATACGAAACAACTATAGAAAATAGACCGAAATTGCCTGAACATGATGGCGATATAAATGGCGAGCTTGCGTTGTTAAAGCATGAACGGGAATTAATTAAACGAGAACGAGAATTACTTGAACGTGAAAACCTGCTACGGCATCGTGAAAAAATGCCGCCAGGAAGTGGTAACATTCGTTTATCTCCTCAGGATGTAACAGACATTTTACCAGAATTCGATCCATCAAAGTCGAATGTGCTAAATTTGGAACAATTTCTTTCGAAAATTGAATCACTTCAACGTATATATGAAAAAATGGAGGTGTGGCCAACACACGGCTTTCTTTTACGAACAGAGAATTTTAAGAAATTTTATTTTTTTCTTAATTTTTTTTTAAATTTTTTTTTTTTAATTTTTAATTTTTTATTTTTATTTGTTTTTAATTTTTGGAAACATTTTGTATTCAGTTTTTTTTTGTAAACCTTATACTTTTTAAGATATTTGCAAAATAAATTTTCTGGACCAAGGGAGTGGCCACTTCCGGTTAGCCGATTTGGAGTAAAATTCACTGGGGCCTCCCGATTTATCAAAAAAGCTTAAATCTGAAGTTTCAGTTCGATTGGTTAAACCATCAGGGCTGTAGAGAGGACACAGACAGACTGACAGACTGCCAGACTGACAGACTGCCAGACTGACAGACTGACAGACTGACAGACTGACAGACTGACAGACTGACAGACTGACAGACTGACAGACTGACAGACTGACAGACTGACAGACTGACAGACTGACAGACTGACAGACTGACAGACTGACAGACTGACAGACTGACAGACTGACAGACTGACAGACTGACAGACTGACAGACTGACAGACTGACAGACTGACAGACTGACAGACT
Organism: Tipula vernalis; assembly: GCA_958295665.1. Lineage (NCBI taxonomy): Eukaryota > Metazoa > Arthropoda > Insecta > Diptera > Tipulidae > Tipula > Tipula vernalis. The sequence goes on from OY282560.1 coordinate 38,723,313, forward strand.
GACAGACTGACAGACTGACAGACTGACAGACTGACAGACTGACAGACTGACAGACTGACAGACTGACAGACTGACAGACTGACAGACTGACAGACTGACAGACTGACAGACTGACAGACTGACAGACTGACAGACTGACAGACTGACAGACTGACAGACTGAAGTGGGTTTCGAAATAGTGCCTGTCTGTCTGTCAGTCTATCAGTCTGTCAGTCTGTTTGTGTCCTCTCTACAGCCCAGATGGTTTAACCAATCGAACTGAAACTTCAGATTTAAGCTTTTTTGATAAATTGGGAGCTCCCAGTGAATTTTACTATAAATCGGCTAACCGGAAGTGGCTACTCCCTTGGTCCAGAAAATTTATTTTGCAAATCTCTTAAAAAGTATAAGGTTTACAAAAACCTACTTAATACAAAATGTTTCCAAAAATTAAAAACAAATAAAAATAAAATTTCTCAAAATTCTCTGTTCGTAAAAGAAAGTCGTGTGTTGGCCACACCTCAATTTTATTATTAGTTATTGGAACCAAACTGAAAGGTGCGGCAAATGTATGGTTCAAGTCTATTCCACAGTTTAACTTGGACCGAATTTGCAGTTGAGTTGAAAGATAATTTCAAACCGAAAACAAATGATGTAGATATTCACGAATCGTTACGAACGAAAATCAGAAGACGCGATCAAAATTTAATCGAATATTTTTACGAAATGTGTGCGATTGGCAAATGCAAAGTATCTAATGAAGCTTTGATAAGATACATTATTCAAGGCATAAACGAGTATGTGTTGGCCACGGCATTTCGAACAACAGTCATAGTAGAATTGGACCAATTACATGATAAAATTGATTGGTATGTCAGCACTTAGGGGACACGTGATTATCGAATAAAATCAGAAACAGTAACGAGTAATACGAAAAATGTTCGTACATTCCAAAAGGCAAGTAGCATGTACTTCGAAAAGCGTAGCAACAGTGGACGTCGAAAAAATAAATATGTACGCAATTTTAATTGGAGGTAAAGTGTTTATCGTCCAAATTTATAGTGGTAGCCAATGCACGATGATACGCGATAGTAACGCTAAAGAATTGAAGGTGAATCGAATTGCCTGCAACATAGGAATGAATGGATTCGCTGGGGTGAAATTCAACCGCGCGTGAGAAATTTTTCGCTGAAATTGCAATAGACTCCGCAACAGCAATGATTGACGTAAACGATGATTTTCTTAAAACTCTGATGTTAATAGGTCCCTATTATATTGATCAGGAACACGATTATAAAAAAAGAGGTGCCTCTTGAAAGCAATACGCCTGACTCAGAAGATAAATTGATTAATGTCGTCGAAATAAATAAGAGAGATGAGATGAGTGAAAATGAACGAGATAAATTAGAGATATTGGTAAATGAAATGAAGATGTGTTTTGCGAGCAGTCTAGCGGATATCGGTTAAACAAGTTTAGTGGCGATGGTGATAAAACTGGTAAAAGAAACACCAATGCATTACTAGCCATATCGCCTATCTTATCAACAGCGGATTAAGGTTAAACAAATGATCGACGAGCTGCTACAAAATAATATAATACGACCGTCAAGCACTGCATATATTAGTTCGATTTTACTAATCAAAAAGAAAACCGGCGAGGAACGAAACGCCATAACTGCGAAAGATCGATTTCCATTACCAGTTATGGAGGATCTACTTCAACGTTTGTCGGGAGCCAACTACTTCACCGTCTTGGATTTGGCATCGGGGTATTACCAAGTACCAATGTCTCCCGATTCGATACCGATAACTGCCTTTGTTATTCATGATGGGCATTACGAGTTTCTCAGGATGCCATTTGGATTGGCGAATGCACCAACAATTTTCCAGAAAATGATGAATAAGGTAGTTGACGAGATGGATGGGGAAATAGTTGTTTATTTAAATGACATAATAATCCCAAGTAAGACTATCGCGGAGGGAATGGGAAAATTGGAACGATTTTTACCCTTTTCTGGGTCATAAGGTTTCAGGTTTGGGAATAAAACCAGAAAAATTGAAAACTGATGATATTGTCAATTTTCCACAACCGCAGGTTAAAACTCAGGTACGACAATTTATGAGATTAGCGGGGGTTTTCCGGAAGTTTATGAAAAACTTTAATATCGTTGCGAAACCGCTAACACAACTAACCTCGGAAAATGTACCATTTTTAAGGGGGAACGAACACACGAAAGCCTTCGAATATGTAAAATCTATACCGGGAAGCCGCGAGACGTTAGCTGGTAGGTTAGGTAGTATCTATGATCCGGACTTAAATCATGAAGTGGTTACCGATGCTAGTTCGAAAGGAACGGATGGGATTTTGTTTCAAGTTGACAAGTATAACTAAAAACGACCCGTAGTCTATTTTAGCAACAGATTGTACTTCATTACAAACAAGCTCAACAAAGATAGACCTGATACCAAGAATTGCTAGATGGTGGCTGAAACTGGCGGATTACGATTTCACAATGGAATATCGACCTGGAGTGCAAATAAAGCACGTGGATGCGCTAAGTCGTAATATGAACGGAGAAGAAGAGCAGATATATCCAGCAAGCCTAGAGGTATATCAGATAACGAATAATGAATAGAGAAACGGATTGGCTTGTAGGTATGCAGCGGGTAGACAAGGATATCCGACAAATAATTAATACCCTAAAGCGACCACCCCAAAATGCAGATGAACGGCTAATGCATCATAAATATTTGACGGAAAATTGTCAGCTTTTTCATAAGACACGACGGACGCAAATGGGTTGAACCTGGAATGATCAAATGGCGAATCGAAAAGCTTAACCACGATGATATGGGCCATTGTGGAGTCGAGAAGACATCGATCATCTTGGGCAATTCCCAAAGAGTATACGAAAGGTAACGCATATGTGGTAGTAGCTGTAAACGCATTCACAAAATATGTCCAGATTAAGGCGGTCAAAACTACTTTGGCTGTATCAGTAACAAATATGATGAATAATTGGACGGTTCATTTTGGAGTACCCACCAGAATTATAAGTGACCGAGGAACAGCATATACAAGTAAGCTATTCCAGAACTATTGTCAAGATAACAATATTAAGCATGTGTTGAACGCAACAGCGACGCAGAGGGCGAACAGTCAATGTGAACGAGACAACCGTAAGATGTTGTCTATGCGTCAATACGGTTAAATCTGAGGGATCCTCAGACATTAGGGTGATGGGCCTAACACTCTTCCGCCTGGTACCCAAAATCGTTGCCTTACAAAGCTGAGCAAAGCTTGAGGCCCAGCGTGCAAATTGCGATAATGTTCATTTTCTACTAAAAGGCGAGTAAAATGATTATCTGATGGTATAAGCATCTGTAGCATTTGGTCGTTTGGAAAATTAGTAGGTATCAATAAACGGACAGAGCTTCCGAATCGAACTCTGTTTATCAACAAAATTGCCTTTTTTTAATTTCTCAATGTCCTTTGAATAAGTTTTACTTTGAATGAATCTAATAAGTAATTTTAAAGCATTATCAATTTCAGTAGAAGTTATTTCACCGTATTTGCGATTGTTTTGAACAACTCTACAATTATTAGCGAATCTTAAGCAAAGTGCGTATATGCGCAATAATTGATTATAATCTGAATATCGTTCAATTATTTCAAAATAATTTTTCCTTTCAACCGCTAATAAGGTCTCAGATTTACTAAATTCGGGATCTACAAAATTACGAATATACAATTTATGAGGTAGTTTAGGCCATTCCAATTCGGAGTTAGTCAAAAATTCGGGTCCCTTCCACCATAAAGTTGAAGACTCTAACTATGATGGTAATAAACCGCGTGACACGATATCAGCTGGGTTTAAATCTGTGGGAATGCATGCCCACATAGGAGGTGGAGCGATATCCTGAATTCTCGATATCCTTTGCAACGAAAGTTGCATATCTTGACGGTGATGAATTTATTCGATACAAAGTTACTAAAGAATCAGACCACAACACGATATTATTAAATTCAATTTCGATACTTTCTTTAACTTTCAGGAACAGTTCAGACAACAAAACAGAAGCACAAAGCTCAAGGCGTGGTATAGTCTGCCTTTTTAGTGGCGCTACCTTGGACTTGGCACAAAGTAATAGACAGTTATAATTATTATTTTCATCGTTTGTTCTAATATACAAGCAGCGACCATATTCGCTTTCGGAGGCATCTCCGAATCCATGCAATTTAATACTTTTCAATTTTTCATATGGTGATATGCATCCAATAAGAATTACAATGTTATTCAGTACGCTTAACTGACTTATAAATGAAAGCCATTCTGAGTGAAGTGGCTCGGGTATTTGATCATCCCACTGACAATCACTAGACCATATTTTTTGCATAAATAGTTTACCTGTAAGGACCACAGGCGCGATTAGACCCATTGGGTCGAATAGCTCTACTATTTGAGATAGAACTGATCTTTTTGTACACCTATCAATGGATGACATTTTTCCCAATGAAATCTGAATTCTATCATCATGTGGATTCCAAAGTATTCCTAATGTTTTAATAATATTTAAATGTCTATCTTCATTATCTGAACTTATTTCCGAACTATTTGATGTCCATCTACAAAGCGCAAATCCGCCTCTCGCCAACATCATTTGAACCTGACTGAAAATCATCGACGTAAAAATCCCTTATTAATAATTTTGAAGCCATAGCCAATTCTCTCAACGTTCTTATAGCTAAGAAAGGGGCGCACGCAGTGCCATACGTCACTGTAATTAACTGGTATACCGAAATAAGATCATCAGGGTATTTGCGCCAAAATATCTGTTGAAAATGAAGACTGATAGACGTTTATCTGTCGGTACATTTTGGTAATGTCCGCAGTCAAAGCTATACGATACTTTCTGAAACGAACAATAATTGTTAAAAGATCTTGTTGGATTGTAGGTCCAACCATAAGAGCATCGTTCAGTGACAGTCCGGACGTGGTTTTGGCTGACGCATTAAACACAACACGTATTTTCGTGGTGAGGCTACTGTCCTTAAAAACAGCGTGATGTGGCATAAAATAAACTCCACTTGATTTTGAATGAGAAGACTGAGACGAATTAACAAGTGGCATATGCTTTAACTTATTGTATTCATCCATGAATTGATTATATTGTACTCTCAGTTCAGGATTGTTTATGAATTTCCTTTCCAAATAATGAAATTGTTTTAATGCAGTTTGTTAAGAATCACAAAGTTGATCAACATTTAATTTGGTAGGCAATGCTACACTATATCTACCCGAACCGTCTCGTCTGACATTATTCACATAATGATCTTCACATGCCTTATCTTCCAAAGAAAACTTATTGTGAACGTTTACATCTTCAATTTGCCAAAATTTTTGTACCAGTTTACTCAAAGTATCGTCATGACAGCAAACTAGTGAAACCAACCTTTCAGAAGGTATACGTGATTCATCCTACCACTAACTACATAACCCAATACAGTTCTGTGAAATGGTGGCAACTCTTGGACCACGGTTAATTTTTTACCACTCACAATATCAAAATAAACCTCTGCACCTAACAACATATCGATAGACTGAGGTACATGAAATTGAGGATCACCCAAGATAATTGAATTTGGTAAATTATTTACATTGAATTTCACATAATGTAACGGTAGAACCCCAGTTATTTTATGGAATACTAAAAAATTTAAATTTTTTTTAAAACTTGAAACTCGAGATTCTATTGATAAATCTACCTGACAACTGATCTGAGTGATTGTCTGGTTTATACCTGACATAGGAAAATGTATTAATTTTTTATGGGCCAAAAGTTGTTGGCATAAATTCTCTGTCACGAAGTTCGACTCAGAGCCCGAGTCCAGTAGGACGCGGCAATGCATTCGCATATCGGAAGAACTTGTAACCCAAATTACCGCAGTTGACAGCAATATTTGAGTTGGCGATGAATAAAAACAATTACTCGGTATAATGCTGCTAATATTAGAAATCGAAGAGCCTGGTTGGGCAGTAGCAGACGTTGTATTAGAACCAGATGGACCAGCAACCGCGGTTTGTTGAGCTGAGGATGAACCATCAGACATTTTATTATTAGAATTATGATGATTATTAAAATTCCTATTAGAATCCAAAAGTGTTGAATCAATTTTAGGTGATTGAGTTTGGGTACGAATTTCATTTGATCTATCCTTGAAACCATTAGTTGGATTAAAATTATTTTTATTACTGTAATGAAGCAAAGTATGATGCATACGTTGACACGTTCTACATCCTTTTGCTTTACACTTACTGATATGATGTTTATAAAAACAGTTTCGACAAATATTCTCCTTTAATACCCAATCATATCGTTGATTCCAAGATAAATCCTCAAATTTTTTACACCTAAAAATTGAATGATTTTATTTACAAATGGGACACGATATATTGGAATCGGTGACTATATGATTCAGACTGGGTTTACCAGTACTATTTTTCTTTGTAGATTTATTTGTTGAGTCGAAATTCGACTGATTGTTGAACGTGGAAGGAGCCATTACCTCCAGAACACGGGCACGTTTAGATAAAAGATGTAATAACTCTTTAATTGTTGGAACCCGATCTAATTGTCTTTTTGATTCCAGAAACTGTCGGGATTGCGAATCAACCAGTTGAGTGACATGACACACCAAGTAAAAGTCCCATTCAGATATAGAAATACTAAGAGCTTTAAGTGAATTATAATGTTTCCAAAACATATCAATGAAAGTCTGTGAAAGCCTTTGCATTGTTTTCTTGTGTTACTGGTTTTAAGAAATAAATTTGTTTCATGTGTAACATTTTAGTTCTGGATTCATTTTCGTAAAATTCAAAAATGGTTGTCCAAACTTGTTTATTGTTGGCTTCGGACGGCGAAAGTCCTTCTATAAAATGAAACGCTTTCCCTTTTAACAAACACTGATGTAAATATGTAAACTTAACAACTGAAGTCAATTTTGTATTATCATGTATTATCTCTCTAAAAACTTCTCTTAGTAAAAGCACAAAACTTATGGGAAATCACTTTTTTTTCCTAAGACAAATTTTTGAATGAAAATGTTACAAATTCTTAATTATGATTTCTAAAATACTTTCATAAATGTTTGAATTTCAACATATATGAATCTCCTTTAAGTATTTAGTTTTCATTTTCTTGCAATAATTGATTTTTTCAAATATAAAAAATTTTTCATAACAGCATTCTGGTTGAATTGAAATAAAAGCTTACTACAATTCGTTTGATCATTAAGTCAATATACATTACATAGATGGCAGTGATGGCCGTAAAAATTTGGTAAAATCGTACCAAAAATTACCACCTGGGGAAATTACAAGTTCAAAAATTGTAGGGAAAGCAAAACTTATTCACAAAATATTAAGAACGTGTGACAATGTTGTGATTAAATAATTTTTTCTCGTATTTTGCTATAAACATCTTATAGACATCTGATGTACACTAGTAAAACTAAAGATAAATTTAGCAAGTATTATTTTAATTCATCAGAGCCAACTTTGATGTATTTTTCAAAATGACAGTTCGAAAAATATATTTTAGAAATAATTTAATTTTGATATTTCTGCAATTAATATTTATTTAATACCAATTACATAAATTTAAATTGTGAAAGATATGTAGAAAACTTTTATATAAACGTTTTATAATACTGTTGCTTTTTTTATTGAAAAACTTGAAGCTAAAGAACACCATTTTTACTATGGACTCCTATGGAAATAAGTCGACTAAAAAAGCTTTTAAAAAATACGTCATGCTGATTATCGCTCTATACTCTAGAAGGCTCTTATAGAGGGGAAATATTATTTAATTGGAGGAGTGTTTTTCTTTGTGAAACCGATCAAAAGTGTTTTCGTGTTAAAAGAAAATTATGCAAGACAATAATCTAGCTGATCTTCCTCTACAAATTTTTTTCAGATAAATATTAAAAATTCGGGAACCACCGTGGCTCTTTAACAATATATTTTAATTTAGCATTTTTGGAAATTGGACAAGATCATGGAATAGGAGTAATTTCATATTTGAATATTTGAAACCGTTAATTACATTTAATTACTTGAAAATTCACAGAGTGAAACCGGAATCGAACCATAAAACGAAAACCGAAAAACGTAAATTTTTTATGACCCGAAAACTGGAGCCGAAACGAAATAAATAAAATAAAGTGAACCGTAACCGTAACCCGAGCAACATTTTCATGCGGTTTATTTCGTTCTTTTTCGTTTCGGTTCAAGTATTTCTTGCACGAAAATTTTCCATGTCTCATAAAAAAAACATTTAAAAGTTTCTAGTTAAATTAGGAATAAAAATGCACTTTTAATACAATTCTGTAGTTAGATTTCTGCTTTTATAAAAAAGTAAAGTTCTTCCTATTAAAAGCTAACAAAAACTTATAATTAATGAAAGATTCCCTGAAATGAACATTTCCGATAATTTGCTTGTTCATTAAGCACATCCTTCAAGGAAACGACCAAATTCGGTCGTTATATCCATTTCGTTTTATAGCTCATTCCATATACTGAAATTCTGCCTACCATAACTGATACACATTTTTTGGATTTGTTTCTCGGGTTTGCTTATGTCGATTGATTTCTTAGTTCCAGTTTTTCTTTTTTTTTTTATTTTACGATTTTTGTATACCATTGCATCAGAATCATCAAAATTTCATAGAACGTAAAATTTGCTATTAATCAAAAGAATGATTAAAATAAACGTGAACTTTTCTGCCACCGAATATCGTTAAAACCAAATGTAGCTAGGTCACGTTTATCTTTAATAGAGGTCTCTAGCTAATGGTGGTGTTCTTAGATAATATTTAAATGACATCGCTAAGAGCGATTTAGTGAATTTCTGTGAGTCAAATTTTATGTAACATTTTTTCTGCATTGACTGGAATCTGATGGAAAATAATCTACAAAATATTTTAAAGATTAAATCAAATAATAAGTTTTAAATCCAGTATAAAGAGCCTTATGAGAGGGGAAAAATTCCTACACATTGCAACACAAACTTCTATAAAAACGTCTACCATTCGTCGGAGGCCGTTTTCTTCTTGCTGAGGGATAAAGGCGGGGCAAAATGGTATTTTATAAATTTTTCTAAAACTACGTAAAATACGGTTGAATTATGGAAATTTGAATTGTCTGTATACCTACTAACGGGAATACAGAAAATCACTTCATATGAAAAAATCGTTTTATAAGCAAAGACAGCTAAACATTTTTTAAATATAATCCGCCTTTTAACTGGGACCGGACAAGAAATCACTTCATATTCAATACCACCTTTGGTTATACCAAAATAGCCTTTATAAGTTAAATTAGCTAGCTCTATGCCATACACTTTAGTGATTTAGCGTTTCGTAATGCTTTATTACCTCAAATTTTCTGATTCCCATAATTGTCTAAGCGATCAATTTGACATTGGATTGGTTGTCATTCTTGCCATCGATAACTTTTCACGGCCAAATAAACAATACAATTAGAAATACCCAATCGTGACAGAGAATTTTAATTGTGTTCTACAATTGGAAATCGTAGTCGCTAAGTTTGAACTCTTTGTACTTTGCCGAAAAATACGGATTAGTCAAAAGTAAATCCACAAATTAGCTACATATGTCTGAGATAACATATCTTCCTTTAATTGGTTTCACTATCATTTTGCACTAAAATTGGATCAAACATATTCGATTGCAAACATTCAATAGTTACTTATAAGAACAGCAAATGGTTACAAGTACAAACATATTTATTCGGATTATTATAGGTATTGGAATCTTAATATTTAGAAAAACCAAAAGAAAATTTAGAAGGAGATCATATGAAAATTTTCAACTTGTAGCGGCTCACTCATGCGTGCTCCGCCACAAAGTATCACTCACATACATTGGCGTCTGAGTTTACCCAACCACTAATGCAACCACTAATGCATGACATTACCATTTGGGAACACACGCATTCAACCAATGAACTACTGTCTCTTCCACATGAAGAGACAACAACTCAAAATAAATTTTTTTTTTATATTTTTAACTTCAGTCTGCTCTCGAATTTCAATGCGACGCCGCCGAACGAAAAACTAAATTTGGGAACGTAACCTTAAACCGGAGCGAAAAACATTTCGGTTGAATTAAAAAGTAGGCTTATGAAACTTTATCTTTGTACGGTACTTTATTGAATTTTACCAATTGATGGATTGTAATTTTATCAATTGTTGTTTGTTGGAGCCCAAGGCCCTCCCAAATTTTTCACAGTTCACTTTAACCATTCTAATTTTTGCATTAATATGTCAAATCGAAGACGCACGAATACCGATCATTTTTCGTGGACCACCCGCACATTGTATTGCTCTGTGCTAGAATATAGTGGGTAATCGTCATTTTCGATCGCAACAGATGATGAAAATGATGATGACTCTGAATATTCAGCTTTACCTATTGTGCCGTTTGGTAGATTAGATAATCGACGTGATATTAAATAATATATAGTTTGAAAGTGTTTTACCATTCAGAAGCCAATTTCAAAATTTTTTATGTTGTTCTGTAAAAAACAGCCTTCTGAATTTAAAACCCTACTTTGCTTATTTTAGGCATCAACTGCAAATATCGACTAATTCTGTATAAAGGTAGGAGAGTAGAAAATGTTAAATATTTACTTCCTGCCGTTTTACGTCCGTTTAAAGGATTACACCTTGTGGCCAAGGCTGGGCAAATAACATTACACTGAGTAATTAAAATACTTTTCCGAGTTACAGCAAACTCAGAAATTAAAATACAAATTACAAATACTTTCGAGTGGAGTAATTAAAATACAAGTTACAATTACTTTACATTTGTAAATTGATAAATTTGATTTGACAAAATTCATTTAGTGGAAAAATTTATCATTAGAAAAAGATTATTATGATAAGTTTTATGCAGATGACTCTGGAACCAAATTTTAAAAAGCCTTGTAAAAATGTAAATAAAAAATTTTAAAAACTGGGGAATTTAAGTAATTAAAATACAAGATACTGTTACTTGGAGAATGAGTAATTAAAATACAAATTACAAATTGTAATTTGTATTTTAATTACGTAATTCAAATACATGTAATTCGTTACTGCCCAGCCTTGCCTAATTAAAAAATCCGAATCCATACGAATCGTTCGTTTAATAAAAATTCTACAAAATTATATTTATGAAATCGCACTCAACCCTTAAGGGCCAATATCGGCCATTGCCAACAATGATGACAAAGGTTTGGCTAGCACATGGAATAAGACCTTTAATTACCTAATAAAAAAATCGCAATCCATACGAATCGTTCGTTTAGTAAAAGTTCTACAAAATTATATTTATGAAATCGCACTTAACAATTAAGGGCCAATATCGGCCATTGCCAACAATGATGACAAAGGTTTGGCTAGCACATGAAATAGGACCCTTAATTACCTAATCAAAAAATCCTAATCCATGCGAATAGTTCGTTTAGTAAAAGTTCTACAAAACTACATTTTTGAAATAGCACTCAACACTCAAGGGCCAATATCGGCTATTGCCAACAATGATGGCACAGATTTGGCTAGCACATGAAATAGGCCTTTTAATTACCTAGTCAATAACCCTAATCCATACGAATCGTTCGTTTAGTAAAAGTTCTACAAAATTATATTTTTGAAATCGCACTCAACCCTTAAGGGCCAATATCGGACATTGCCAACAATGATGATAAAGGTTTGGCTAGCACTTGGAATAGGACCCTTAATTACCTAATTAAAAAACCCTAATTCATAAGAATCGTTAATTTAGTAAAAGTTATACAAAATTATATTTTTGAAATCGCACTCAATATTCAAGAATGAGATTTCTCAACAATGATGCCAATGGTTTTGCACTTGGAAAAGGGCCTTTAATTACCACAAGCCAAATTACCTGGAATAGGCCCTTTAATTACCTAGTCAAAATCCTTAATCCATACGAATCGTTCGTTTAGTAAAAGTTCTACAAAATTATCTTATTGAAATCGCACTCAACACTCAAGGGCCAATATCGGCCATTGCCAACAATGATGGCACAGATTTGGCTAGCACATGGAATAGGCCTTTAATTACCTAGTCAAAAACTCTAATCCATACGAATCGTTCGTTTAGTAAAAGTTCTACAAAATTATATTTTTTAAATCGTATTCAACTCTCAAGGGCTAATATCGGCCATTGCCAACAATAATAATAAAGGTTTGGCTGGCACATGGAATAGGACCCTTAATTAGCTAATTAAAAAATTCTAATCCATACGAATCGTTCGTTTAGTAAAAGTTCTACAAAATTACATTTTTGAAATATCACTCAACCCTCAAGGGCCAATATCGGCCATTGCCAACAATGATGACAAAGATTTGGCTAGCACATAGAATAGGCCCTTTAATTACCTAGTCAAAAACCCTAATCCATACGAATCGTTCGTTTAGTAAAAGTTCTACAAAATAATATTTTTGAAATCGCACTCAACCCTCAAGGGCCAATATCGGCAATTGACAAATATGATGCCAAAGGTTTGGCTAGCACATGGAATGGGACCCTTAATTACCTAATTAAAAAACCCTAATCCATACGAATCGTTCGTTTAGTAAAACTTCTACAAAATTACATTTTTGAAATACCACTCAACACTCAAAGGCCAATATCCGCAATTGCCAACAATAATGACAAAGGTTTGGCTAGCACATGAAATAGGCCTTTTAATTACCTAGTCAATAACCCTAATCCATACGAATCGTTCGTTTAGTAAAAGTTCTACAAAATTATATTTTTGAAATCGCACTCAACCCTTAAGGGCCAATATCGGACATTGCCAACAATGATGATAAAGGTTTGGCTAGCACTTGGAATAGGACCCTTAATTACCTAATTAAAAAACCCTAATTCATAAGAATCGTTAATTTAGTAAAAGTTATACAAAATTATATTTTTGAAATCGCACTCAATATTCAAGAATGAGATTTCTCAACAATGATGCCAATGGTTTTGCACTTGGAAAAGGGCCTTTAATTACCACAAGCCAAATTACCTGGAATAGGCCCTTTAATTACCTAGTCAAAATCCTTAATCCATACGAATCGTTCGTTTAGTAAAAGTTCTACAAAATTATCTTATTGAAATCGCACTCAACTCTTAAGGGGCAATATCGGCCATTGCCAACAATAATGACAAAGGTTTGCCTAGTACATGGAATAGGCCCTTTAATTACCTAGTCAAAAACCCTAATCCATACGAATCGTTCGTTTAGTAAAAGTTCTACAAAATTATATTTTTTAAATCGTATTTAACTTTCAAGGGCTAATATCGGCCATTGCCAACAATAATAACAAAGGTTTGGCTGGCACATGGAATAGGCCCTTTAATTACCTAGTTAAAAACCCTAATCCATACGAATCGTTCGGTTAGTAAAAGTTCTACAAAATTACATATTTGAAATAGCACTCAACCCTTAAGGGCCAATATCGGCCATTGCCAACAATGATGACACAGGTTTAGCTAGCACATGGAATAGGCCCTTTAATTACCTAGTCAAAAACGCTAATCCATACGAATCGTTCGTTTAGTAAAAGTTCTACAAAATTATATTTTTGAAATCGCACTCAACTGTTAAGGGCCAATATCGCCCATTGCCAACAATGATGACAAAGGTGTGGCTAGCTCATGGAATAGGACCCTTAATTACCTAATTACAATGCTGGGTAAATTACATTACACTGGGTAATTAAAATACTTTTCCTAGTTACAGTAAACTCAGTAATTAAAATACAAATTACAAATACTTTACATTTGTAAATTGATAAATTTGATTTGATAAAATTCATTTAGTGAAAAAACGTATCATTAGAAAAAGATTATTAAGATTAGGTTTTATGCTGATGACTCTGGAACCAAATTTTAATAAGCCTTGAAAAATGTAAATAAGAAATTTCAAAAACTGGGGTAATTAAAATACAAGATACTGTTACTTGGAGAATGATTAATTAAAATACAAATTACAAATTGTAATTTGTATTTTAATTACGTAATTCAAATACATGTAATTCGTTACTGCCCAGCCTTGCTTGTGGCCACATAACTTATAGGTATTTTAATAAATATTGAACAAAAGTATCCTTCGGGCTACCTAACCATTCGTTGTTTAGATTTTCTTTTGTAATTGTGTTTAATACATTTTGAAAAATGTAAGTAAGTTTAGCACAAAAATTCAAATTTGAGATTATGAACTTTGGGCTAGGACTAAGCATCGAGAAAAGCAATTTAAACAATGAAATCTATTTATTTTGAGCTACTTACTCAAAATCCACAAAAAATTCATAAATTGAGCTACTAAATCTGGAAATCAGCGAATCAGCAGCATCTATAAATTTTAAGTTGTTTAAACCTGTACAAAATGAAATCGTTAAGAATTGAAACTACGATATTTCACAGTATTTTAAGCACAAATTTATTGGTATTAAGCTACGTGCAGACGAAAAATTTGGCATGAATGATTAATTATTCACGGTTACTCATCAAAATTTATTTATTTTTATTTTTTTTTGGTTAATATTGTCTGACTCACCAAAATTTAAACAATAATAACCACTCATCATGTCCCAAATGTCAAAAATAAAATTTGAACCACAAACCAAAAAGCTAATCAATCAAAAAACAGATTGATGTCTGTACCAGTATGTGTATACGCGAGCACCTTTTCAAAATAATTTCATTTTATTGCGCGCGCGAGTCTCTTAATGAAAGTTAGTTTTCTTCTTTATTCGGAAAACATAAATAATAATCGTTAGTGTTTTTGTTGTTGTTGTAAGTAAATAATTATTGTATGTACATAATTACCGATCTATTCATTGTTCAATATTGTACGTTAACCTTTTGTGATCATGACGGTCGTTATGTGTACGATAAATGTGGAGAAAGTGATTTTTTATCTTGTTGTTTTTATACATAAATATTTCAAAGGGCCTTGGAATCGTCGCCGATTATTTAAATAAAATGCATTTTCATGCCAAACCTGTCATAATTCATGACATTCATTATAGATTTAGTTATTATGTACATATATGTGTAGTAGTAATTAAGACAACTTTCTTTATATATTTTTGTGTTTTTTATGATTTTATTGTTTTAGCGGACGCACGATTAAGAAGACCGCAGTGCTGTTATATGGACATATTCCTACCCACCAAAGCAAAAAATCAGTTAATTTCGAAAATGCTAAATTATAATTTAATTGCGATTTAAACAAAAAAATAATAATTTCAAGTGATGACATCATCATTTACACAGCGAAATCATCTCAATAATATTGTTTGGTAAATTTTTGGAGAAAGGATTTGGAGTCCGGGTCGGACAACAATTGACATAGTTTTTTTTTTTGTTCGGCAGCGCAATTTTTTATTTGCGGTTGTCATAGATCTTAATTCAAGTTTGAGAGAGTTGAGTGCATTGTACTAGTATGCATTCTTAATGCCACATGATTTTTATCATACGCCGAAAGTGAAAGTCATATATCTATCGCCTGACAGCGTTGAAGTTGAAAGTTTATTGAGTCATTATAGACATGAATTACAGTGTAACAAAAGAAAAGTAACGAAGAAGTTCTGAAGTTTTAATCATAGCAAAAGATCAGCCTTTGATAATATCTATTCTATTTGAATATCTAGGTGATCAGCAACTAAATTTTGAACGTTTAACTATAATCAGTGTACCTTATTCTCCGTTTTCGTTGATAGCTGAAAATTTCCTAGCCTGATCAACCAATATTCTCAATTCGTATAATTTAGACAAAACAAGTGGTCTGGATTTTACTCTCGCTAACCTTCCCGTTTCTTTCATTGGAAACTCTATCCATACCCGTACAATTTTTGTAATTAAACTGTCATCATCTTCTATACCGGCTTTTTTTTTCGCAGTATGGGACGCCCCAAAAATCGCAAATTCCCAATTGTTCAAAATGATGCGTCGTTGGAAGAACAACAACCTGGACAATCAAATGTTACGAATGATATCGAATTCAATCTCAATATGCCAAATCGAATCGACAAAATTTTTGTCCAACAACCTGAACCATCCAACGCGGCAAAACCAATCCGAAAAGCTAAAGTAAAAGGCATGGAAAAAATGTCTGAGGTAATTATGATACTTAATGAATCTCAATCCCACGAAGACCTTGATCAAAGGCAACGAATAAATTCGCATCATATCGCAAACGAAATTGATGAAGAACGTAATCATTGCTTGGAATAAGAGCGAAACCGATCTTCAAAACGAATCGCAAACGAAAATGATGCACGCAAACGAAATCAGCGGTTAGAAGAACAACGCCGTTGCAATATTCCACGGCAACGAGCTATGGCACAGAATCCAGTACGAATCTACAAAGATGCCGTAAACTACGCCAGCGTTAATTACAAATCATTGGGACCCTTTAACGTTGTATGTATTAACTGCGGAGCCCTCCATTTCCCCGAAGAAAGAGTAGCAAATAAAGGTGATTCATTTGGAGATTGCTGCTTATATGGTCGAATTGTGTTGCCACCACCACAGTTTCCAAATGAATCGGCTTGCCTTTTTTACGACGTCACCCGCTCGCTAATGAGTTCCACAAACGAATCCGAAACTTAAACTCATGTTTCGCTTTAGCTTCATTCAACGTAAGCGATGATCGAACCATCAATAGTCGTAGCATATTTAGCTTCAAAGCAGCTGGACATAAGTTTATCACAAAATGAATATGGCGGCACATCCGACACAAACCACTCAAGGTGATTTCGAACCACCTTCATATGGCCAAATGTACTTACTAAACAGTGTACTAAACATTTATGCCCAAAGTTACATGAGGATGCGAGAAGTGGAGGATGATATAAATCAACGTGCTGCTGAACTGGGACTACAACCTCCAAACGTGCAGCTCATTTTTACAGTGCCAGATGGTGTGGATTATAGACCCTCAACCCTCCTGCATGTAATGAAGTATGCGTTGTTCTTATACGCTTAACGCCGATAAAAGTTTCCCGTCAAATGAAATGGTTGTAAAACAACATGGCAAAAATGTTGCTATTTTGAAAAATATCGACCATCGTGTGGAGCTCTTTACCTACCCATTGTTTTATCCAGCCGGAACGTCAGGAGATACCGTGCACGTATGCTACTTCGAATACCTTATGCAAGTCGTCCACATCTAACACGACTTGAACTAGCGCAATATCGTATAGCGTTTCGACCTGAACACGTCAAAAGCCTTTCTTTGCAAACTAATTTAACACCCGACCTGCGTGTTACCTGGCCAGAAATTAAAGAAGCAGCGTGTATTATATCTGATAATGGAGTTATCATGATGGTCATATGCTGCATATATGGTCAATAAAAATGAAAAATTGTATTGCCGCTTCGGGTTCCCAATGCAATTCAAAGAAGTAACATCTCTAGCGAATGATGAAAAACTAAAGTATCGTCATCGTTATGACCCCAAATTGGACCAAAATAATCGATAAGAATTTTCACATGAACTTGCAGTATATCGAAAAGATAAGGATAATCGCCGAGTTACACGAAATAATCGTCATGTGGCCACATATAATGCTTACTTGCTCAAAAAATTCCAATGTCACATCAATGTTGAATATGTTGGCAGGATAGGTCTGGTAAAATATTTATATAAATACATCTACAACGGACACGATTGCGCTTAAATAAAGGTTGTCGAAAATCAATGGAGTTTGATTTATAATGAAGCAGACACCTATGTGGAAGGTCGCTGCATTACAGCACCTGAAGCATGCTAGCGATTATTTGGCCATGAAATCCAAAGAAAGAGTAATATCGTTCAGCGCTTGAATATTCATTTACGTGGTCAACACCGAATGCAAGATCGAGCCCAAGAAGACCTGCCAGATATTGGACAAAAAGGTTCAATGTAAGAAGCGTACTTTCGACATAACCAGGCGTTGAAGCAAATGCAACCAAATCAGAATTACTACTACTATTGGCAAATGCGGAAACATTTTAAATGGGATGGAAAAACGAGCCGCTGGGAACACGAATCCGTCGATTGCGTGTCATTGGTGGAATTCACAACGTAAATTATGTTGCTGAACCAGAATGCTTCCATTTGCGAGTAATTCTCTATCATGTGAAGGACGCAACAAGTTTTGATGATCTCCTTACTGTGAATGACATTCGTTATGCGACATACAAACAAGCTTGCCTAGCTCATGGCCTCGCCTTCGACGATAAACACTGTCCAAAATGCCTTTGGTAATGCGAATACTCTTCGTTCAGATTCTTATTTTTGGATGTCCCGAAGATCCAAAAGGTCTCTGGGAAAGATTTAAAAATCAGTTGGCTGAAGATTTTATTCTGCAAGCACGACGAAATAATATATCTGAGGATGCTGCAATCAAACGTGCTTATCGTGTTATTGCATTCAAATTAAATACGACAGCAACAAAAGGTCGAAATTTTCGTTTCTGGGTGGAAGATATGGTATGGACGACATTGACAATTACGAAGATGACCAAAACATGAACGTTCTAAATTCTGATGAGTCAGCTCCTACTGGAGAACGCAGGTATCGGCTTCTGCAAGGAAAACAGACTGAATTTGTGGGCAGTATTTTACGTGCAACCAATGACTCTACTAATTGTTTTTTCATAGATGGACCAGGCGTTACCGGTAAAACCCTCGTGTATAAGATCTTGTATCACTTACTTTGTGGCTAAAATCGCAAAGTAAAATGTATGGCATTTACTGGAATCGCATAAACTCTATTGCCTGCTGGATAAACATTACACAAGACATTTAGTCTGAAAGTTCCGCTTTCGTCAGATTCAATTTCCAGCATTAAACCTGGTTCAGTCAAAGTTACGGAACTCGCTCAAGTTGATGTTTTCCTTATGGATGAGGCACCGATAAGTATGATTTACAAAATATGGATCAGTTGTTGCGGTCGACTGCAAATCCAAACTTGCCATTTGGAGGAAAATTTTTAGTCCATGGAAGTGATTTCCGTCAGTGCTTACCTGTTCAACTTCGAAGCAACCGTAGTGAAACACTCGATTTGTCGATCAAAAAAAGTCATCTCTGGAAGCATTTTCGATCCTGAACAGGAATCATTCGCAAAGTATATCCTGAAACTGGGAAATGGAAATCTTCCAAAAAATGACTTCAATGAAATCAAATTACCTGAGGATATAATTTGCAGTGGTAATTTAATCGAAGAAGTATTTGGAAATTGCCTTGCGAATCAAAATTACGATCTGAGATCGTCGATCGTCTCCCAGAAGAATACAAATGGTATAAAAGCCATGATTCTGTGAAGGATAAACAGAAATGAGGTATTTAATTCACGCCAGAATTTCTTAACTCGATTGAAATTGCTGATTTGCCACCCCATGAATTAAAACTAAAGAAAAATACGATAATTATGCTAATGCGTAATTTAGATATTTCTGAGGGTATGTGCAATGGAACACGCCTGACTGTTACCGAATTATGGAACAACGTAGTTAAAGCAAAAATAATTACAGGGGAAAAAGCTGGACAAGAAGTACACATTCCGCGAGTTATGCTCGACTCCAGTAAAGGTCAACTTGAATGTACTATACAATGACATCAATTTCCGCTTTGATCAGCGTTTGCGATGACCGTGCATGAACCGTTGGCATCGACCATCGTACACCTGCCTTTAATCATGGCATGTTGTACGTAGCATTTTTCCGAGTTAAACGACAAAATAGGTTGAAAGTTTTGTTACCACCTGAAAATGAACGTCGCACGTATAATGTTGTGTGGAAAGAAGCATTGAACGCTCCTGATGAAACTTTTATTTATTTTTATGTCTCAGCCGAATAAAATAAAATTAAATTAAAAATGTTTTGCGAAAGAGATTAAAAAAAACTTCTTTCTTTCTTTTCGTCGAGCGAAACTCGGCTCCCTGGTACTATTATATTAATACAACAAATTTATTCATACAAATTTAAGGCGGCCTTTCGGTGGTTTGGCGACTATTGGAGGGGGGGGCGAAATTGAGTAGATTAATCTACCAGCTCCGTAACTTTCCAGTAGGGTGCGCATCACGGTAGCTGTTCTGGTCTTGTCATTAGGCAGCTGCTTGATGGGTACAATTGTGTAAGAAGTAACCTGTTCACAATTCGCAAGTGTATGTACTGCCTCCTCATGGCAACCACTGGTAACTAAGGCCATTTGGCATATTTTTGGCCATTTGGCACAGGCTAAAGTGCGGCGCTAAAGGAGAAAACCTTGACAAAAAACTCTAATCTAAGGTAGAACAACATGTGCCGATGGATGAATGGCTAATAGGTTAATCAGTCCAAAATATGCGGACTCTAGATACCAGGCACCCTCCAGTTTTATTTAGCCTTCCTGTAGTAAAGCTGGGTGACCTACAGGCGATTTGCAGTTCCCAGCAACTCGTAAGAGTTAAATCAAACGGAATACGGAGCAGGAGTAGGAATATACGGGAGTGGGATAACCCTCTCGAGGTCCTTGGGCTTCAATGTTCCGTCTTTCTAGCGGAACTACATGCTGTAGTAAACATCTAGGAGGGTAAGCAATAAGCCCAGGTATTATGTATCGCGTACCGGAAGGCAGTATTGTCAGGTTAATTAAGAACCTTAATATTGACTGGACGGATAATTAAGCAGGGTCCAGCACAATAGATCTTTTAGGCGCATGGCCTCCAATAATAATAATAATAATAATAAAGGCAGTCTTTCCAATTGAAGCACAGGCAACATACGCATATGTACGCAAAAATTCTGTTCATGAACAAATCTATTTACAGTCTTCATTGTTAATTTTAATACAAACGTTTTACCACTACCGGCTGGTGGTGCCAAATACATGTGTATGGGCTCACTATCTGTCGAAAATAATCGATGAGTCTTAATTCTAAACCCAATTCTCCTTACCACAATATTCCTCTTTCGACACAATATTCTCTTGTTTTCTAACTACTATGTCACGTAATTGTTGCTACCACCGTCGTCATCCTGTTCTTCATAATCAACACCTAACTCACCGTCATTTTCAGCATCTATAACATATTTTCGGTTACGTTGCTAAACAAAGATTTTCTAATTCTTCTGCACCCATCTCTTCGCTTCTTCCGCATCGAATTATCGTCTATATTAGCCAACTATGCTCTGTTCTTTCTAGATTTTTGTCAATCTTGGGCCAAATAGTTGGTACCTATATAGGTATATTATATCGCGGCTACTAAAAGACTCTCACCCAAACAATGCAGTTGGTTTTCGCAAAGATGCTCGTATGATATTAAAATACATTTCTGGTGTTAAATTATTTTGTTCAAAGAACTCCTCAATAGAATTTTCGTTATATTTTCCAAATTCCTGACACAACGAAATGAATTGAGAATACCATCGACTACTCTCAAACGTAATACCTTCATAACCATTTATAAGTGTTGTTAACAGTGTCTGCACTACGGTGTTCACATCAACTGAGACCTTTATGACTTGACCAATTACCGCATACCCCTCTGTACGAGGTCTTCTTCGGTGGAAGTGTTCTTCAGATCTAACAGTGGCAATTTTGGTCGTGCTTGATAACGTAAACCATTTGAACGAGACATGAGAGGAATCGCATTTTTGCGTAAAGATTTATCACATGAAGAACTTTGAATTTGGATACATCTTCATTTGAAATTCACTGGTCAACAACCGTTTTAATTGTGGCACAAACGATCACATAATCACAGCATCACAAGCATTCATATCCAAATTCGTTTGTCAGAATAAATTTTGTAAATTGTTTAGTACAAATGAAACCTTCTCTCTTCCTTTGTTCTTACGATATGCCCGGTTTCTCTCGTTATTTATTTGTAAATTTAACTTGTCATAACTTTTGACAGAATAGCCAGATTTGTCGAGATTTTATTTATTATTTTAGAGTCGTTAGTTATAGTTTTGAACATATAAACGTTTATATAGACAACAAAATCGTGATCGCATTTTCTTAGGCTGCACCCCTGATCGACGGTTTATGTCAAAAATCGATCTGATGTACACAGCATTGGCATTACTACGATATTACAGAATAAACGAAATATTTGACCAGTTCTCAATTGGAGTTTCGCGATTCAGCTGCTTAATGTTACAAATTTTGAATATGTAAGTACAGTAAGATTTTCGAAATTTTATGCGTTTGTTTCCGAGGCTTTACGAGTTTTGTGTAGCATTGAGTTATAAACTGGGTGACTTTTGGGTTGACTTTCCAAAATCCTCGAAAACAATTGAAATTAATGGGACCACGAAATAAAGTCGCAGAAATTAAAATCGTTAAAAAATTGATTTAGATTTAGAAAATCGGATTCTGGGGTTCCTTTGTTTATTCCGCGGTAGGTTTCTGAAGGAGGATGGATTTTAATTCAATAACAAATTTCCCCTTCACCGGAATGTCACAGGAGCATTCAAATTTTAGTCATCAGAACATCATAAATAATTATGAAATAAATTAAAGTCCTAAACTCTATACAAATCGTGCGAGTTTAATTCCTGCAGCCTTATTTCGCGGATTAAAATTAATCCATATAATATTGTAGATATAAATAGGATGATATCGACCTTTTTTTGAGATGATTGTACGGAATTATTTAAATTACGAGACGATTTTACGGAATTATTTAAATTACACGTTATTTTTGGTTTTTGTAAGACTATGAAGATTGTTACTTGAAACAATATAAGTGTTGAGTTGCATCATGTTACGGATTTTTCAGTACCCGTAATTGAAGATGAATCTTCGAAATATTTTATAAGACATAGCAAAATCATTTTTTTTTTTTTTTTTTTAACAGGTCTGATAAAATAATGTGTAATAATTTTATTTAGTCCTAACCTATCCATAAAATGTATTTGGTCATTATCATTTGCTACAAGCGCAATAAATCTACGGTACGCCACTGGTTCAATGCTCGCCAGTACTACTGATTTTCATACTCAAGCAAGGGGCCATAGATGTGTTCGTCACTATCTATAATCAAAAATGATGTAATATTCCTTTTGTATCACTCCCGATAGAAATGCCACTATTTTAACTACAAACATTATCTGGTTGAAAATCTGTTAGGTTCAAAATTAAATGGGATCGTATCCCGTATAAATTGGAAATTCTACTACTAAAATAATGACGATTTTGATTTTTAAAAACATTTTGGGCATTGTCTACGTCATCGATGCCAAATATTGCCAGGTAATCGATCTAGAGGTAATTTGACTCATGCATCACTCAGAATTCAACCCAAACCAATATACTGCAACCCAAATTCGGATGAGTTTCATCATATTGCAGCCACATTTTTGAGATAAAGAAAAAAATGCTTGAACCCCATTTCGTAAATCGTTCAGGTAAATCCAAAGACCAAAGATGCCTATAACATTTCATTAAAGGAATCCGTAATAACGATTCATGCTAACGGAGCGAAAATAGCGACATAATCCTAAACTAGACCAAGATTATAAAGGTTACATTAAAGAATACCAAGCTTCTTAGCCAGAACACCGAATATAATGGCGTCGAAACCGTTAGTATCTTATACTGCTAATTACTTTAACGCAATTAGGAACAGATAACAATATGACTAACTTCAAACGACTGAATGTGGGTAACATATTTAAACCACTTATTGATTCTAGGCGGATTCAGCATTTATAAATGGAAATTGAACTAGATAGATCTTTTACATTGGAAATTTGCTTGTGCAGTACACAGTAAGAAATACTCGCCTGAAAAAAGCAATTGGTTTTGTTTAGTCTTAAGATTTTAGAACTACTCTGGACCTAGGTCTGATTTTATACAGTATCGATTTACTAAGGAATGGGCTAAAGTATATTAGATTATTTTGCAAAAATCAAAAGACCTTTATTAGTAAACATGTACCACAGCCATTTAGAAATACGTGGCTTCAACAATGATTTGTCCCCAAAGGGAATGGTAATTCTTCATCGGCATTGCCATCGTGGTAAAAATTGTTAAGAACTTTTTCATGTATTTTAAATATTTCAGAACATAATTACAAGATAAATAATCTTCTACTGACTCTGACACACTATGCACAGTGAAAATCATGTGCTCTACTACATGGGCGGTTCATAATATCAGTGCCATAAATGGGAAACCCATAAGAAAGTTTCACAATCAGTTAGTTGCTAATACTATTATAGAAGGAGTTACGCGTAATAAAATGACAATAAAAGAAGTCTGCAACGACCAAATGTGGTATATTGATATTAAATAATACATTTTGGCATCTTGGGCAATTTGCTACTTGTTACAGAAAACAAAGAAGTAATAGATTGTAATGATTAATTATAAGAAGGTAACAAAGACAGAGTAGTTGTTGTAACCGAGCTGTCACAATGTGCCGTGAATAAAATTATAAAGAAGAAATATATATTGAATAATTAATAAATCTTGGAATATCGTTGTTTATTTAATCCATCTGACGATCATACACAACATTGGCGACGAGGAAATAAAAAAGATTCACATTTAAAGTGTAATTAGTATTTTCAGTCGCTATAGCCTGATGAGATTGACTGGTAAAAAAATTAAATTTTTCGTTATTCTCATTCAGATCGAAACTGAAACTGGAAAAATTTCTCGATAATTTCTCCCTTCGTAAAAAAGATTCACGTGAGCGTTTACAAAAAGTAGTATTCTAAGTAAAAATAGAATAAAATATAAAAAAATGAATGATAGTCAAAACTCGCTATGGGGCCACATGCCGCCGTTTAATTATAAAAATGATTGCTGGAAAATGTATAAAGGACGATTCAATCAGTTCTTATTGGTTTTCAAGATTGAAGACGATAATCAAAAAAAAGCATCGTTATTGAATTTCTGTGGCAACTTTAATAAAAAAGATGGATGATCACTTTCTTGAGTCAGTAAATGTTTGGATCCAAAGGAAACGTTTTTTTGATTGTAATAAGGATGAAAGTGAATCATGTCAAAATTATGTTATGAAACTACGGAGTATGGCAATGGATTGTATGTTTGGCGAACACATGGAAAACGTAATTTTATAAAAATTTGTGACTGGAATAAGCAATATGAAAATTTTCGATGAGAAGTGTAGATTCAAAAATGTGATATGCAGAAAATGCAACGTAAAAGGCCATATGCAGAGAGTGTGCACCACTAGTAAATCGCAAGAAACGAATTGCATATTAACGGAGGGTGTAATTACAATGGATGGGAACGTGAATTGTATAAACTTTGGTTACAAATCATCACAAGAATTACGATGATGAAATTAAAATTAAAAACGACGATTCAAAGGAGGCAATGGAGAATATTCAAGTCGAGGCTCGAGTATCAAAACTGACAGTGTAAATATTATAAATAAAAAATTAAAGGCTAAGAATTTTGGTAGTGAGGAACCATTAGATCTTTTAATGAAAATGGTGGATAATAAGATCAAGGTAGTAGGTAACGAAAAAAAGAATTTTGTTATGGCTCAAAGTCAGATTTTAAATGAAAATTTATTGTTAAGTACAGATAAAGTTTTTAACGAAATGTATTATAATTCTTCAGAAAATAATTCAGAAATAGAACAAAGTTTAATAATTGAAGGTAGAACTGTAAGATTTGTGGTAGATACGGGTGCATCAATATCAGCTATACCCGGAAGTGTATATGATAAAGTGTTGTGGGATATTAAATTAGTGCGGGATATGGTTATGGTCAAAGACTATAGCGGTAATATATTGAACGAGGCATGGGTGTATTAATACCATTGATCTATAACAACGTTAAAAAAAGGTTTGGGTTTCGGGTGATTGATGGCGTACAAAAATCCATTGTGAATCGTGCTTTCTTTCGGTTATTTATGGTAAGGCAAATTGAAATTAATCATTTAAGCGATGTTAGTGACCAGTTAAAGAATATTATTGAAAGGTATAAAGAATTATTTGATAGTGAATTGGGTAAATTGAAGGATGTTAAAATTTGGTTAGATATGGTAGATGGAATTATGCCTAAATATGTGCCAGCTAAAAAGGTTCCTTTTGCTTTTTTACTGGAGGTTGAAAAAGAATTAGAAAAGGCAGGGATTATTGAAAAAATAGAAACCACAACATGGGGAACACCCTTGGTTCCCATTTTGAAGGAAAATGGGGGCATACAAATATGTGCGGATTATAAAATTACGTTAAACAAGTATTTAAAAGATACAAATTATAGATTACCTAACATAGAGGATATTTTGTATAAGTGGCGAGATGCACAATTTTTTCGAGATTAGATTTGGACAGGGCGTATTATCAACTTGAGTTGAATGAGGAATCAAAAAATTTAGTTTAGTGGAGTACACATTTAGGTAACTATAAGATGAACCGCTTGCCATTTGGGGTAAAACCTGCATCTGGAATTTTTCAGCGAGAAATGGAGAAGGTGTTAAAAGGTGTTAATGGTGTGGTATGTTTCTTAGATGATGTGCTAGTATATGCTAAAGGTAAAACTAGGATTAGCTATTTAGGCTATATTATTTCAAACAAGGGTATACATAGAACCAGTAGTAAATATACGATTAATGATTTTCCAATACCAACGATAATTAAAGAGGTTAGATCTTTTTGTGGTTTGGTAAATTATTTTTGGTAAATTCATTGAAAATGTATCTACCAAAATGCATCCAATTTACAATTTATTTAAACAAAGCGAGGGGTTTACACGGAGCGATGCATGTGACAAGGCGTTCTGTGATATCAAATGTGAAATAATGTCGGATAGAGTGTTGGTGAAGTACAATCCTGAACAGGAATTGGTGCTCACATGTGATGCTTCTAATGTTGGAATAGGAGCAGTGCTCTCACACAGATATCTAAATAAAATAGAAAGACCAATTGAATTTGCGTCTAGAACTCCTTCTGATAGTGAAATGAACTATAGTGTTGTAGAAAAGGAAGCAGTTGCAATTTTTTTTGGTACGAAGAAGTTTTTCCAATATCTGATACGAAGACATTTTAGATTGGTAACTGATCATAAGCCACTTCTTGCCATTTTTGGAGAACATCGTGGTATTCCTAAGATGTCTACGAATCGGTTGCAAAAGTGGGCATTCCATCTTTCTGCATTTAATTACTCGATTGAATACATTAAGTCAAGTGAAAATTGTGCGGATAGTCTTTCTCATTTTCCGTCCAATCATAAGCCATCAAGTACACGGAGGAGGCAAATTATCTGAGACTGGTTTGTTTAAATGATAGTTTACCAATCAACTTGAAAATCGTACAAGAAGAAACGAGAAAAGATAGTGACTTAATGAAACTTATTAAGGCCGTGAAGGGTGATGCATTATTTAAGTTGGACAAGATTCAATTTATATCGTATATGACAAAGAAAGAGGAATTAGTGGTGGAAGAAGAAGTTTTAATGTGGGGACAACGTGTTGTTATACCACAGAGTCTCAGGCACAGTTATTACATCAAGTACATCAGAGTCACTTGGGTATTGTGAAGACGAAGTGAGTATTACGGTCATATGTATGGTGGCCGAATATGGATAAAGTTATTGAGGCTTTGATAAAAAGATATGATAGTTGCATAAATATGTTGCCCAACCCACCAAAAGCGACAGTTATTTCAGGGATGCGACCGGAGGGCCCATGGAAAAGATTGCAGATAGATTTTACGGGTCCTATAAATAATAAGTTTTTTTAATAATTCTGGATGCATATAGTAAGTGTTTTGAGGTTTTTTACACATCGAGTCCCACAACCGAATTCACTATTCGGAGTTTATCGACTACATTTGCACGATTTGGTTTGCCAGAACAGCTGGTAAGTGATAACGGTTCACAGTTTGTGTCTGCAAAGTTTAAAAATTTTATGAAATCAAACAACATAAAACATTCACTGACACCTACATACTTACCTTCCTGCAACAAATGGGGCAGCTGAAAATGCGGTAAAGGCGGTTAAGAAAACTTTGTACACCGCTGGATTTTGACAAAACTCCTAGTAGTGTAGATAATATATTATATAATTTTCTTTCTGATTATCGAAATGTATCTCATTGCACGACCGGGTTTATACCAGCATCATTTGTATTTAAGCTTAAGCCTAAAATGAGATTGGATTTGTTGTTGCCTAAACAAAAAACAGAAAATGTCTGGGATGATAAAGAGGCATGCAATGATAAAAAGATTCGGGTTTTTGCTGAAAAGGAGGAAGTATTGATTCGGAACTATAGATCGAATAGGAAGTGGATCAAAGCCAGAATAGTAAAACAATTAGGCACATAGGTAATAGATAATCACATAGGCATGTTGATCATATTAGGAAGTTGTTTACAAATAGTAGTAAAGTAAGTCAGAATGATAATGGGCAAGCGAAACCGGACTCTGGTTTTCAAGATTTAAGGGGTATTTCGGAAATGGTAGATTGTAACTCGCTGAAAATGAAGTCAGATTATCTCGGCACAATTATTATTATTTATGTTGATATGCGCCGGATGAGTCATCATTTTGGGAAAGGTTAACTGATTTTATTATTTTTATATTTTATGGTCAGACTCATTGATTGTGTTGTTTTTATTGCATTGGGAAAAATGAAGAGGAAAAAAAAAAGTATTTACATATTTTATGGCCGCCAACACAATTAAAGGGTTTTATTCAATGAATTTATTTGTTTGTTTTCATTTTTTTTTTGAGCAGTATTGGCTCCATCTAATTAAAATTGAATTTTTTTTTTATATACATATAATTTGTTTTTGTTTTTTTTTTGATTTTTTTGAGCAATTGTTTCCTTAGTTCCAAAATTTTCCAATGGATGAGGCTAGAAGTGATACATTTTTGTGGTAACGACAAGTTGGGTTCAGTGGATTGAACCGAAAAAAAAAAGAAAACTTATATAAGTCATGGACGTGACATGTTGAATCTCTTTTTGCCTTTGGATTTTGATGGTAACAACTGGTCATCGGACCGCCATCACAACTTAATTTTTTTTTCGACTGCGGATCATATTTTTTTTTTTAATATTTGGATTGATGAACGTAGCAGGAAACATCCATTGGCATTTTGGACAAAATGGAGGGTCATCAATTTTGAGGAATGGTTTCCCACATCGTTTTTTAATAATTTTTTTTGGACAAACAAAAATTGTTTTCTACGAAAAGGTAATAGTGTTTTTTTTTATTATAACAAAGTAGTGCAGTGTGGGAATTATAACCAGTGCCCCGATTATTGGTTTAAAAAAAATGCAAAGCGATGCATATTTGTTTATTACTTTTTTTTTTTTGTCTATGCACAGCACGTGCAATAGAAACGCAACTTTAGCTGTGTATAAAACAAAACATTTTTTTTTTAAGAAAGCGCTAAATTCTTTTAAATAATTACACTCATAAGCAGTGACATTAAATTTTTGTGTTAGAAAAAAAAAATAATAATAAATAAGATTATATAAAGACAAATTTGAAAAAGATTTATATATTCTTGTTCAGTGAGTGTTACGGAAAGCAAAATTTTTTTTTTAAGGTGGACAATTTCTAGATATTGAGTCTAGGTGAGTCACCGATCATAAATGTGTGTGTTTTTCTTAGTTTCATCCTCCTAGATTTCCAACCCTGTGAAATCCACACCCGGGTTAATTGCTCAGAAGTTTTAGTCGGGACAAAAATTCAGCGTGTCGATGTCATGGCGCCCAAAAAAGGAAAAACAAATAATAAATTCTAGTATGACATTCAGAAGGGTTTGGAAAAGATGAAAATTAAGACAAATGTTAATTTTTTTTGTGTTGTTTAATCGGTGTTAAAAGGATTTAAATATTTTTTTTTGTGTTAATTTCTTTTTCTTATTTCTATTTTTTTTTACCAGTACGATTTGGCTGTTGGATGGATGCCTTCCCAGAGATGGATCATTCGGCTTAGCAACGCATATCAGCAACCGGATTTTATTATTAATATTTTTTGTTTTGACAAATAGGTTTTCGTTACATATGTAACTGTTAAATTCATTTTTTTTTTCTCTTAAAGAAATTGATTAAAAAGAAAAATTGTAAAAACTGTAGTTAAATAAATAATTTTGGTTATTTGGTTTATAACGTTCTACAGAAGATAATTATTAGATTTTTTTTTTATTTAATTTTTAGAGGGTGATTTCAGGTTTTCTGCTCCTCTAAACTTTTCACGTGTTCTTAGTTTTTGGTTTTTTTTTGACACGCTACAAGATAAAGTTAGGGATGATAATAATATGGGATTTACCATTGTTATGTTTTACCATAATAAGGATGGTTCAAGTAGTGAGGAGATTATTATAGATAATAATCATGAACATTGCGATGGTAATGTAGGAGATATTATTGAGTCAGAAGGTTTTATCGAGGTAGAAGAGAATAATATGGAAAGGGATAAGAGGGGTGATGATGAGGACGCTGAGTCAATGAATGAGGATGGTTATCCGGTTCATAATGGAGAGCAAAGCCATAATTTGCGTAATGACTCGTTGATTAATAAACCTAAAACGTTTCAGGATTATGAGTTATATTAAATTAGTGTGGTTGGAAAGACACTTTATCATAGACACTAATAAACAATGATACATGAAATTATTTTGTTAAAAGTTTACTTTATGTTATAATTATAATATTATATCTTATGTAGTATTTAGAACTTAAGAAGCGGCGGATGTGGTGTATTGATATTAAATAATACACATTGGCATCTTGGGCACTTTGTTACTTGTTACAGAAAACAAAGAAGTAATAAATTGTAATGATTAATTATAAGAAGGTAACAAAGATAGAGTAGTTGTTGTAACCGAGCTGAAGAATAATTAATAAATCTTGGAATATCGTTGTTTATTTAATCCATCTGACGATCATACACAACACCAAAGTTATAAAAATTCTACAAAAAATTACGAATATTTTTATTTGTGTCCAAAATCACTTTGCTCAACCTTTTGAAGGTCCAAAAAGTCCGAAGAACGCCCGAAAATGCAAAAACTAAATGTTCGTCCGTTTGTCTGGTAATCTGTATCCATGCATCGATACCATGGTATTGTGAGAACGGTTTGGCTCAAATGGAGGATGATAAGGCCAGTTCAAGTCGTTTGCACTTTTATAGGTGTTTTCAATAGGTTATATTGTTCACAAAATATCTTGGGTCTTGCATAAAACTTTTCCCAATTGATTAAGAGCGACGGTAGCATTAGTAGAGTCAGTAGTTTATTCTGCAAGACCCACATCAATGTAATGAAGAAACAACTCTTCGCCTTCAAGTATGTTGTGTCGGCCTTATACTGGCACCGATCCCACTACAAATTAGTACTCCAAATGCCAAATAGACGAGACTATCTATATTCTTGTTTCCCTTGAACTTCTACAATCGTTTTTTTTACTGAATAAAACAGTTCGGGATCGTGATGATTTTTTCGGATTTTTACGGAAGCAATACGGAAGCAATTTAGAAGAAATTTTGAATTTAGTTGCTTAGAGAGAAAAATCCTGTTAATTGATTGAAAAATTTGTACTTTTTGTTAACTGTGACCTAACATTACCATTCTCTGTCCTTGAATGTACCGTTAAGTGTTTCTCTCTCATAATTTCTGTCAGCAAATTTGACTGATGAATTGAAATTTTAAAGATTTGTCGAAATTTTACAAATTCGATTTCGAGTCTTAAAATCGAAGAACTGTTAAAGGTTTACAATTAATTACAGCTGCCCTTTCTGTAAAGGTAAATTTAAACCTGTTGAGT
Source organism: Tipula vernalis (assembly GCA_958295665.1). Classification (NCBI taxonomy): domain Eukaryota; kingdom Metazoa; phylum Arthropoda; class Insecta; order Diptera; family Tipulidae; genus Tipula; species Tipula vernalis. The sequence goes on from OY282560.1 coordinate 38,755,108, forward strand.
TTGTTCTAATTCCAAAATATCAGTGTAAAATAATTTCACGATCAATTTCGAAAGGTTTAGAAAAACTTTTGAAGAAAAACTTCGCAAACAGTATTACATTCAAAAAATTGGGAGTAATAAAAATGGTACATATCATGGAGTTCCTCTAGCCAAAAACACTGTCGAAAGTAAGGTGATTCAACAACTAATGCGTTGCGAATAGAATTCATTAAAAAATATTTTGACAAACGTGTCTACAAAGGAATACCGCATTATTCGGTTTGCTGGGAGAGCAGTGGTCCAAAAATTCAATGGTTTCCATTGAAAACTTCCTCAGTTTTCTAGAACGCCGATTCCAAGCATTAGAGGCAACTAAACCAAAACCAATAATTCGCTGTCCTGGAGCTCCCGCTCCACAAAAAGCAAGTGTCAATACATGTTACACACAAACAAAAAAGACATGTGCGTTGTGTAAGCAGGGACATGATTTGAAGGACTGTACGAAATTCCAAGTAATGTCTAATTTAGAGCGATCTAAAATCATTGCCCACCATCAACTTTGCAACATATGTCTTGAGGCGAAACACCATCCATGCCCCTACTCTATCCGATGTTTGGTATGTAAGGGAACTCACAACACATTACCACATACTAATAATCAACGTGGAATGCTCACCACAAAAAATGAAGACACCCCAAAAAACTAGGCGAACGAAAAATATACAATAACAAATCATCTAGTGAACCAATATGAGCAATCAACTGGCACATTGTTAGCCACGGCAATGATCCAAGTGCAGGCTGGCAGACAACAATCAAAGCTGCTACGAATGCTAATAGATCCCGGGTCACAAATTTCATTTATCACCGAGGAGGCATCCAAGTAAATAAAGCAATCTACCAAGAAAACTCACGTGGAGGTTGGTGGCATAAACGAGAGCGAAATTACCACCGCCACAAGAATAGTTTGGTTTCGCGTAGCAGCCCGATTTTCGTCAAGCTTCTCCATGAAAATGGAAGCATTGATATTGCCGAAAATAACACGGTTCCCGCCTAAACAACATTTCGACAGTAGAAAGTGGAATCATTTAAATAACCTAATATGGGCCGATCCGAACTATAATCAACCGAACAAAATCGACATCTTAGTGGGTGCCGATTACTGTCCAATTATTTTGATGGACCAGGTTTTAAAAGGAAATCAAGGAGAACCAATCGCCCAACAGACAGAGCTAGGTTGGATTATATTCGGAAATCATCACGCCATTTTGGAGGACTTTGGGAAGCGACAGTATAAGCGATAAAAAATTTTTTAGTAAAGGTTATTGGAGTAGCAACCTTGGCTTTCGAAGAACTTTCAACGGTCACCTTACAAGTAGAAGCTTGCTTAAAATCAAGACCTCTGGCACCAATGACATCAGATCCTACAGATATCACTTTTTTAGCTCCTGGGCACTTCTTAATCCGTGCACCATTACGAGCAATTCCGCAAGATGTTATAGCATAACCAACCATTTACGGCATATCACGATGGAGATTGGTAGAGAAAATAAAACAAGATTTCTGGACAAGATGGCACTCCAAATACTTAAATCAACTTCAACATAGAAGAAAATGATCATCTGAACAAACAAACTTGAAAGTAGGTGACCTAGTGCTTCTCAAGGATGACAATGTTCCCCCATTAAAATGGCTGACTGGGCGATTGGTGGAAGTACATCCATGCATAGACCAAAAAATCCGAGTAGTTTCACTTCGAGGCCCGGAAGGGGTCCTCGTCAAAAGGCCAATTCACAAATTATTACCACTACCCATAGAATCTGACAACGAGATTGTCCTCACAAAGACACAAGCATCAGTCAACCAACAACCACAACCAACAACTCCGTTACGTGTTCAAACTCATCGATAAGTCTAACAACAAAGAGTACACCACATCAAAACAGTATTCAAGAAATAAACAACTTTACATCTAATATTATTGATACTCGGAATGGTGCAAGTGCTTTTTGCTCCTGTCACATCGTCAACCACAATAGAGCCATTGCCATCTAATGCAGGAATTTATTTTCACAACTCCGGAACGGAAATTATAATTTAACCGGATATTGGGAAGATATCAGATTGTTAGAACACTATGTCAAATATTTGGATATGGGAGTCAAGAGGGATGGCAATCAGATAATCGGTTGAAAATGTGTGATGTAATAGTACAACAACTGACTGAACAAGTACAAGAGATTACCTCACGAAATAATCTACTTACCTCAACTAACAAAGAACACGCACTATGAAAGCGGGACATTGGGAATACAATTGGCATCATAATCAAATGATGCCTCTCACATAGAACTGCAGCATGAAAAGGCAGAAACCAACGAAAAATATTTATTAGAGCTCATCAAGAACAAAACATCGATCATAGATGCAACCACAAACATATTTAAATATAAGAAGGAATTAACTAACAAGATTTTTTGTGCTATTGCCAAACAGTTCGGGTATCTAGACAAAAAGTATCTAGACAAGGTATCCGCAGACAGTGATCATTACAACAGAATGCAGACCATCACAACCTTCACGATTTAAATAATGTTGTTCATAAGGCGAATAGCAGAGAAGCAGAGAATCATTATCGAGGTCATCCTCAGCTCTCATCATGGCCGATTCCTTCCGGCCTTGCTGATTCCACAACAATTGAAAGAGGAAATCGTACGAGTTCACGAGCACATTCCAGCAACGATGCAAATTCCTGAGGCGGAGAATAAAAACGATCTTGGGCACATTTACAAGGTTTTGACGGTCCACAAAACACTCTGTCACTACACACTGCCTTACAACCTAAGCACAAAATTTGTTAGATTAACAGGTTCTTTGTTTTCTTAACAATTAGGTTATCAATCAAAATTCGAGTGACTGTAATAGATTGACTTTACACAATTAATTTTCCTCGTTTGTGAATTGGATTTGGCTGCAGTTAACTGCATTTTTAACCGAAATTGGAGCTTTTCGAAAGCGCAGGATCATCACATTAAGAATCTTGCGACAGCGAATAGATAGAGTTTTGTATTGATCGATTCATATTTAATACAAAACGATTCCTTCACGATCGACTCATTTTTGCGGATTATTGGAGGCTGACGTGCAGCCAAACCATTAAATTCAATTTAAAAAATTAGACGAAATTCATTGACCAACGAACAATTAAATAAACCGCATCAATTAAATCGAGATTTGCCTTAATACAACGCAAATTGGAGCAATAGTCAACCAATTATTTCGCAATCCTTTGACCGTTTGAATTTTGGCCGACTGCCTTATTACGAAGAGTTCCAGTCTATGTTTCAAAATTATTGAGACCGTTGTCTTAAATAGTATTCCAGCCTTTTCTCGGTATGCCAGCTCTTAAGTTATGTAATGAAATGAAATGTAATATTGGATTGATGGGGAGGGGATAGGGGTAATGATGCGCAAGATTTTCCTTTTTTTTCTTATGTTGAAAATGAGAGCTTTGCTTGAAAATATGACAGACCCTAATATTAGTTCAAAGTAAACGCTATCTAAACCGGAACCAATCTAATTCCACAACACTAACCTTCAACAGTCAATAACATTAATTTTTACAACTAAATCAAATGATTTGACAGGAAAATGAAATTAATTTTAGAAACAATAACAAAAGCTGCTCATTGAACTTTTCTTTTCTCTATAGTTTATAATTTATAAATTGTTTATCGTTATTACTAATTTTACGATTTTTTTGTTTTTGTTTTATACATATATGGTTAAACAACATTCGAATTGATCACTTAACACATCACTTAATTTAATTTTCTTTGAACTTAACCTTTTGCGCGCACGATTAATTAATAATTAACTTATAACCGTAGATCGCGCGCCCATAAATATATATTTTCACCTTCAAAGAAATCGAAACGAATGTTGATGATGTGATGGTAATGATGATGATGATGGTGAAAAAAAAAATGAAATTTTTCAATTGGTTTTGCTCTAGTTTTGAAGATGATGATCATCTTAATTTTCGATAGTTTCATCTCGTTTTTGTTTGTTTTTAGTTTCGTTTGTGTTTTTTTTAAGGTTTTCTCTGAAAGATATGTAATTTGGTAAATCTGCTATATATATACTATCTTTACCTTTGGTTTAATTTGCGAGAAATTTAATTTTACAGTCGTAAAAAAACAATATGGAAAGTTTTAAAATGCAGATTATGGTTTACTACCTCTTTGGCGACATGAATTAATTAGCTGAATTATAACAAACAAAAAACTTCGCGTGTTTTTGAGTTTCCACAATTAATTGGAGTAAAAGTTATATGCAGATCTTACCACTTTTATCTATTACTTGTTTATTTAGTTATCTTAAAACCGTGCTGATAAATAATATAATACCAACAACTCTGATAAGATTCATGACTGTTTCAAAAAAAAAAAATGTCCCCGGGTTTATTTTTAAAGTTAAAAGCTCGATGGTTTTAGTAATTCATACCTCGGAAAACGATAAAGCATATTTTTTCTAATCTAATCCAAAAGGAAGATAAAATCCTGTTAAAAATTTATTATATTAAAAGTTGAAACACATTTTAAATCAAACACTTTGCTAATTTGCTCATAATAGACCATAATTAAACAATGAAGGATTTTCAGACCAACTTTCAGAGTACAGCTTACAAATATGGAGCTTCTTAATTTTGCAACACTGTCAAAACTAATGCTAACTATTTAATTTTGAGCTAAAAAAGTTAATCTTAATGAATTTGAGCTACACTATTAATATGGAATCGAAATTTGTAATTCAAAATGTCATTTGCATAAAAGAACAACAATATTTTTTAAATATTGGGTGTTCTTATTTAAGCTTTTGCTGAAAATCAGCATGTAAAATTAATTGTAGCTCAATTTTATTTTGAGCTAATCAACTGAATATTTTGATCTGAACCAGTTTGATTTTGTATATCGAAAAAAGCTTTTTGTAAACCCAACAATTTACATCTGATTTCAGAATAATGGTCATTATTTAATTAGTCCACCAAAGATGTTATAGTCTAGGTCTTTTGAATCTAACTAAAAGTGCCTCTCAATTTTTATTAGTATTTTAAACCAATTAATTGAATTTATTGCAAATTCCGGTACATAATTGGCCTATTTAGGATCGGATAACGCCGATGTTATGTCTGGCCAATTTAATGAGGTTCAAGCAAGATTTAAACAAATATTTCCCGATCTACTTATGTGCCAGTTACGCTTGCCAAAGCAACTAGCCCGAAATATTTTTATTTTTTTTCCGTATCTCCAAAGGTTGCCATGAATTAAAAAAAAAAATGATTATCTTGCACTGAAACTGCTCAAAATTTTGGATCCTTCCCAAAACAGATTGCTTTTCCAATTTATGCGGATTCAGTGCAAAATATTCCTGAAATTCTTTTAATTCATAGCAACGTTTGGAACTATGGGCAAAAGAATACAAATATTTCGGGCTAGGTATTGGCACATAAGTGCAACGAATGGCATACGCAATTTATCAAAAAAGATCAGAAATTATTTGTTTGAACCCCGTTTAATGATATGATTTAATAAAACTGAATTTTAGAATAAAATAAATTAGCCTTACTGAAATTGTGGTAGATACAATTTTTTTAAGAAGCATAAATAGGTACGTACATAGTTGGATAAGTTTTAATATATTAAATAATTTCAAATATACATTTTCAGTTATTATTCACATATGCATACGTATGTATTTTTCATATCGGCTTCAAATGATTTGTTTCTCTTGTCCTTTAATGATTTTTTTTACTTCGAGAATATTTAGTGTATTTTTCGGTTTGTGCAAGCAACAAAGATTTTGGTGGAACTTGTTAATGTCTTTCACTTAAGATTTAAATTCTTCTTTCTTTATGTCATATTTTGGCTCAGCTATCAAGTGTACAACACCTTTAGCATAAGCTTCCCAAGCAAATAGTTCTGATTTAGAATATTTTTCCGTGTCTTCACTCTCCAGTACACAACTGAACTCTAAAAATTAATTTATTTATTTAATTCTAAACTTAGTGAACAAAAAATCATTATACTCTTCAGGATGTGATTTTGGATCAGGATTATCCACCGGTGTGAAGTTTTTGGACGCTTTTTTTTGGGACAAAAATTTAAGCGAGTGTACTGTGAAGCTTTTGGACAAAATTCAGATTTTAGAAAAATTAGGTTTTTGGACATATATTTATGCGGGTGTACATCTTTTGACAGTGCATTTAACAAAAATAAAGTTATTCAAATAAAATAGGCCTCAAGTAATTTCTAACATTCATTTCTAATTTTCTTTTTAACAAATCGACGAATTTCGTTTGGAACAACGACGTTGTTCTCTATTATACCAAGTAGATTGGCTCATATAGTGACTATATAGGTTGAACATGTGTATATAGGTTGTGACTATATACATTGCGGAATTCAAATCACTTAGTGCCATTTCGATAATAGCCGTAGGGCTCTTGCAAAACATTTTGAAAGTTAACAAATCAACGAATTTGGTTTGCAACAAGGACCTTATACTACCTTATACCTCTATTATACTAAATAGCATGAATCTCACAAAAATTAAATCGGAGTTTCTCAAAAGTAACGATCTTGTACAAGACTGTGATTTAATCGACGCATGTGAGCAAAATCGCCGATCAGCTTTTGCACCAGTTGGTCGCCGAGAGCAAACCGACATGGAGCTCATTAGCGAGCAGTATCAGAGTAAGGGGTCTGCATCGTGGTACTCTGACCTTCTTGGTACTGCCGCCATATGGGTTCCAGCGGGGGCACAGCACATTACGAGCTTTGGAGCAGGCAGAGGGTTCGTTTGGGTCAAGAACAGGGAGGTTGCCTACTTCAGCTGTTACTTTACCCCAAATGAAGCTATCGCTGATTTCCAGGAAAAGCTGGATGCCTTAGAGGACGAAGTGGTCAGGGTGGCGGGACGAGTCGTCGTAGCTGGGGACTTTAACGCTAGGGCTATCGAGTGGGGGATGCCACGGCCGGACACTAGAGGAAGACTCATTCTGGAGATGGTTCAAGAACAGGTCTCTTGGTTGTAAACAATGGCTCTGTTACAACTTTTCGTCGGCCGGGATATACTGAGACGATCCCAGACATCACTCTTGTGGCTGAGGCTTTAGTGCCACTCATCCAAGGATGAGCAGTTATGGAGGACTACACAGGGAGTGACCACCAATACATTTCCTTTGAGGTTGTCGGTAAAAAACAGAATCCAGTGCGGGATAAACCGGTGCGGTGGAATCTCCAAAAGATGAACACTGGGCGGTTTGAAGAAGAGCTGGCAAGAGGTGTGCAGAGAACAAGAAGTACGGGAAATACGGATGAAAGATCGGCATCGGAGACCCTGGTGGCTTCTACAATGCGCCTTATCACTTCCGCTTGCGAAAAATCAATGCCACGAAAAAAGCCGCGCCATGACAAGCCTGCAGCATACTGGTGGACACCTAAAATCTCGGAACTACGTAAGAAATGCCTTATGCTTCGGCGCAAGGCACAAGGGGCAAAAAACCGCTCTGAGGCAAACCTGACATCGGCAGAGCATAAAAGCGCTAGGAAACACCTACGATGGGCCATAAACCGCAGTAAGGCTGACTGCTGGAGGAGACTTATCGAGGATATCGACAAAGATCCATGGGGGTTAGGTTACAAAATAGTCACGCAGAAGCTTGGAGCCCAGAAGCCGACTGGGGTAATGGACGCGACCATGATGGAGGGAATCATTAGGGCCCTCTTTCCTAGCCATCCAGAGAGACCCAGGACTGGCTGCGAACGGGCAATAGATATCCCCCTTTTCACTGAGGGGGCGTTAGAAAAAGCGATATTGGCGGGGAAGGACAAGAAAGCTCCTGGACCGGAAGGGATACCCAGCGAGGTGCTAAAGATGTGTTTTCGCCAAAAGCCGCAGCTGTTGCTGGATATGTACAACTCATGCTTGGTGTCGGGGGTCTTTAGCTCCTGTTGGAAGAGTGCACGTTTGGTGCTTATTAGTAAGGGTAAGGGCGACCCCACTTTGCCATCATCTCACAGGCCATTATGCATGCTTAATAATGCAGGTAAGATTCTGGAAAGATTGATTAAAGAGAGACTAAATGCTGCGATAATGGCTGCGGGTGATCTCTCGCTTAGGCAGTATGGTTTCAGGGTAGGGCGGTCCACAATTGATGCGATTCAAGAAGTTGTTATGGCAGTTAGGAGGGCTGAAAGTCATAATCACTTCTCTAAGCGGATAGTGCTTCTGGTGATCCTGGACGTGAGGAATGCCTTCAATTCCGCGGCTTGGAGGGATTTGATTGGCGCACTTGAGCAGACGTTTCAGATACCGGAATACTTACTGCGTATTATAAACGATTATCTGAGTGATCGCAGCATAATCTACGAGACTGAGGAAGGGTGGAAGAAGATGGCAGTCACCGCGGGAGTGGCCCAGGGGTCGGTCCTGGGACCTGACCTTTGGAACGCATTTTATGATGGCCTGCTGCGAGCTAAAATGCCAGAGGAGACTCTTTTGGTTGGGTATGCGGACGATGTCGGGGCGCTTATTGCTGCCCGGGATACCAAACAGGCCCAATTCAAGCTGAACCAGGTCATGAGGACCGTGAGGAGCTGGATGGCGGCGCATGGTCTATAATTGGCCCTCGAAAAGACCGAAATTGTCATTCTGACGAAAAAGAGGATCCAAACGATCATACCCATGTGGATTGGCAGGAAAGTGGTGGAAACCAAACATGCGGCAAAATATCTTGAGATCACGATCGACTCAAAACTCAATTTTTGTGAGCAGATCCGGCAGATGGCGGATAAAGCAGCCAAGGAAGTGACAGCCTTAAGTCGGCTGATGGCTAATGTTGGTGGTCCGAAGGCTAGTAAGCACCGGAATCTCTTAATGTCAGCCGTGCAATCGGCCCTCCTCTACGGAGCAGAGATATGGGCTGAGACGCTTGGCAGGGAGATGTACCGGAAGCTTTTAGCACAGGTTCAAAGAAGGAGCGCACTGCGGGTAGCCTCGGCCTATCGTACGGTCTCCGAAGTGGCGGTATTGGTGATAGCTGGGGTCGCTCTGATTGAGCTACTGGCCAAGGAACGGAGGGCTGTTTATCTCAGACACCAAAACACAAGCAGAAAAACAGCAAGCTTGGAGAAGAGGGCCCGCACCATGGAGTGCTGGCAAGCTGTTTGGGAAACTGACGGAAGAGGGAGATGGACAGCAAGGCTCATCGTGAGTGTTAGCGGTTGGACCAATCGGGGGCACGGTGAGGTTGGGTATTTTTTGACCTAGTTTCTGAGCGGCCATGGCTACTTCCGGTCGTACCTTCACAGGATGCGGAAGGTTAATTCAGCGGAATGTTTTTACTGCCCAGGCAGTCTGGATGACGCGGAGCACACGTTTTTTTTCGTGTCCAAACTGGGTGGAGCAAAGGAATTCGCTGGAGAGGGAGATGGGACTATGGTCTGTGCAGACTGCCGTGGAGATCATGCTCCGGGGGTTGCACGAGTGGGAGCGGGTGGCACACTACGTCGAAAACATCTTGCGGCGAAAGAAAGTTGACCTTGATAGTGGCACATAGACAAGGAGGTAGCTCGAATGGAGCATAGGAAACATTAACTTGCTTGAAGTAATGTGAACAACGGTCCCAGGCTAGTTATTGAAGAATCGGGAGGTGTTTTAAGTCGGTAGTCCGGAAACGGGAGTCCGGCACGATGTGCGTAAATGCATTTTCACCTCCCCCACAAAAAAAAAAAAAAAAAAAAAAAAAATTATTATTTATTACTAATTACTAATTATTAATTAAAAATAATTAATTACTAATTATTGATTACTAATTACTAAAAATTGTTAATAATTCCCGTGTGGGGTTTTGTCAGTTCCCCTATCGGGCGCCTTCCCAGGTGGCGGATCGGGGAATGCCCGAAACATATTTCAGGTACCAAGGAAATTAAATACTCGGGGCGGACCAAAAACTGACAAGGCCATAGAGTTGGAAAATTCGGCGATTTGTTAACTTTCAAATTTTTGTTGCAAGAGCCCTACGGCTCATATCGAAATGGCACTAAGTGATTTGAATTCCGCAATGTATGCCCTTTACAACCTATATAGTCACTATATGAGCCAATCTCTGCGATTCATGCTATTTGGTATCATAGAGAACAACGTCGTTGGAACAAAAGAAATTCGTTGATTTTCTAAATTTTTTTGCAAGAGCCCTACGGCTCATATCAAAATATCAAAGTGGTGCTAAGTTCTTTGATTTGTTGAAAAGCATATTGAAATGAATGTTACAATTTATTTAAGGCTTGTTTTATTTGAATAACTTTATTTTGTTAAATACAGTGTTAAAACAAGTATGTACACTAGCATAAACAATTGTCCCAACACTAATTTTTTATTTTGTCCAAAAAATTCACAATGTATACTGGCATAAATTTTTGTCCAAAAAAGTGTCCAAAAACTTCACACCGGTGGATTATCCCTCATAGAACGTCTACAGTATAATTCTTTGTTTTGAATAGTCCTTTGTACCAGGCATGTCTACTTCATCGACATATTTGCAATCATCTTTCCAACTTTCGTACTCCTCAAAAATCTCCCGATTATTTTTAGATTTTTTTATTATCCCGATTTTTTATTTTGAAGAAATGTCATACAACTGCAATGACATTTCAATTTGACATCGATCAACATTTTTAAACCAAAATGAAGTTTGCCACATTTAGGGTTGTACAAACAACAAAAAGTTTTCAAATTTCCTGGCCCCTGATAGCAGCTCCAGATAAACAGGTAGGATATTCCTAATGTTTTGTGAATATCAAGATTATTCCAGAATTCTAAAATTTCTCGAAATTTCCTCGAAGATATTCCACGAAATTTGCAAGGGGCTTAGTTGCATCTTGTTAAACGATTAGTGATTTGTTGAGACTTGTGTTTCTAAGAGGTTTAGAAAGTTTGCATATTATCGTTTAAGCACATATATATATATATATATATATATATATATATATATATATATATATATATATATATATATATATATATATATATATATATATATATATATATATATATATATATATATATATATATATATATATATATATATATATATATATATATATATATATATATATATATATATATATATATATATATATATATATATATATATATATATATATATATATATATATATATATATATATATATATATATATATATATATATATATATATATATATATATATATATATATATATATATATATATATATATATATATATATATGTAGTTAAGATAAATTTGGGGAACGGTGACTTACTTAGATGAGCTATAGAATTTTTCTTTCGATAAGATTGAAAATTGTTCGAACTTACTTGAAAGCTTGTTTGTATTGAGTTACCTACCGCTTAAAGGTGTGTTGCATCATAATGTACATTATGTACCCACATAACAATTCCTCCACATTATTTTCACATAGAAATATTGTTGTAACCCATTGATCATGATTCTTCAAAATAGTTGGGTAATTTAGAACTTATTTAGCTTTCTTTGTGACATACTTTTATAATTATTCGCATCAAGTGTTAAGTTGATCGGTTCTAGATTAAAATAACCGTTATAAAACCGTTAAGATAAAGTGGTTGTTAAAATAAAAAAAATGGTTTGTGCAATTTCACAAACAGAATTTTTTACGACCAGAATATATCACCCAAAAAGTCACAAGCTGGGAACTAATCACAAAGCAAAATGTTCAAATGTTCAAACCTGGTGAGCTTGAATGCGTTAATGACAAGCATTAATGACTATTGTTTAAAGGCTTGCGTAAAGTGACGTAAAGCCATAATAAAAAATATTTTCCAATTCCAATTAATTTGTGGCCATAAAGTCACATTAAACTATACTATCCGGGAGCGGTCAAGTAAATTATTACAAATTTGCTCAAGAAACAAGAACTTTAAAGTCTGCCATTAAAATATATAGATTTATTACATTTTATATTAACGCAGATAAATCTCAAACAGCGCATGGTAATAAATTTACCATCCAAAACACTTAACCAAGCCTTATGAATCGTACACCAATTAAAAAACTGGCGCTAAACCACAATAAACTACATTTCTACAGAAGAATTTTTTTCTTTTATTTATTTCTGATCTCAATTCTACAGAATAATGTCTTGTCGTGATTTAGAAATATTTGTTTTTGCTTTTATTTATTAAAAACACAAATTACTTATGTATATTTATGATTATTAACGGTATCGCGTCCATTTCTCCTATATAAAATATTTTACGCGACTTTAAAAAAAATTCGCATTGTCGTTCGTCTTCTACTCTGTCTTCTGCTTCTTATCTTATAAATAGTTTTGTTTAATAATTTAATTTTCATGTTTGTTTACCTAAATGGATGAGTGTAAAACAATAACAACGTAAACAAGTAGTTTTTAAATCATAACAATAATAACTTTCGAATTTTAGTTTTTTTTTTTTGTTGCCTTAAGTTAAACATGCGTGGTATACGAAGCAAAACAACAGTTAATTAAATTAAAGAAAAAAGAAATACCGTAAAATGGTAAGTTTTATAGCAGCGAAGGTCAAATATAATCGGTGACATTGTGATAGAGTGATAAAAATGGTTTTTTTTTTTTTTTGTAAAAACTAGTCGTGAGAATTATAAATATGTATGTAGCTGGTGATGAGAAGTTAGTAAGTTTTGAATGGATATTATGATATTGTGAGTGTATTGTTGGAGTGACGCGGCAAAACGGTTGTAAATAACAGTTTCGCGTTAAATCATTTATTTAATTTTATTTATTTATTATTATCATAAACTTTATATTAACACCAATCTACTAATTTTCTCTAAACTATTTTAAGCCCAAGCTTATATACAACTTAATTTGAGCAAGAATTGGTCATTCATAGTAAGTATCTAGCAAAAAAATTACAATTAGAAACACATTTCAAAGTGCTTTGACAATCAACCCTCATTATTCCTTTTTTGTCAGGGCTTACGTCAGAGCATTCTATACACAAAGGGAGCTGAACGATACACATCTAAAATATTTTTAATTGTAACATTCATATTTTAATATTTTAATTGTTTACATTTATTTGTTTTTGTTCTATTTATTGCACTAATACCTTAGTGACACTAAGGTATTTGAGCAACCGTTGGTTTATAGTGGACGCTGTGATAAACTTTCACAGTATAAATGTGCGGGTGAAATGTGCGGGTTTAAAAAAGTCGTTTGATGATCTAATTAGTGGTAGTAATAAATTACACTAATCTTAGCAAAATATTGAAACATCACTAAACATTTGGACAAGTGTAAAACAATGAAATTTAATAGTAGGTATTGATCAATGTGCCGTTGATGCGGATTTTGGTCACTCGGGCAGTTGCCTGCTAATAAATGTGAAAGTGCTTTCAAAGTACCACAACATGCCAGCTGAACTAGATGGCAAAGGTTTCCAATCACAATATTAATCAAATACAATACATCAGTCTTTAAATATTGACAAAAACTTTGATAATCGCATTATTAATATGAGTAATTCAGTGTCACTGTAAGATCCAGATATTTAGTATATTTGCTATACGTAATCACACCCAAAGAGCAGGTGGAGTCGTTGCTTATATTAATGATATAATTAAGAATACCACTGTTCTTATATTGATGCTACTGATCCAAAAAAATTTATAGAAATCCAAATATAGCACTAATAAAACCTTCTATCATTTTCCTAAGTATAACTCTTAAATTATTAGCTAAAAATTATTAGCTAAAAAATTATTTCGCGAACTCTGAACTCAAACCTTCATATTCGGCTCGTAATGATGACATGGACAGTTTATTAGTCAAAACAGCTTCTACCTATACATTGTGGATGTTTTTTCACATATTGTGAATTTTAGTTTTTCTACAGGTATTGGCCTTGCGAAGCTAAAAGAAGCTGTTGTTAGTCCTATATTTCATAAAGGCGATAAAAAAAATATCAAAAATTACAGGCCAATTTCATTGCTCTCGGTGTTTAAATTATTGACAAACTGGCCATTTCAAAAATCTGAAGTTTTTTGAGTACCACACTATAGGACTAGGGCAGTTTACAAGTTCGGGAATGAAAAGTATAAACCTTCAAATTTATATATATATATATATATATATATATATTTATATATATATATATATATATATATATATATATATATATTATATATATAAATATATATATATATATATATATATATATATATATATATATATATATATATATATATAAATATATATATATATATTATATATATATATATATATATATATATATATATATATATATATATATATATATTTATGTATGGTAGGGTTTTCCTTTTTTGATCACCCGGCCGGTGTGATCTAAATATTGATGTATTGGCAGAAGAAAAAAGGTAGTCGAGCTTACAATATGAAGAGAAATACATCGATTTTAAAACGTTGTTTAAATAAATAAAATATTGTATATGTACATCAGTCTTTTTTGTGCAGTCGTGGTTTAACACATGCAGAACTGTACAATAGTAAACGGTTCTCTAACGGTGATGAGGACGAATTAAAACGTTAACGTTTTTACGACGCGAGAACGACAGGTTGAAGAAAAGTTTGCCAGCTACGTCGAATACGGATAAATCATTCGATAATAATAACTTGGTGTCGATCGGCGATAATGTGGATGTATTAGATACAGTTACATTTGTGAAAAATAGTAAAATGGTCGGATTATCATATAAGGATATGAGACGCGCTGAATTTGACGGCGAGTCGAGTTACAAGGTCGAAACATGGCTCGAAGAAATAGAAAATATGGCAAACGAATTAAAATGGAGTCCGTTACAAAAACTAATATACGCAAAAAATGCATTAACCGGGTATGCTAAAAAGTTATTCCAGCTTTGACTAAATTGTCCATTGATGCTCCAGAAAATTGGTACAGACACACGGATCGATTACAGAGATTCTTAAATGCGACTTGGCAAATAAGCATTGCAACTACACCATTTGATGTAATGTTTAGGGTAAAAATAAGAAATCCGGAAGATCGACCAATTGTAGAAGTTATCGAGGTAGAAATTATAAACGATTTTTTGATGGAACGTGAACAGACGAGAATGGAGGCTAAAAAAAAATAAGAGGTACATAAGTGAATAAACGTATATTTTGCTTGAACAAGTTTATATACCACGATCGGATCTCCAGAGTTTAATGGCCGTCCAACGAAATTTAAAGGAAACGAAGACAGCTTTATCGAAACTCAGTGGTAAAATCCATGTGGTGCCACAATATTCAAAACAAGTTAGCTGCATAATTGGAACCGACATATTACTCAGAAGCGGAATAATCATAGGAGATGAGCTCATCGTTGTTTGGAAGCTACCGGATGATTTTTTAAGTGTGTATCAATTTCAAGAGAAAGAAACTATTCAAATACATAGTTGGCTAAATAAATACAGATCATGAAGCCTATTGATAGAGCTATTGACCAACGTAATCGGAGCATTTTAGATTTTTGCCGTCTAAAATCTGTGGGCTATAGCCCAGTTGATTTTCAAAACAATCGAAATTTCTATGAAATGCTTAGAAATATTCTAGCAATCCAAATGCAAGTTGGCTAAATAAATACAGATCCTGAAGCCTATTGATAGAGCTATTGACCAACGTAATCAAAGCATTTTAAATTTTTGCCGTCTAAAATCTGTGGGCTATAGCCCAGTTGATTTTCAAAACAATCGAATTTTCTATGAAATGTTTAGAAATATTCTAGCAATCCAAATGCAAGTTGGCTAAATAAATACAGATCCTGAAGCCTATTGATAGAGCTATTGACCAACGTAATCGGAGCATTTTAGATTTCTGCTGTCTAAAATCTGTGGGCTATAGCCCAGTTGATTTTCAATACAATCGAATTTTCTATGAAATGTTTAGAAATATTCTAGCAGTCCAAATGCAAGTTATCTAAATAAATACAGATCCTGAAGCCTATTGATAGAGCTATTGATCAACGTATTCGGATCATTTTAGATTTTTGCCGTCTAAAATCTGTGGGCTATAGCCCAGTTGATTTTCAAAACAATAGAATTTTCTATGAAATGTTTAGAAATATTCGAGCAATCCAAATGCAAGTTGGCTAAATAAATACAGATCCTGAAGCTTATTGATAGAGCTATTGATCAACGTAATCGGAGCATTTTAGATTTTTGCCGTCTAAAATCTGTGGGCTATAGCCCAGTTGATTTTCAAAACAATCGAATTTTCTATGAAATGTTTAGAAATATTCTAGCAATCCAAATGCAAGTTGGCTAAATAAATACAGATCCTGAAGCCTATTGATAGAGATATTGACCAACGTAATCGGAGCATTTTAGATTTTTGCCGTCTAAAATCTGTGGGCTATAGCCCAGTTGATTTTCAAAACAATCGAATTTTCTATGAAATGTTTAGAAATTTTCGAGCAATCCAAATGCAAGTTGGCTAAATAAATACAGATCCTGAAGCCTATTAATAGAGCTATTAATCAACGTAATCGGAGCATTTAGATTTTTGCCATCTAAAATCTGTGGGCTATAGCCCAGTTGATTTTCAATACAAACGAATTTTCTATGAAATGTTTAGAAATAGGCTAAATAAATACAGATCCTGAAGCCTATTGATAGAGCTATTGACCAACGTAATCGGAGCATTTTAGATTTCTGCTGTCTAAAATCTGTGGGCTATAGCCCAGTTGATTTTCAAAACAATCGAATTTTCTATGAAATGTTTAGAAATATTCTAGCAATCCAAATGCAAGTTTGCTAAATAAATACAGATCCTGAAGCCTATTGATAGAGCTATTGACCAACGTAATCGGAGCATTTTAGATTTCTGCTGCCTAAAATCTGTGGGCTATAGCCCAGTTGATTTTCAAAACAATCGAAATTTCTATGAAATGCTTAGAAATATTCTAGCAATCCAAATGCAAGTTGGCTAAATAAATACAGATCCTGAAGCCTATTGATAGAGCTATTGACCAACGTAATCAAAGCATTTTAAATTTTTGCCGTCTAAAATCTGTGGGCTATAGCCCAGTTGATTTTCAAAACAATCGAATTTTCTATGAAATGTTTAGAAATATTCTAGCAATCCAAATGCAAGTTGGCTAAATAAATACAGATCCTGAAGCCTATTGATAGAGCTATTGACCAACGTAATCGGAGCATTTTAGATTTCTGCTGTCTAAAATCTGTGGGCTATAGCCCAGTTGATTTTCAATACAATCGAATTTTCTATGAAATGTTTAGAAATATTCTAGCAGTCCAAATGCAAGTTATCTAAATAAATACAGATCCTGAAGCCTATTGATAGAGCTATTGATCAACGTATTCGGATCATTTTAGATTTTTGCCGTCTAAAATCTGTGGGCTATAGCCCAGTTGATTTTCAAAACAATAGAATTTTCTATGAAATGTTTAGAAATATTCGAGCAATCCAAATGCAAGTTGGCTAAATAAATACAGATCCTGAAGCTTATTGATAGAGCTATTGATCAACGTAATCGGAGCATTTTAGATTTTTGCCGTCTAAAATCTGTGGGCTATAGCCCAGTTGATTTTCAAAACAATCGAATTTTCTATTAAATGTTTAGAAATATTCTAGCAATCCAAATGCAAGTTGGCTAAATAAATACAGATCCTGAAGCCTATTGATAGAGATATTGACCAACGTAATCGGAGCATTTTAGATTTTTGCCGTCTAAAATCTGTGGGCTATAGCCCAGTTGATTTTCAAAACAATCGAATTTTCTATGAAATGTTAAGAAATATTCGAGCAATCCAAATGCAAGTTGGCTAAGTAAATACAGATCCTCAAGCCTATTGATAGAGCTATTGACCAACGTAATCGGATCATTTTAGATTTTTGCCGTCTAAAATCTGTGGGCTATAGCCCAGTTGATTTTCAAAACAATCGAATTTTCTATGAAAGGTTTAAAAATATTCGAGCAATCCAAATGCAAGTTGGCTAAATAAATACAGATCCTGAAGCCTTTTGATAGAGCTATTGACCAACGTAATCGGAGCATTTTAGATTTTTGCCGTCTAAAATCTGTGGGCTATAGCCCAGTTGATTTTCAATACCAACATCGAAAGGAAATAGAATAACTGCTAAATAACTAAGAACATAAGAAATCTAGAGTATCGCCGATAACGATTAAATTAATCGTAAAAACCGAACGTGCAATTTTCCAGCCACCAAGTCAAGTCGCTCCGAAGGAAATAGAACGACAAATTAAGCAATGGCTTACACAAGGTATAATTAGACCAAGCGCTTCCGAATATTCCAACCCTTCCGAATATTCCCTTCCCCCGTATTAGTCAATAAGAAAGATGGTTCTAAAAGGCTTTGCTTAGATTACAGAAGACTAAATAGAGAAGTGGTAATGGATCGTTATCCCTTCCCTCTAATAGAATGTTAGGTAGATCAACTACACTCATTTCAAATATTTTCAACTCTTGATTTAGAAAATGGATTTTTTTACGTGTCAATAGAAGAAGCAAGTCGGTAATTCCCTGCTTTCGTTAGTAAACAAAGTTCCATTTGGTTTATGTACTTCCCCAGCTGTTTTCCAAGGGATTTATTACAAAATAAAACCCTAATACTTTACATGGATGATCTAACTGTGGGAGCGAGAGATGCTGTTGAAAACCTGAAAAGGTGAAAATGGTGATGGAGACGGCAGAGCCATACGGATTAAACTTCAAATGGAAAAAGTGCAAGTTTTCCAAAAATTTCCCAAGCCCACATAATGTAAAGACGATCCCAAGTTATCTAGGACTAACTGGTTACTTCAGAAAGTTCATTACCGATTATTCACTAATAGCGAGATCCCTAACCGATCTTTTGAGGAAGAATGCAAAGTTTTAGTAGGGAATACCCCAACAAAATGCATTTATTGCCCTAAGAGAATTATTAATTAGTTCTCCAATCCTAAGTATTTTTAGGCCCAACGCTCAAACGGAGTTACACACAGATGCATCCAAACATTGTTATGGAACAATGTTATCTTATTGCAAAAGGGTTAAGAAGATAATTTTCATCCAATTTATTACTTTAGTAAGAAGATCAAATCTGCCGAGGAAAGATACAGTTCATATGAATTAGAAGTACTGGCAATAATCGCAGCATTGAAAAAGCTTAGGGTGCACATATTAGGGATTAAATTTACCATCGTAACTGACTGTGCCGAATTCAAAGTGACTATGATTAAAAACCATATCGCACCACGTATAGCCGGCTGGGCATTAGCCTTAGAAGAATATGCATTGAGATAGAGAGCATGAGACACGTCGATGCACTTAGCAGGTAACCGGCAACATTCATTATCGAAGATGAAGTTATGAACCAGATCGAAGAGTAACAAAAGAAAGATGAGACACATCAATTAATCAAGAACCTGCTGGAACATGGACCGTACAAAAACTTTTCGACCAATAGAGGAATATTATTCAAATATGACCATAAAGGTAATCAGCGTTGATCTGCGTTCCCAAAACGCTACAAGATGAAATTATCATAAGAACGGTGGATTCTTATTGGTCATTTTGGGATGAAAAAGATGACTGAAATGATAGAGAGTGCCAGTCAGTTCGAAACAATTGTATAGAATATATACTCGCTGTTCGTAATTTTGGAAGGGTGTAGGGGTTTCTACAACCCCTGGCAAACGATTAGTCTCCGTTCCATTATTACCATTTAGACCACCTAGGTCCATTGACCAGTACTGCAAAAAATTACGTTTATTTTCTCTGTTATAGATGGATTCTCCAAATTCGTGTGGATTTACCTTGTTAAATCTACATCTATAGAAGAAGTCATCCAAAAACTAGAAAATCAAAAGGCGATATTTGAAGATCCAAAATGTTTCGTGACAGACCGTGGGACAACATTCACATCCAACCGGTTCGAGGAGTACTGCAAGGAAAACAACGCTAGTCATACGTTGATTACAACATATGTCAAAAGAGGAAATGGACATACCGAACGCTTGAATTCAATCGAAATAGCAGTTTTGCAATCCCGAAGATGTAACAATTGCTGAAATAGTGTCCGAGGAAATGTTGGAACAATTTATGATGGATAGAGAAACAGATCGAAGCAAAGTAAGGCAACAAATAGCAAGAGGAGAGGAAGATCATAGAAAAACCTTCAACAGAATATGCACCAGGTGATATGGTTTCTATCAAACGCACTCAAAACGGCCAATTCTGCTATCAAAACTACCAATAACTTGGCTCCCGTCAAACAGCTTTTATTGATTTTGGTTTGAAACCTTAAGAATAATGTTCGGCTTTGGCTATAACCAATTACGTGGGATGATCAACTACCATCGTAAACTAAGCAAGATTAGCTTAAACTGAGAAATAATCTATCACATATAAACCAAATTAAAATTCCAAGATGGCTAAACACTATGCAGACACAATTGAATTCCATGAGGCCATGACAATACCCAATTTGAATGAAATTAATACGTTCCTCAACAAATTTGGATGAAACTCGGTTTGTATGATGAAAATGTGATTCCAATATGAGTCCGGTAGGTTCTGGAAAATGTCAAATTTGTAAAAAGGTATTCCAATTTGAGTTTCGAACTCAGGTCATCTTCTTAACCAATTGGGAATTATTTCAGTTTGTTTATGATGAATGAAAATGTGATTCCAATTTAAGTTCCGGATGTGGTTCAGAAAACTGATAAGATTTGAATGGTACTAAGATATTTCTCAGCTGATTACGAAGCAACTTGGTTTGTTTAATTAAAATGGCCAATTTAAATGGAAGTAGCTAAGGGTTCTAGAACACAACTAACTTCATTACCACTAAACCTATGAGTTCCGTATGTGAGAGAAACTAAGCCATTTCTCAACCAAGTGAGATGGAACTCGATTGTTTAAGATGAAAATGGGATTCTCACATGAGTTCCGGATTTGGTCCTGGAAAATGTAAAATATGAATGTAACTGAGCCATTTTTCAACCGATTTGGGTGAAACTTGGAATTAATAACGAAATTGAGTTTCATTATTCTTGATTGAACCGATAATGACTAAACTAGCTCAGTTTGCTTTGATTAATTAAGAGGTGAAAAGGAAAACTAAATTAATTTAATATTTTGTAAAATTGAATGGAACAAGGGCTGGGTTCTGGAAAGTTGTCTATTTGAATGGAAAATTGGTTAGGGCCAATTTGAATAGAACAAAACCACTTTTGAACGGATTCGGTAGAACTCAATTTGTATGATGCAAATAGGATTCAATATGAAAAATGGCCAATTTGAATAAAACTAAGCCGAATTTGAAAATAATGGAACTAGTTTACAAATGGTATCAAAACATGATGTACTGTTGAGCTCGAGTCAAAGATTACGTCGGTACCAGATGAAATAACTCGTGTCACGTTAAGTACAATTGTCACTAAAACAAAATATTTTAAGAAGATACAACCATAAAAGCAAAATGGAGTGAAGAAAATCCAATACAGCCGGCACTTAATCACAAGAGCAATCAATTTATGCCCTTGGAAAATTCGTACAGTGAAGACTATGGCAGAAGAGTCCGCAACAACTGTTTAGAACAAGATAAGTATGGAACGCTGAAAGATCAGACTGAGATAAATATGCGTTGCCAATGGCGTAACCGTTAAACAAATGAGCCAGAATTATAGTAGCTATCCATAAAATACGATTTGTCATTCTTTGAAAAATAGCCAAAATATTCAACAAGCAACCTTTCATTTTTGGAAACAGCACGGAGTCACAGGAGGCCAAATCTGTTAAATACGGTAGATAAGATAGCAATTCATAGCGTAATTCGACTCGTTTGGCTTGGGCAATGGCGGACGAGTAAGCTGATGTATTATCGCGGTGGAAGAACACCTGTTTCTTCGCCAAATGTGGAGGTTAATGTCAATTCTCTGTCAAATCGCCCCGATAAATCAGCATAGTATACTGCCCCGTGATGATTCATTCTTCGTACCTTAGTTACTTTCTTTAAACACTTAAAAAAATATTGCTTATGTAATGTAAATTACATTACATATAGGTCCAGTGGAAGGCTGTATTACAAAATAATACAAAGCTTGCATTAAAAAGGATTTAAAACAATTTGCATTAATTTGTAATATAACAAATATAATAAATTTTCGTACAACATTCCATTAAAATGTAAAGCAAGTTGTAGAAGAACCATCAATCAACTGCATTGAAATTTATCAAAGACTGCATTAATAAAATATTTTAGAAGTGTTAAATTTTAAAGCAAGTTGCATTAAAAGTTGCGTAAGTTTAGCCCTTTTTTGCTGGAATTTGGTTATTTGGTCTTTGTTTTTGGTGCCTTGAGGGTCGAAATCTCAGAGAGCAGTTTACTTTAAAAAACCAAACATTCATCTTTCCATTGGCGGGCTACTTCACTTTATGTATAATCGCCTAAGGTAATAAATTATAAAATAAGAACTAAAAGCTCACCTATAACATAATAGACATTTTCGAAATCAGAAAACCCCATTAGTTTACTTGTCATTTAGTCGGTTTGATTTAGCGAATTTTATATCAGTAAAGCAAAACACGTGCATTAATTTATTAAGTCCGCTTATTTTAGCGAATTTTATGATGGTATAATTTTTCAATTTGAGCAGGTTGCTTTAAAATATTTAAATAATTTTATTAAAAATATATTTTAATGCAAATACTGCCTTAGAAATCTTCATAATTGCGTTAAAATTCATTTTAATCGTTACTCTACAATTTAATAATAACTTGTATTACATGAGTCATGCAAGCTTGCATTAAAAATTAAAGTTATTTTTTTAAGTGTGCAGTGCTGGATCCACAACAAACAGTCACGTGTAACGCCGCATAAGCTATTAATACAAATAAGATTTTGTTGCTAGTATTAAGTGAGCAAATGTGGCATCCATCTGAGTGACTAGTTTTGACTTTGTAACAGTCACTATTTCACCAGTAGTGACCTCAACGTTCAGTGTGCTAAGTGCGGAGTATGCGCAAATGGAGAATAAAGCAATTTGAATTGTGCTTGCAAGCGAGGAAATTATGTGAGAGAAAATTAATATTTAAACCAAGAATTTTTTAAATTTGTTTTGAATTAATTAAACAACAACTTTACTTTGTGCTAGTTTTTTGGCAAATTGAGTTGATAATTTATAAACTAATCAAAATTGTAGAATCGATATGCAAATCAAATATTTATCGATTTATTGAGGCAAGCCACCACTGGTAAATAGTTTTTTTCTATTTATTTGCAATTTATATGGTAAAACTAAATTAACTTTTTAGGGATTGGTCTGACTTATAATTTATTTTTCTGACTTGTATTGAATTTTACAATTTTACACTTTCTACAACAGCTAAATATATGCGCATCCCATAAATCATCGTTCTTCGAATCCAAAACTGTTACATCTGAGTGACCTAAAATTCATTGATTAATTAATTGTTAAGCTGCAATAACAATTACCAAACGGTCACAACTATGCCCCAAATAGTTTAACTCTATATAAACTAACAAACTTAATTAGAGAGGAAAACAATTAAACCGCGAATGTTTTAACACATATACCATAATTGTACAGTAAACCAATTTCACAGTAACGAACATTTTTTTTTTTTTTTTACTTCATCTTATTTCTGCGATACAAATTATTAAATGGTGCCGTTTAACAATGCCCGTGCGCGCGCGCGCACGCTTAAAGATCATAAGGTACACATTATATCGAAATTGAAAGTCAACGGAACTAAAATGCTACTAATATGTATTTATAATCTTAAAACACGAATTCTTTAGACGTTAATATTTATGTATGTAAAAAAAAACACATTTGTGTTATGTTTTCAAAATCGTTTCTAATCTTGAGATTTATATTGAGTGTTAAACTTTCTATTTCCAACGAAATACAATTTTTTTTATTTTATTTTAAATATTACTTTATAAATCTGTATCTCTTCTTATTTCAAACCGTAATATTCTTGATTGATAGTTTTCTTAATAATCATAGTTTAAATGCGCTTAAAATATTTCCTATAATATACCGTGATATTTTTATTAATTAGAAATAAATCTTGCAAATAGCACACACAAAAAACCAAAACTACTGTACATTTTTTTTTTTTGTTTTGGGTTAACAACTAAATCACCACAATTCATTCTTCGCTCTCTTTGGATTTTCTTAACAAACAAAAAAAAAAAAAACTCAAGACGAATTTTTTTATTTTTTTTTATCTGATCATCTTGTCATCTCAACTGTTGCATGCACTCATTTTTAAGCCACTAACCGACTTTTAAAATTAAGTAAAAAAAAATTGGATTTACTTCTATTTCTTCTTTGGTATAAACTCGGATCACTTTTTCTTATAAATTTATAAACTTTTTTTATTTGTATAAATAACAATAAATGCTTTTATTAACACAAACTATAATTTTTATATATTTTTAATTAATAAAACTATTAATATTATTTTAAATTCACAAAAATACAATTTTTGATGACAGAAACAAAACCACTTTTATTAACAACAAACACTCATACTTAGCACACAAACACAATCACAAACTATATGTATAAATATTAAACTAAAATGTACTACACAACAAGACATAAAGCAGTAGGTAAGTCTTAACCGTGGCAGTCGCGAGAGGAGACTGACGTTAATTTTTTTTTTTATTATTGTTAAGACGATATAAAATAAAGTAAAAACGACAGGTGAACTACAGTGAGTGTGTTTCTGTTTAGTTAAATCGTTTTTTTTTTGTTTTTTGTTTTTGTTGTAAGAGAGTGGCGAGTGGGTCGTACAGCGGACTTAACTATATTTTATATTTCTTGGAAATAGAGCAACCAGTGCACATTCAACCTACACACTATGTTTTATATTAAATCGGTTCAAATTCACACTATTATACGGCGTTTCATATTTCTATCGGGTATAGGTACATTTTTTTACACACGGTGTCAAGGAATGTACATTGGATGACAAGTAAGAGCACACTGAAAAAATTAATGCCTATTTTGGATGATTATGTAATTAATACCAATGTTTTTTTGACTTGGTATCCAACATGTACATATGTGAAGATAGCCCGAAAACCAGCCCGAAAATTTTTTTTTTTTATAAATTGGTTTGTGTCATAACTAAATAAAATAAAAAAGCCTCTTATCCCGAAAAATATTACAAATTAACCTCCAAATCGTACTCTATCCCGAAAAATAAAAAAATACCATTTGGGAAAATTGCAGAACGTTAATTGTATCTTTGTACTAGTATGTCTGAGTATACTGTTTAAATACATTAGAAAGTATCGTAAATAAGTTTTAGTACCTAGCTAAAATTTATCTTTTCTTTAGAGGTTCTCTAGGTTATGTATTTATTGGAATAAATCTTTAATTCTTCAGATATAATATTTAGAAAAATTTATATCCATTTAACTGCGATTCAGACCGGAATAACATTTGAATAATTTCTTTTTTCACTTCTCTGGTATACTATTTGTTGAAAAAATCTGATATCCGAATAAATCTCGGGTGAATAACTGCAGCATCAACTAGACCAAAAAAATAAAATATGCATTGTCAACAACAATATGAGTGATCAGTTCATCCTACTATTAACGCAACAAACTTAACAAAATCCACTCTTAGAATAATTCAATAAACGAGAAGGAATGTTTAATAAAGAGTGATTAAAATTTTCTATCTTACCCGGGTCGAATAATTAATTGGAATAATATACTTGTGTTCGTCAACACGTATTCATAATCTACTTCTTAAAATGTACTTATTTTGTATATACGGTCTGATATTTTTTGCTTCTATTATGCCATTATAGGGAATTCTTGTTACTTGATGACCCTCTAGATCAACAATGACGTATCGATTGTTAGGGAGTAATTTCTTGATTCTATATGGACCTTTCCATTTAGGGATTAATTTTTTGACTATTCCTGGAGTTGTGTCATAATTTTTTATCATTACATAGTCGTCTATTTGATGTGGAACTGACGGTTTCCTTTTCTTGTCGAAACTGTATTTGTTGTACGCGCGTGCTGCTTTATTTTTCTGTACAGCTTTGAGTCTATCGCTTTATAAATTTCTCGTATCTTGAATAACCTCTTTTTCCATAAATTCCCTTATTAAATCATCACAATTGCCCCTTTGATTAATTCCTAATAAAAGTTTACTTGGGGTTTCGCCAATTGACCGATTAATGGTATTATTAATTGCGAATTCTACTTGACCTAACTTTTTGTACCAAGGATTATCCAAATTATCTGATAATTTAGCCAGCATAGGAATAACTGTTCTATTGACACGCTCCACTTGGCCATTGGCCTGAGGCGAACCTGTTGCTATCTTTACATGAATAATATTATTTGCTTGAATAAAATCCTGAAATTCCTTTGATGTAAAACAACTCCCTCTATCAGACACTATTCTACGTGGCCTACTATAGGTCTCAAAATAAGTCTGCAGCGCATCTATTGCTTACTTTGTCCTTGTAGTCCCTACAGCGAATAATCTCACAAATTTCGTAAATCCGTCGATGATTACGAACAGATGTTTCTTTATCCATTTGGTCGAATTATCAATTGGACCGCAATGATAAATGTAAATTGTATCGAAAGGGGTTTCTTCTTTCTTACCCTCATTGAGAAACCCTTCAACTCTACCACTGTTAGGGGAATAAGTGACACATTTTAGACAATTTTGTATGTATTCTTTTATTTGAGACTTTAACTTAGGGAACCAATAAGTTCGACTAACCAATTCATAAGCCTTGTCTGCACCTATATGACCTACATCGTCGTGACACGTTCGAATAACATTATCTTCCATTTCCATTGGAACATAGAATAAAATCTTTTGACTATCCTTCCGATAAACGAGACCATTTCTCATTTCAAAGAAAGGCAAATCTTTAGTCTTATATCCTTAATAATTGGATATCGCAACTGTGCGATTGACAAACTTTGTTCGAATGTATTTTGTTCTAAAACGAAAATATTTGTGGATCTGCTTAATGCATCCACATGTGCCATTCTGTTTCCTTTTCTATGCTTCACTGAATAATCATAATTTTGCAACTCGAGTGCCCACCTGGCGATCCGAGGATTAATTTCTTTTCGGTTTATAGCTAGCGTTAATGCGTTTCAATCCGTTATTATTTTAAATTTTAAACCTTGCAGATAAATCCGAAAACGTTGAAGGGAATAAATAATTGCAAGCGTTTCCAACTCGAAGCTATGATATCGACTTTCTGGTTCCGTAGTTCTACGGGAATAATAAAATATGGGATGAAATTTACCATCCGACTTTTTGTGCATAAGAATCGAACCAAAACCTAATGAACTTGCATCGCAATGTAATTCGGTTTCGTCTTTCGGGTTATAAATCGCCAATACCGGAGAACTAACCAGCATTTTTTTAAGTAATTCGAATGATTCTAGCTCTTTTTGACTGAATGTGAATAACGAGTTTTTCTTTAATAAATCTTGTAACGGCTTTGCGACTAGGTGGAATTCTTGAATAAATTTACGGAAATGAGAACATAGACCAATAAAACTGTGAACTTCCTTTGTATTCTTTGGGACTGGAAAATTAACTACCGAATCAATTCCTGCCTTCGTTGGACTAACTCCCTCACTAGACACTGAATAACCCAAATAATCTATGAACTTATACCCAAATCGACACTTGCTAAAATTCAATTCCAAATTATGTCTAGCTAAAATATTCATAACCATTTCTAAAATCTCAAGATGTTGCTGTATTGTATTTGTTGCAACTAAAATATCATCCAAATATAGAAGAACATGCCCTGTTGACATAATTGGTTGGAAGATATTATGTACATACCTTTAGAAAACGGACGGTGCGTTTTTAAGTCCAAACGGCATACGAAGTTATTCGTATTGCCCCATTGGAGTAACAAATGACGTTAATGGGACTGAGTTAGGATGCATGTGGACGTGATGAAAACCACTTTTAAGATCCAACGACGAAAAATAACTTTTATTTTGGAGTAACATGAGCTGATCTTCAATTAACGGGATCGGAAAATTATCACGTACAGTAATTTTGTTAAGACTTCTATAGTCCACACACATTCTTAATTGACCAGTTTTCTTTTTGACTAGAACCATAGGTGAACAATTTGGGGACTCACTTGGTTGAATAATTTTATCTTTAAGTAATTCGTCTAAAATCTCTTGTAATTTTTCCTTCTCGTAAAAGGCCAATCTTCTGAGACTAAAACGGAATAACTCTTGGTCTGAATTGCAACCTATTAATTTAATATTCATTGACGATTTTTGGAATGATTCACATTTACTATGAATTTTACTACGATATTGGAAAATAATATTTTCTATGTCACAAATAGTGGCATAGTCTAACATACGATTAACATTTAGATTACAATCATTCGGTTCTACTGTATCAATAATCATTAAATGCTTAATTTCGATTTCTACATTTGGCTCATCAATTATTTCAGAGCAATCTAACTCTACCAATTTAATATTAAACAAATTAAGAGAATCAGTTCCTAGGAGTAAATCATGCTTCATTGTTTCATCCGGAACTATCAGGAACTGATTATTAACAACTTTATTATTATATTCAATGAATAAATTCACTGAGCCTAAAACATTTAATGTTGATTGATTAATTCCTACATAATTAGATTTAATATTTCTATTTGGAATAAAATCATTATTTATAATTAGTTTATGCTTAACTAGACTTACCGGACTGCCGGTATCGAATAATGCCTCTGACGCTTGAATAAAACTTTCTGCTGACTCACTCACACCTACGACATGAATTGATAATCATTTCTTTCTTGGATTCGGACCTTCTTGCGGAATTTGATTTCGTTTTGGGCATCCTGTTGAATAATGACCAGTCTGACAACATGTATAGCAAGCACCCTTTGATGATTGTTCTCGTTTCGGACATTTGGAAGAATAATGGTCCGTTTCCCCGCAAATATAACAGGTACCTCTCGATCTAATGGGCTTTGCATACTGGCATAGTCCATGTCCCATCCTGTTGCAATTATAGCAACGAGTAATTGCGGCTTTATATGATGTTGGTTGCCGACTGTCACACAACTGCGTGTCGTTAACCGATAATTCAACTATACTTGGAGCGGTTGTGTTTAAATATCTCTCTTTTATTGGTTTTTTAGGTATACCCGCTAAAATTTGTTTATGGGCAACTACATTTCGACCGTGAATGTTTCTTACGAAACGCCCTATTTTAGTAGGTAATTTGCCGACATTACCTGAAGTTTTGAATCTCCGTTTAACTATGGCGAAATAATTTTCGACGTGGCTGTTACTGTGTCTGACACCATCCTTTAAAATGCCACTCCATAAAGGCAAATACGTGATATATTTTTTTAATATTAAATTTAGAAAAGTAGGATTATATAAGCCCCAACTTCATAGCCATGTTCCTTAAGTGCACCTAAATCAACTTCATCCATAATTGCTTTCATATCTCGTATGGCAACAAGTGTATAATTGTTTATCAAGAATGGTCCCACACATCGAACTGTATATGTCATTATAGGGTGCAATCTCTATGAACAGAGATTCATGATTTGATGTAATGAGTTTTTATTATGATGAACTTTTCATTGTTCATACATATGTGCGTACTAATGCTAATTTTTAGTTTTGGGTGTGTTGTGTCATTTGATGTACCACTTAGACATTTTAATAAGCTTAAGCATCATTTTCTTTGAGAAATTGCGTTTTTGAGTTTATTGTAATTCATTTTCAATCTCTAAAGAAAAGATAAATTTTAGCTAGGTACTAAAACTTATTTACGATACTTTCTAATGTATTTAAACAGTATACTCAGACATACTAGTACATATACATATACAATTAACGTTCTGCAATTTTCCCAAAAGGTTTTTTTATTTTTCGGGATAGAGTACGATTTGGAGGTTAATATGTAATATTTCTCGGGATAAGATGCTTTTTTATTGTATTTAGTAGTTATGACACAAACCAATTTATAGAAAAAACATTTTTCGGGCTGGTTTTCGGGCTATCTTCACATACATGTATCCAACTTGTGTATTTTCGACATTATTGCAATGAATTGCAAATTAAAATTATTGTATTACGACGAATCTTGAACTTATGTCTTTTAATCATACATTTAAAGCTTAAACACAGATTTGTCATTAGCTTTGTGCAAAATGGACATTAAACATTAGTCTGCGTGACATATATTATATTTAATGATCAGTTTCGGTTTAAGAAAATTATTCCTTGACGAAATGCGCCCTTATCCATATTTTTATGTTAGGTTAGGTTAGGTTAGAGTGGCTGCTATCGCACACTTAGGCCAATAGTGGCCCATTGTGATACTACAGGATCTTATCTCCCCTTTACCCCTGAAAATATCCAGTGCTACTTATGTAGCGTAAAATATCTCGTACTCCACAGTTCGCGAGTTCCGAAAGGCTGTCCATACAGTACACACCCAAGTATTTATGTCTTCTGTATGATAGCGCTGGACACGAGCATTGGAAGTGATCTAAAGTCTCTTCTTCCTCCTCGTTAATGCAACTTCTACAAAAGTCATTTGTCTGTAGACCTAGCCTTCTCGCGTATTTCCCAAAAAGGCAGTGTCCTGTCAGTATCCCTAAGATCAATCCTAACTCTTGTCTTCCCAGGGGTATCAGTGCCTTGGAGCGCCGCAAGTCCAGTTTTGGCCAAACCTGTTTTGCTACTGTGCACGTGAGAGTGTTTGTCCATCTCTCATTTGTCAAGGCGATTGCCTTTCTACTGAGTGCCAATTTGAGCGCCACTATAGGCCTCCCCAGACCTGCCTTTTCCGTCTGCATCTGGAAAATTGTACCGTCCCTAGCTAGTTCGTCCAACCTGCAGTTCCCTGTGATGTCTGAGTGACCAGGGACCCAGAATATCTGGATACTGAAATACTCGCTCATCTTATTAAAAGATGAGCGGCAATCCAGCGCCACCCGTGATCCCAGACAAATCGCCTCTAGTGACCTGACCGCTGCCTGACTGTCCACATAAATTGCGATATCCCTTACTGATACCACATTATGCTTAAACCATGTCACGAATTCTCCGATCGGCACCACTTCAGCTTGGTACACGCTGCAGTAGTCAGGAAGACGAACAGAAATATTAACATTAAGCTTCCATCTAGCTTAGAGCCGTTCGTGAAAAATTGCACTGCCTCGTTTTCCAGTATTGATCCGACCCTCCCGGATTCCCTTGAAGGACAAATGGTCCGGAACCCTTTATTGAAGCACAAAGTTGGTATAACATAATCTAGATTCACCAGTTCATCCCTTAATGATCCAAGTATCGTCGAGTGCCCCACCTGCCGGCACTTCCACTGAGAGACAGCCGTAAGTCGCTTAGCCACCTTGGCTGTATTATGCTTACCAAAAACCTCTACTGGAATAAGGTGGAACATAACATCCAAAGCGCGAGTAGGTGTCGTCCTAAGCGCCCCGCTTATAAGCATGCAGGCCGTTCTTTGCACCCTTTCCA
This sequence comes from Tipula vernalis, assembly GCA_958295665.1. Taxonomy (NCBI): domain Eukaryota; kingdom Metazoa; phylum Arthropoda; class Insecta; order Diptera; family Tipulidae; genus Tipula; species Tipula vernalis. Next base: position 38,786,759 of record OY282560.1, read on the forward strand.
TTCTACTCCTGTATGTTACCTTGTCCAGAGCTGGCCACTACACGCCCACTCCGTACATAAGTACAGGTCTCCATACAGCAGTGTACAGCCAGGGTACCAGCTCTGGTTTCAAACCCCATCTCTTACCTATGGCTTTCCTGCACGGGCAAATGTCTACAGTGGCGTGGTGCTAGGCATCCAGCTGAGTTTACTGTCTAAGATTATGCCCAAGAATCTCGCTCTATCAGAAAAAGTCAGTCTAGTGCCGTTTATCGTAGGCGGGCAAACTACCGGAATTTTATACTTCCTGGTAAAAAGTACCAGCTCTGTCTTGGACGGGTTGATCCCTAATCCACATTTGCTGGCCCATTTGGTAACGATCAATAGTGCACCGCTATCGCTACATCATCTGCGTACTCTACAACCAATACGCCCTCTCTCCAGTTCCAACAGCAATTCGTTAATCACTATACTCCAGAGAAAAGGGGACATTACACCTCCCTGCGGGGTTCCTCAAACCATACGCCTTCTAATTTTGAACTCCCCCTGTTCTGAGGTAATAACCCTGCTTAACAGCATATGACTAATCAACCTACTTATAGAATAATCCACCTTCAAAACTGACAATCCCTCTATGATCACCTCCGTCTTTACGTTATTAAACGCACCTTCAATATCAAGGAATGAGACCATACAGACTTCGCGTGCAAGGCTGTGTCCACCGGCCTTCCTTTACAGTACGCATGCTGTGACATTGCCCAATTGCTGGGTTCAATTTTTGAACGTATAAATACATCCACCATCCTTTCCAATGTTTTCAGCAGAAAAAATGATGGATTGATAGGCCTCAGGTCCTTCGGATAAGCATGTGAGCTTTTCGCCGCTTTCGGAATGAATACCACCTTGACCTCCGTCCATTTCCTAGGAATATAGACAAATTTCAGACATGCTCTAAAGATCATCTCCAGCCAGGGAAGGATGACTGCTAAGTTCCTCTGGATCTCCGCTGGTATAATCTTATCTGGGCCAGCCGATTTATAAGGCTTAACCCGTTCATTGCCCACGCGACCCATTCCCTATTCACGATGCCCTCCATTTCTATTGAAGGTATTTCTCGTTTAGCCCCCGGCTCCGTCGAGTCATCGAGGCTTCCCGGAAAGTGCGTAATTATTAGAAGCTTCAGAGATTCCATACTAGAAGCTGTCCATAACCCATCCGGCCTAATTAATCTTCTTAAGGCGGGAAGTCTCATATACCTCTTCCATTTTAACACAGAAGAGTCTCTAGGACCTCTCTTTTGCCTTCCTCAAATCTCTTTTATAATTCATCAGGTCCTCCTAATATGCGTCCCAATGCCGAGCTTCCCTGGTATTCTTGGCCCGATGGGTCTTCAACCCAGTCGACTACCATGTCGGCTTCTGTTTGCCCCTACGTTTTATCGGGTGGCAAGCAGCATTAAATGAAAAATTGCATGCCTTTGTGATAATATCAACCAGGCTATCCAGTTCTTCTACTGTCGGCGAGAGTTCTAGAACCTCCAGCGGCAATACCTCCTCTAACACCTCCCCATATTTGATCCAGTTTGTCCTTCTAGGATTCCTTAAGGCTTTCCTGGTAACAGGGTTGACGTTGGGGTTATATATTACATACCGATGATCAGAGAATGAGTGCTCATTCTCAACTCTCCATCTCCTGATCATATGAAAAATATTATCTGACGCATATGTCACATCTAAGACCTTCTGCCGATTCCTGACAATAAATGTTGGTTCTCGCCCAATATTGCAAACGAAAGGTTAGTATTTAATAAGTATTCAAAAAATAACTCACCCCTTTCATTAATGTCTGTGCTTCCCCAGATTGTGTGATGCGCGTTTGCATCACATCCAAGTATGACACCTACCTTTCTTTGACCTGCTTCCCGGATCAGTTCGTCCAGGTTATCCGGCGGAACCTCCTTTTCCCGATCCATATAGGCTGAGGCTAGCCATAATTTTTCACAGCCAACATTAACGCTCGCCGCGGTAACATCCCCACTAATAAATACATGATCTGATCTTCTCAGAATTGCCTGAGTATGATAATTTATACCTTTTCGTTCTGAGGCCACAGATCCTGTTATTGTTAATCCAAGGTTATTAGATTAGCACCAGGTCCTCACCTGACTTAGTCAGTCTGAGAACGAGAGCTGCCGAGGCAGCCTTCGTGTGATGCAGGTTTATCTGTACAACGTTAACCATGTGACCTACCTTATTCGTCTCTTTCTCTACTTCCCGTATCGGAAAAGTAACCCTTGGACAACCGCCGCTATCTGTCGTTTCGCCGCCCGTTTTCTCTTTTAATCATTTTATGTGGTCGCCGTTGCCATCCCTCTCTCGCGGAGACTTCAAGAGGTTTTCCCCATCAGAGTCCAGAAAAAGGGAGAAGGCTTGAATAACATTCATTTCGGTATCCGTATCCGTCTCCGGAAGATCAACACCTTCTTTCCCGACGTTTACTCTAGGCTGGTTTCCCACTTGCGTGTCTACTTAATCCTTCTTATACAAATTGAGAGTGATTGACCCGAATCCGAAGCTGATCACTCCCTTTGTTTCCGCGAGGAGAGTTAGGGACACCCTGTTTAACAACATAACTGTCAACCTATAGCACCCTTTGGCCTTCTCTTGTTTCATTATCTTCCAGTCCTTTGCCGGAAGATGTTAATTACTGGCCTGGATGATCTCAATGACCTCCTCAGGCTTCTCTGGCTTGGTTAACAAACAGACGCGTGCCCCCGGTCTGTTCGGAATTTCCTCCTACTTTGCCAACTGCCATTCTATACAGATCCACCCATCTTTTATCTGAGCACGCAGTCAACCTAACGCGACTCTGAGACCACCCCGCATCTCTACAGGATGGTGGGGTTCCCGGATTATCTCTCAGGACTTCCAAAAATATGGAGTTCAGTGCGTTGTAAACCAACTTCCATTTTTCAGCCGTAATGCTCCCGTCTTCCTGACCCCTGTCAATGATGGCTAACATCAAGGCATGCTTCTTCAAGATTTCGCTGAACAGCTTCATTTTTTGGTCATTTTGGGCTTCTGTGGTTACCTTGGCTCGTTTAGCGTCGGTCAGTACTTCCTCATCAAGTGACCTCATTATTTTAGAACCAAGATCCTCATTCAAAGTGCCGCTGCCGAAAACTTTCCTCGCCCATGCCACAGATTCCTGTTTGTTCTGCTGTTAACTGCCCCTCTGGGGTCGCAGTCAGCCTTTCTAAAATGCTGTGCGCCGACCGTTTTTCACGATATCGTCGCTTCGCCGAAGGGACCCGTTCCGATCCCCTGCGTTTTTGTTTGGTTTCGGTTCCGCTTCTACCTGGCTTTAATGTCACGATATTGCTTCCCCCGACGCTAAGGAGGGAGCCGCATCTTTAAGATTCAAGCTACTCCCTTCTTTGTTGCTTCCCGGTTTTTGAAGGGTACCGGCCCCTATTTCTTTGATTCTGGTATCATTCATGCTATTCCCTTGAGTACCGGAGAAACATGGGTCCACCTCTGCAGAGATCCGTATAAAGAGGCAAGGCAAGTTTTTTAATTTTTTGGGTCAACATTTTAATGGTGTTAATTTTATAATTGTATGGCTGGGCGTTTCCATGAAAAGTCGGTTTTAATAAAAATTTGTGATTGCTTTATTTTTTGATATATGTAAAAAAGAAGGAAATTTTGAATGGATGTGAAGTTTTCTACAAATCCACAGATTCTATATTTGTATTAGTTTCACACTGCTAAACTAAATTCCAATTGGAAAAATTACGATTCATATTGAAATATTTAGTACTAAAAATGTAATTTCATTACAAAATCTTTCGAATAAAACTGATTTCCTGTGCAAGAAGATCATTCAGAGGCAATATTAGTGGAATTTAGTCAAAATAATATATGGACCATAAAAAAATGAATCCAAACCATAGGCAAGTGGCGTAAATGACATTTAACAATTGTTAGTTTTAATCGCCAGAAAAAATGGCTAGTTTAAATTAGTTCTTGGTTTAAAAAATAGTTAATCGGCATAATAGACCACAATTTTAAGTAGCTACTCCATGTACTATCGGATCCAAAGTTCAAATAGTCAATGAACGATTTCGGACGAAATCTCAATTAGTACCTAAAGTTTCCAGACGAATTTATTCCCCTAGATAAGGGGTAGTTTTTGAGCTCGATTGATGGAGTAGTAAGCCAACTACTACTTGTACTATCCGGAAGTGAATTTAAATCAATGGCAAAAGGTGACAATTCCTATTTATCAGTTTCACTAAAATCTGAATTGGTATAAAAAGTTTCCAAACTAATTTATTCCCCTGGATAGAGGGTAGTTTTTGGGCTCGATAGATGGAGTAGTAGGTCAGCTACTACATGTACTATCGGAAAGTTAATTCAAATCTCTGGCAAGGAGTGCTAAGGCCGATTTATCAGTTTCAGCTTAAATCTCAATACCTAATGTTTCCAAACTAATTTATTCCCATGGATAGGGGGTAGGTTTTAGGCTCGATGAACGGAGTAGTAGGTCAGCTACTACATGTACTATCGGAAAGTTAATTCAAATCTCTGGCAAGGAGTGCTAAGGCCAATTTATCAGTTTCATATCCATATTCATCAATAATTATTAATATTTTCTAATTCCTGGGTTCCATTTAACGTGAGAAAGTACACACAAGTACTTCTGACTGCACGCAGCTACTCTTGCTAAATTTTATGAGTAGTTTGCTTTTTGAATTTATGGCGATTTCGTTACCAGAATATTTAGTACCACTAATCCATATTATTTTAATGCAATAATAATGTTTAACAACAAACAATAATGTTTAAAAACAAAATTTTAATGCAATAATAATTTTACGTAATTAATTATTTAAAAAATCGAGCCTCAGACATTTTTACAAAAATAAAACACACGCCCTCTTTTAAGCAAAACCAAATATTTCAACACTTAGCAGAAACATTGTGTAGTAAATGTAGTACATATGCCCTAACAGAGATGTCACCATATCGCCACATTACAGACACATTTGTTTTGACTGCATAAAACCAACAAATGTATCTTAACTTGTATATGATAAGATAGACGAGGTAGTAAGGTGATAGAGTGGAGTGAAGAAGGTCTGGAGTTCGAGTCTAAGCAAAGACAACGAAAAATTTGTTTTTAGATGAAAAATTTTGAATTGGGGATAATCTGAGAAGATTAATCGGGATCGAGATCGCTACAAAAAAAAAAATTTGGTATACAATTCGTGGAAATAAAAAAAAAATCAAATTTTTGCTTAAAAAAAAAATTAAAGTCGGAATTTTGAAGAATCGAACTCCAAACCTTTCGCACAACACTCCTTCATCTTACCACCAAACCACTCATCTATACATAATTTCCACTCAGTTTTTCGTTTAAATACTTATAAATTCGGACTTGGTGAAAAATCGCATACACATTTTTGTTATTTTACCAGGCGAACAGAATTTAAAAAACAACATAATTATCAGCAATGTGACATTATTTTGTATCAAAGCGTGCCATATCAAGTTATGTGACACTTGAACATACAAAATAAAGTCATATTGCTGACAATTTTACCTTCTTGTAATTTCTGTTCGCCTGTTAAAATGACAAAAAATTTTATGCGATTTTTGATGAAATTTTTTTTTTTTTTTTAATTTCTACTCACCTGGTAAATAAAAATTAACTTTTTTTAAAAGCTTTTTAAAAGTTAAAGGCAACCAACTCCCTAAATAGAAAATTTGGAGATTTTTATTACAAAAAAAAATTCCTCCAGGTGCGGGAATCGAACTCGAGAAACCTCTATGGTTTAATCTGGTCTCTTATGGTAATAGTTCGTTCCTCGCGGGCTGAAGGATTTCTTTTTGTAATAAAAATCTCTAAATTTTCTATTTGGGTGGCTAGAGTTATTAATTGCCTTTTTAATTAAAAAAAGTTAATTTTTATTTACCAGGTGAGCAGAAATTTAAAAAAAAAAAAAAAAATTTTTTCATCAAAAATCGCATAAAAATTTTTGTCATTTTAACAGGCGAACAGAAATTACAAAAAGGTAGAATTGTCAGCAATATGACTTTATTTTGTATGTTCAAGTGTCACATAACTTAAAGTGGCACGCTTTGATACAAAATAATGTCACGTTGCTGACAATTATGTTGTTTTTTTAAATTCTGTTCGCCTGCTAAAATAACAAAAATTTGTATGCGATTTTTCACCAAGTCCGAATTTATAAGTATTTAAACGAAAAACTGAGTGGAAATTATGTATAGATGAGTGGTTGGGTGGTAAGATGAAGGAGCGTTGTGCGAAAGGTTTGGAGTTCGATTCTTCAAACTTCCGACTTTATTTTTTTTTTATTTCCACGAATTTTATACCAAATTTTTTTTTGTAGCGATCCCGATCCCGATTAATCTTCTCAGATTAATCCCCAATTCAAAATTTTTCATCTAAAAACAAATTTTTCGTTGGCTTTGCTTAGATTCGAACTCCAGACCTTATTCACTCCACTCTATCACCTTACTACCTCGCCTATCTTATCATATACAAGTAAATATATATTTGTTTGTTTTATGCAATCAAAACAAATGTGTCTATAATATGTCGATATGGTGACATCTCTGTTAGGGCATATGTACTACATTTACTACACAATGTTTTTGCTTAGTGCTAAAACATTTGCTTTCGCTTAAAAGAGGACGTGTTTTGTACTTTTGTGGAAAATGTCTGGGGTTCGATTTAAACACTAGGTAGCGCGATTTTTTTTTAAAATAATTAACATTATTGTTGCATTAAAATTTCCGAAAAATCATCTGTTTTACTGGATATTTGTGAGAATTTTATCGAATTTGTCCGTTGTACGTATTGAAATAATTTATATCTTGTAAATATCAAAAAAATACATTTTTACTTGTAGCTACAGAGGATCGAACTCGGTACCTTGCATCCTATAACCGTTCATGCTACCACTTCTGTCATCACATGTATGATACTTAGACTAAATTTCTACGTTTTACGCAATCAAAATATAAAAACAATGACAACTACAATTTTTGTACTTACCCATATGGCCATATCGCCATTTCTCAAAAATCTAAAATAAATTCAAAATAAAAACATGGTTAGAGCATATTAATGACATGGTTTTTTTTAAAACATCTTTATTGATATGGCTACTACAATCTTAAACATTATTAATTCATTAGTAAGGTTTACATTAGTACTTATGAGATAAGCATAAACTTGTGTGTGTCTGCTGGACCAGTGTCCAGTTCCCTTGAGATATAATATTCATACGGTTAGCTCATGTGGTTTGATTCGTTTGAGCCGCCTTACTTCGTTTGTACTGTCCAGTAGTTGTACGACTTCAACGTTGGTGTGGTTAAGAAGCCTCTTCTCATGTTTAAGGGCACATTCGCAGATGACGTCGTCTATCAATTGTATTTTTAGATCATTGTGTATTTCCCTGTTAGTCACAAATCGGTAAGCGTTGGTGACCATTCGAAGAAATTTATTTTGGCTACGTTGTATAATGTCTCTATTGGATTTATGAGTACAACCCCATAGCTGCGCACCATACATCCATATTGGTTTGAAGATAGTCTGGTAGACTAGTCTTTTGCAATACAGGTTTATTTTGGAATGATGCCCAATTAACCAGTACATTTTTCTTGTCTCACGTGATGTTTCCAGTTGAGCCTTGAATCTAAATGCAGACTAAGGTATTTAGCCGATTCAGCCTGCGGCATTTGCACCCCATTGAGGTATATGTGTAGACTGTTATTTTTGTGTCGGAGTGTAAATGTCACATTGGTTGATTTGAGCTCATTAAGCACTATTTTCCAGTCAATTGTCCATTTAGTAACGTTGTTCATTGCTCGTTCAAGATTTTCCACTGCCCTTGGTTGTGATTCGTCTACTGACATAATTACAGTGTCGTCAGCGAACGTGCCGATGAAAGTTAGAACATGTTTCTTCATGGATGACTCTGAATTGGCGATCAGAGAGGTATGATTAAAGCAGCTGGCAATAGTTTTGTGGTAGCATTTTGCTCATCTTGAATGTCAATCCATCGTGCCAAACCCTATCAAAGGCCTGAGATACATCCAGAAATACGGCGGAGCAATATTTCTTTTCTTCTAACGCTTGCTCTATTACCGTAGTTATTCGATGGACTTGATCTATTGTGGAGTGGTTATTCCTGAATCCAAATTGAAAATCAGGAACGTTTACCATTGGCTTTAGACGTTTTAGTAGTAGTTTTTCAAACAGCTTTGATAAGGTCGGAGCAGCAAAATTGGTCTGTATGATGTTACTTCTTTATCTGGTTTACCTGGTTTCTTCAACATAATTATTTGGGCCTGGGGTTAAAACACTGTTGCTAGGTGTTGAGCAAAGAGTTTCGCTTTTTCTTTGTCATGTCGAACCCAATTGCCTTGAGCATTTCTTATAGGTGGTGCTCGAACTACAGGTCGTTTAAATTTTCTGGTTGCTTTCCATAACGAGTAGTCCTTATCCATTTCTGGACCTAGCCCGGTTAAGTAGTTGTCGTAGCAATCCTGTTTGAAGCTTTTGATTAACCTATTGACTTTGTTACTTATCCGATTGAAGGTGATCTTGTCAGCGGTCTTGTCCTTTTCTTGATTTGTTCCCTGATTTCAGCCGGGTATTTGACTTCAATCTTCGCTTTTTCCTTTAATTCTGGAGTAGCTAGACTGGCGGCCATATGAGTGTATTCAATGAAATTGTTTGTTTATTGTTCCAATTATTCATTACTTTTAATACTAACTTTTAATTCAATTAGCCCTTCCAGTTTTTCTTTGAAGAGATCCCTATCCGTGAATCTATTAGTAAGGTTTTGCTTTTTATTTTTCTTGTTGACTAGCGCTTACTGACAACAGTACAGGAATGTGATCAGATGTTTAGTCGTTAATTTCTTCGACTCTAGTGTAACTGGATAAAATACCTTCTATGATGAAGAAATCAAGCAGATCTGGTATTTTTCCTGCATCCGTTGGCCAATACGTTGGCCCCCATGGAGACAGATATTCACATTGGTTTTCATGAATGGCATTGAACAAAGCATTTCCTTTTCCAGCAAAAATTAGCCTGGAACCCCAATCTGTAAGATTTATATTATAGTCTTCTCCAATTATAAATCTTGGACCGAGCTTTAGATCGGCGCCATTATATTGGATTGAGATAACAGTTGCTTGCATCTATATTTCTCGAATATCCTCTTGTTGATTATGTTTGATATTATATTTAATTAGTACAGCTGAACCACCTCTGGCTCTTTCACTAGGATGGGTTGTCCAGTAGGAATTAAATCCCTTTATTCTGAAAAAGCTTTTGTTGGAGAAGTTCGTTTCTGAGAAATTCCAGTTCTTGGGCTCGTTGGTTGAGCCCATTAGCGTTCCAAGTTATAATGCGTAGGAACGAGTTAATAATTTGTGTGTATGCTGACTTTTTTTGCTAGGCGGATAGAAATTAATTTCTAGTTCTGCCACCCTTTCTGTTAAGTGACAAGTGTCTGTTGAATTTGACTAAGCTTTTTAATAATTTCAAAGTTATTAGACTCGTTATTAACTTCTATGTATTTGTTGTTTTGGTTTGATTCATCAGCAGATAATTTGATGATTTGCGCACAGGATAATCCAACTGTGGATTGTGTGATTGTTGTTTGTGGCTTAGAAGCTTTGGTTTGTAATCGCTGTACTACTCTTGTTCTATTATTCTGTTGACTTTTAATTTTGTTCTGATATACACAGCATCCTTTATAACTTGCAGTATGTCCTTGTTGTTGACAAAGAGCACATGAAGGCGCGATATCTGGTTGTTTTTTGCATTTTGTCGTGTGATGATCTCCAGCACATTTAACGCATTTGGTTTGACGATACCAAAAACTCTTGGTAAGTCCAAGTTGTTGACAATTCGTACATTGTGGAATGTCCCTTGTCTTGTTAGGTGGCTCAATTTAAACTATACAGTACACCAGATTCTTGATGTTGTATACTTCTTTATTGTTGTCTTTTTGTTTTAAGTCAATGTAAAACAATGGAAAGTGTTTCCTATCTTTTACACCATTAGTTGTGACCATTTTGTACATGTTAGTAATACGTGCCATGGGGCGTTAATGGGTGGAGGCAGTGGTATTTTTGGGTTTTTCTGTTAAGTGTTAATCACAATTTGTGTAGTATTTTTTGGAGGAGTTTCCTAGCATTTCTGTTATCAGCACCGGAAACTTCTTTTTCCAGTTCTTCCTCATCTGTGCAATAATCCTCTTGACTCAGAGCAATGAATCTATTATTCTGTTGAAAAACTGGAAATTACCGCAGCAACCAGTTGGAATTATTTGAATGTTGATGTTGACTGGATGATGGCTGAATATAGTTTGGAAGAAAGATTGTTAACTCGTGCTGAATCCTTAGCTATGCTATTTTTAACCTTTTCCCGTTTCTCCATTTTTTGAAATTTATTTAACAGCTCCTCGCTGTTTATAATATTTGTTGATGCACTCGGCATTTGTTCTGATAATAAAGTTACTTTTTCAGTGGAGATTGCGTAGTTTGCAAATATTTTTTGTATTGGTGATCTGATTGTAATGGAGCCCTTTCGGAATGAAAGTTCTTCCTCGTTACTCTTTTGAGCGTTGATATCGCTTAGCTTATTTTTGGTATCTTTAGAATTATGTAGCTATGTTTGGTCCCCCCTAGGATCCATGGGGGTCTGCCACCTAGGGCATTAGCTTCCTTTTTTGTTTAATCCATTGCGTTTTGTTTTTATAGTGTTATTACACTCGCCTCTAGAAGTTCAGCCGTTGTGATACATTAAAAATGCAAAACAAACGTTGCCCAGGTGCTACCGCGTGGAGGTAAACTAGAGACAGTTGATGGTTTCTACATAGTTGCAACGTTGGAGTATAAACCAATTTATAATTGGCTATAAACTGTCAACGCTTACCCTATTGAAACACACCCAGCACATTTTGATAAATATGTCATTTATTTTCATCAATAGATTCCTGTGTTTATCGAATCTATGAAAATTTACTTTGTATAAAGTGTTACAAAAAGTAATAGAGGATGCAAACTGATATGACTGCCGAAGACCATATACTGTAATTAACAACCATCAACCTTAAATTGAACTCATCTTCACTGTATGCTGCAAAGACAATTAAAATTGTTATGATGTACATAAATAAATAAAAAAAAACAGTGTTAAAAGAAGATGCTTTAGTCTTTTAGAAAATAAGCGACCAGGTCTTACAAATTGTATCAAAGCTCTAAAACTTTCAGCTTAAAACCTACGGGAGCCGAAAACCTATATAGAATGGAGAAAGTCTCACCAAGATCGATTCCGTGGTTTCTAAGATTATCCCATACTAACAGATAGGCATTGTGCTTTATAAATATAAAGAGATGAGATTGATCAGGGTCAACCAAAGCCGTGTGCTTCTCAAAAACATAATGAAAGAACTATATTCTAAAATTGCAGCCCTTTATCAAAGTGGAAGCAAAACCCAAGGTTAAATAAGAAAATAATTCTTTACTGTGTCCATCACTGAATTAATTAAGAATTCAATACATCAATCAAAATTGCACATAAAACGTTATAGGTACGCCAATTACGAATTTAATAGGTTTGATTAATGTAATGGCATACAACGATAACTCTTTGTGTATGGTATGTAATGTCCGAACTACGAATATATTCCTCTCGATCACATACAGTTCAATACTAAATTGCTTAACGCTTTATTGATACAATAAAATATTCTTTCATAATACCGTTATTTTTTCGCGATCCAAAGATGTTTTGGTTTTTTATTTATTTTTATATTTAGCGTATATTTCTCGCGCTTTATTACATACACATATATTATAGCATGGTTGATAAATTGCGAATTAAGAGAATTTATTTAAGAATGGATGTGGAGCACGCGAGTTGAATTTGAATGATACCATATTACGCAAGGCGGTCAAGATTTAATAATTGATTAATGGTATAAATGAAATCAGGGGTGTTAAACTGGCGAATGCGAATTTGTATTTCTAGGCTGGTTTATTTTATGCCATCATAAAATCTCATGGTTATGGGTTAAAATTAAAGCAAAAGCTAGAACTATCAAACCTTGTGTAACGATTGAGCTTCTTAACAAAATTAAGTACTCGTATGACATGAACTTGATAAACCGGAAAAAGTTGCTAATTAAAACGGTAAAATTTGAAGTATTTCATCCTAAAGCTAGTCGTCAGTGAATCAATGAATGGTAACATTAAACAAAGCTGGGTATAGAAGAACAGAGTCAATTGAAGAAATTATTATGGATCATGAGACTATGATAGCCGACCGTCGCGAACTAACCAAGTTATTTAATAGATACATTGGAAATTCGGTCGTAAACTTGAAAGAGTCCATCAACTTGCCCAAAGAGCGCCAAAATGAGTAATTTAAATTTGTATTTTGACATTAAATTACCGAAACGATCTTCGATATTTCTTATGGAATTTTGTGGGTCATAAATTACAAAACGTTTGTCGGGTTTAATGACATAAGTCTGGAGTATCTGTGGTGACGCTAGAAATTGTTAATCTCATTTTTATCAAAGAATAAATCACTGTTGAGCCATCAGCTTTGCTGCTAAGCTGCTGGTCAAAATAACAAAGCTTAAAATACTGAAGTACTGGAATTGAAAAACTGTAAAACTTTCAACACTGGAAAGACTGAAATATTTCCAATACTGGAATAATTGAGACTCGGTAGTTCAGAAATTTTTAAATTAACTGACCCATTAGGCTTTTAAAGCAATACTCTTTAAATTATTACCTTCAAACGAAACTCCTGCTGAGTTAATGATCTCAGTGGGGGGAAACCCTACCATTCACCGGAGAAAAGAAAGCGACAGAATACCAACAGCTTTTTGTGACAAAATAAATTTAGGTAAATTGAGAATTTGTACAAATAAAACACAAGCAACAGGTTATGAGGCACGGCTTCTAAACGTAGAAATAGGTATGTGCTTTAAGGTACGATTCAGAGTGTAAGTTTCATTCTATAGTCAAATCTTTATTAATTCCAAATAAATATTAGCCGCAATAAATTTAACAATAATTCACAATACCGGTTTCATGAACTCGACCGAATTAGGGTTGTTTCATTGCAAAAACCTTCAAAAATGGAAATTTTGATCGTTTATAGCTAAATTTGGTGTAGTTTGTGTTGTAGTTTGCGAGCTACTTATCTTAAATAATAGTCGACCACTGGACATTGATTAAACCTAACCTTCTTTAAAATATTGAGTTTCTAGCCTCAATAAAAAATAAAAACGACCAATTTTTTGGACAAGTAGCCATTGATTTTTTGAAAACGGTGAAGGCTGCAATTTTTTTTTTTTTGCTTCAAATTATAAAATCGGTTTCTACATCATTTGATAATTGATTCAAAAATTAACAACTAGAAAAAATTAAAAATTAGCAACGTTTGAAACCATTTCGGTAGTCATATTTTGTTGAAGTTTAACTCCTCCTATCTGGTAGGATTGTTAACAGCAAAAGTGTTGAATCATAACCCCGTTTCCAGATCATACTATTTCATGAGTAATTCCTGAGGCTGGTAAATCTCTCCTCTGAACAATCTAAATAATTGTCAATTAAATGTATATGCTCCAATATTTTCACGACTGCTCTGTATATAATTAGCAACAGCATTTTCATGCCATAGAGGGTAACTTAAGTACCGTTAAAAACTAAGCATTTTCTTGATAGGAACTAAAAGCTCTACTCTCGACTTTTAAAAACTTTGAATTTTCAACATGAAATCTATAAAGCTGGAGGACTATTTTAGGGAACTATTCCTGGGACACGATTATGAAATGGATCCTATTTCACATTTTATGCCATTTTGTGGATACGATTAGCTTCCTATAGGGAATTTGTTATTGGCAAATAAAAAAAAAATATTTTTAACAAAATAGATTTAATGTTTGTTTATTAATTAAATACATTAAATACACAAACTAGTTACTGACATAATCATTTCGCAAATGCGATATCCAACTACTATTGAGTAGACGCATTTTTCAATTTTAATTTCGCAAAAATTCGCTATCGCATTTTCTATTAAGGCGAGTAATTCGACCAGGAACGCATTTTGGCGAAAATATCGTTGTATGATAAGAAATAAGATATCGCATGTAAATTGCGTAATCGCATTTTTTTTCATAATAGGTCCTCTGAATACGGTAAGAATACGGATGTATAAGATTCGTTTTTAAATAAGAATCCAATACCTCCCAAGTTCTTATACGTTCGAATCGAATTCACAAATAGCCCTGCAGGAATAGAGCTCCGACATATAAACACCCCATCTTAGTATTTCTTATAAAAATGATGAATGGGATCGTTTTTCATCGTTAGATCTGTATTGGTCACAGTTTTTGTCGTTACTACTTGTAGTTTAAAAAAAAATTGATTTAAATTTTAAGGTCATTGATCACCGACTTTCTAGCACGCCATCTAAGAATTTTAATAAAAATGACGCATGGAATTCGTTTGTTCATGATTACGAGTGGACACCAGGCTTTGTCCTTTAATTACCTATAGTTTGAAAAAAAAAAAAAATTATCGATTTAAAATTTGTCGGAACATTTTTTTACTCAATTTTGACAGGAAATTTTTCGTTATGTTAGATTGGTTTGAACCTGTTTTTAATGTATGGTCGTTATAAGTAACCCTTTATTAATGAGTTATCATCTAATCTAAAATTTCTAATTTCCAATATTGTCATTTATTTGAAATGTGTTCATCGGTTCTTAAAAGAAGGTGGACCCACAGCAATTTATCGAGAGCGCACACATTTACTGACTAAAATTATTTAGCGAGAAAGTTAACCGGAATGTCGGAACCGAATTTCGCTTATATCCATACACATTAGTTATATGGTATGGTCACTAGGAGCGGTTTTGACGAAATTTGGAGAAGGTCCTTATTCAATACTTAGGTGTGTACTTAATTGGACATTCGAATGGAAAATTGGGACAATGGGTCTCTAATGTAAGTTTGATTGGGACGGATGATACCAATTGACGGTCAAACGATAAAAAATGGTAATTAGTCCTGATCTAATTTTCATCACTTGGATTTTCTACCAAAATATGGTGCAAATAATTGTCTGATTTTTTTTAATGGTGTGCTAACTTGAAAAAATTCTTGCAAAGTTAACAAAAAATTTTTGTTGATGAGTTCAAACGACCAAAACTGATTAGTGATGACCAATCCTGACCTAACGATAAACGAACTATGCTATAGCCCGCAGTTGATTTTCAATACAATCGAATTTTCTATGAAATGTTTAGAAACATTCTAGCAATCCAAATGCAAGTTGGCTAAATAAATACAAATCCTGAAGCCTATTGATAGAGCTATTGACCAACGAAATCGGAGCATTTTAGATTTTTGCCGTCTAAAATCTGTGGGCTATAGCCCGCAGTTGATTTTCAATACAATCGAATTTTGTATGAAATATTTAGAAATATTCTAGCAATCCAAATGCAAGTTAGCTAAATAAATACAGATCCTGAAGCCTATTGATAGCCCAGTTGATTTTCAATACAATCGAATTTTCTATGAAATGTTTAGAAATATTGGAGCAATCCAAATGCAAGTTGGCTAAATAAATACAGATCCTGAAGGCTATTGATAGAGCTATTGACCAACGTAATCGGAGCATTTTAGATTTTTGCCGTCTAAAATTTGTGGGCTATAGCCCAGTTGATTTTCAATACAATCGAATTTTCTATGAAATGTTTAGAAATATTCTAGCAATCCAAATGCAAGTTGGCTAAATAAATACAGATCCTGAAGCCTATTGATAGAGCTATTAACCAACGAAATCGGAGCATTTTAGATTTTTGCCGTCTAAAATCTGTGGGCTTATAGCCCAGTTGATTTTCAATACAATCGAATTTTCTATGAAATGTTTAGAAATATTCCAGCAATCCAAATGCAAGTTTGCTAAATAAATACAGATCCTGAAGCCTATTGATAGAGCTATTGACCAACGTAATCAGAGCATTTTAGATTTTTGCCGTCTTATATCTGCGGGCCCAGTTGATTTTCAATAAAATCGAATTTTCTATGAAATGTTTAGAAATATTCGAGCAATCCAAATGCAAGTTTGCTAAATAAATACAGATCCTGAAGCCTATTGATAGAGCTATTGACCAACGTAATCGGAGCATTTTAGATTTTTGCCGTCTAAAATCTGTGGGCTATAGCCCAGTTGATTTTCAATACAATCGAATTTTCTATGAAATGTTTAGAAATATTCGAGCAATCCAAATGCAAGTTTGCTAAATTAATACAGATCCTGAAGCCTATTGATAGAGCTATTGACCAACGTAATCAGAGCATTTTAGATTTTTGCCGTCTTATATCTGCGGGCTAAAGCCCAGTTGATTTTCAATACAATCGAATTTTCTATGAAATGTTTAGAAATATTCGAGCAATCCAAATGCAAGTTTGCTAAATAAATACAGATCCTGAAGCCTATTGATAGAGCTATTGACCAACGTAATCGGAGCATTTTAGATTTTTGCCGTCTAAAATCTGTGGGCTATAGCCCAGTTGATTTTCAATACAATCGAATTTTCTATGAAATGTTTAGAAATATTTGAGCAATCCAAATGCAAGTTGGCTAAATAAATACAGATCCTGAAGGCTATTGATAGAGCTATTGACCAACGTAATCGGAGCAATTTAGATTTTTGCCGTAAAAAATCTGTGGGCTATAGCCCAGTTGATTTTCAATACAATCGAATTTTCTATGAAATGTTTAGAAATATTGGAGCAATCCGAATGCAAGTTGGCTAAATAAATACAGATCCTGAAGGCTATTGATAGAGCTATTGACCAACGTAATCGGAGCATTTTAGATTTTTGCCGTCTAAAATTTGTGGGCTATAGCCCAGTTGATTTTCAATACAATCGAATTTTCTATGAAATGTTTAGAAATATTCTAGCAATCCAAATGCAAGTTGGCTAAATAAATACAGATCCTGAAGCCTATTGATAGAGCTATTAACCAACGAAATCGGAACATTTTTGATTTTTGCCGTCTAAAATCTGTGGGCTATAGCCCAGTTGATTTTCAATACAATCGAATTTTCTATGAAATGTTTAGAAATATTCGAGCAATCTAAATGCAAGTTGGCTAAATAAATACAGATCCTGAAGCCTATTGATAGAGCTATTGACCAACGTAATCGGAGCAATTTAGATTTTTGCCGTTTAAAATCTGTGGGCTATAGCCCAGTTGATTTTCAATACAATCGAATTTTCTATGAAATGTTTAGAAATATTTGAGCAATCCAAATGCAAGTTGGCTAAATAAATACAGATCCTGAAGCCTATTGATAGAGCTATTGACCAACGTAATCGGAGCATTTTAGATTTTTGCCGTCTAAAATCTGTGGGCTATAGCCCAGTTGATTTTCAATACATTAGAATTTTCTATGAAATGTTTAGAAATATTCGAGCAATCCAAAAGCAAGTTGGCTAAATAAATACAGATCCTGAAGCCTATTGATAGAGCTATTGACCAACGTAATCGGAGCAATTTAGATTTTTGCCGTAAAAAATCTGTGGGCTATAGCCCAGTTGATTTTCAATACAATCGAATTTTCTATGAAATGTTTAGAAATATTCTAGCAATCCAAATGCAAGTTGGCTAAATAAATACAGATCCTGAAGCCTATTGATAGAGCTATTGACCAATGTAATCGGAGCATTTTAGATTTTTGCCGTCTAAAATCTGTGGGCTATAGCCCAGTTGATTTTCAATACAATCGAATTTTCTATGAAATGTTTAGAAATATTCTAGCAATCCAAATGCAAGTTTGCTAAATAAATACAGATCCTGAAGCCTATTGATAGAGCTATTAACCAACGAATTTGGAGCATTTTAGATTTTTTCCGTCTAAAATCTGTGGGCTATAGCCCAGTTGATTTTCAATACAATCGAATTTCTTCTGAAATGTTTAGAAATATTCGAGCAATCCAAATGCAAGTTGGCTAAATAAATACAGATCCTGAAGCCTATTGATAGAGCTATTGACCAACGTAATCGGAGCATTTTAGATTTTTGCCGTCTAAAATCGGTGGGCTATAGCCCAGTTGAATTTCAATACAATCGAATTTTCTATGAAATGTTTAGAAATATTCGAGCAATCCAAATGAAAGTTGGCTAAATAAATACAGATCCTGAAGCATATTGATAGGGCTATTGACCAACGTAATCGGAGCAATTTAGATTTTTGCCGTAAAAAATCTGTGGGCTATAGCCCAGTTGAATTTCAATACAATCGAATTTTCTATGAAATGTTTAGAAATATTCTAGCAATCCAAATGCAAGTTGGCTAAATAAATACAGATCCTGAAGCCTATTGATAGAGCTATTGACCAATGTAATCGGAGCATTTTAGATTTTTGCCGTCTAAAATCTGTGGGCTATAGCCCAGTTGATTTTCAATACAATCGAATTTTCTATGAAATGTTTAGAAATATTCTAGCAATCCAAATGCAAGTTGGCTAAATAAATACAAATCCGGAAGCCTATTGATAGAGCTATTGACCAACGTAATCGGAGCATTTTAGATTTTTGCCGTCTAAAATTTGTGGGCTATAGCCCAGTTGATTTTCAATACAATCGAATTTTCTATGAAATGTTTAGAAATATTCGAGCAATCCAAATGCAAGTTGGCTAAATAAATACAGATCCTGAAGCCTATTGATAGAGCTATTGACCAACGTAATCGGAGCATTTTAGATTTTTGCCGTCTAAAATCTGTGGGCTATAGCCCAGTTGATTTTCAATACATTCGAATTTTCTATGAAATGTTTAGAAATATTCGAGCAATCCAAATGCAAGTTGGCTAAATAAATACAGATCCTGAAGCCTATTGATAGAGCTATTGACCAACGTAATCGGAGCAATTTAGATTTTTGCCGTAAAAAATCTGTGGGCTATAGCCCAGTTGAATTTCAATACAATCGAATTTTCTATGAAATGTTTAGAAATATTCTAGCAATCTAAATGCAAGTTGGCTAAATAAATACAGATCCTGAAGCCTATTGATAGAGCTATTGACCAATGTAATCGGAGCATTTTAGATTTTTGCCGTCTAAAATCTGTGGGCTATAGCCCAGTTGATTTTCAATACAATCGAATTTTCTATGAAATGTTTAGAAATATTCTAGCAATCCAAATGCAAGTTTGCTAAATAAATACAGATCCTGAAGCCTATTGATAGAGCTATTAACCAACGAATTTGGAGCATTTTAGATTTTTTCCGTCTAAAATCTGTGGGCTATAGCCCAGTTGATTTTCAATACAATCGAATTTCTTCTGAAATGTTTAGAAATATTCGAGCAATCCAAATGCAAGTTGGCTAAATAAATACAGATCCTGAAGCATATTGATAGGGCTATTGACCAACGTAATCGGAGCAATTTAGATTTTTGCCGTAAAAAATCTGTGGGCTATAGCCCAGTTGAATTTCAATACAATCGAATTTTCTATGAAATGTTTAGAAATATTCTAGTAATCCAAATGCAAGTTGGCTAAATAAATACAGATCCTGAAGCCTATTGATAGAGCTATTGACCAATGTAATCGGAGCATTTTAGATTTTTGCCGTCTAAAATCTGTGGGCTATAGCCCAGTTGATTTTCAATACAATCGAATTTTCTATGAAATGTTTAGAAATATTCTAGCAATCCAAATGCAAGTTTGCTAAATAAATACAGATCCTGAAGCCTATTGACAGAGCTATTAACCAACGAATTTGGAGCATTTTAGATTTTTTCCGTCTAAAATCTGTGGGCTATAGCCCAGTTGATTTTCAATACAATCGAATTTTCTATGAAATGTTTAGAAATATTGGAGCAATCCAAATGCAAGTTGGCTAAATAAATACAGATCCTGAAGGCTATTGATAGAGCTATTGACCAACGTAATCAGAGCATTTTAGATTTTTGCCGTAAAAAATCTGTGGGCTATAGCCCAGTTGATTTTTAATACAATCGAATTTTCTATGAAATGTTTAGAAATATTCTAGCAATCCAAATGCAAGTTGGCTAAATAAATACAGATCCTAAAGCCTATTGATAGAGCTATTGACCAACGTAATCGGAGCAATTTAGATTTTTGCCGTAAAAAATCTGTGGGCTATAGCCCAGTTGAATTTCAATACAATCGAATTTTCTATGAAATGTTTAGAAATATTCTAGTAATCCAAATGCAAGTTGGCTAAATAAATACAGATCCTGAAGCCTATTGATAGAGCTATTGACCAATGTAATCGGAGCATTTTAGATTTTTGCCGTCTAAAATCTGTGGGCTATAGCCCAGTTGATTTTCAATACAATCGAATTTTCTATGAAATGTTTAGAAATATTCTAGCAATCCAAATGCAAGTTGGCTAAATAAATACAGATCCTGAAGCCTATTGATAGAGCTATTAACCAACGAATTTGGAGCATTTTAGATTTTTTCCGTCTAAAATCTGTGGGCTATAGCCCAGTTGATTTTCAATACAATCGAATTTCTTCTGAAATGTTTAGAAATATTCGAGCAATCCAAATGCAAGTTGGCTAAATAAATACAGATCCTGAAGCATATTGATAGGGCTATTGACCAACGTAATCGGAGCAATTTAGATTTTTGCCGTAAAAAATCTGTGGGCTATAGCCCAGTTGAATTTCAATACAATCGAATTTTCTATGAAATGTTTAGAAATATTCTAGCAATCCAAATGCAAGTTGGCTAAATAAATACAGATCCTGAAGCCTATTGATAGAGCTATTAACCAACGAAATCGGAGCATTTTAGATTTTTGCCGTCTAAAATCTGTGGGCTATAGCCCAGTTGATTTTCAATACAATCGAATTTTCTATGAAATGTTTACAAATATTCGAGCAATCCAAATGCAAGTTGGCTAAATAAATACAGATCCTGAAGCCTATTGATAGAGCTATTGACCAACGTAATCGGAGCATTTTAGATTTTTGCCGTCTAAAATCTGTGGGCTATAGCCCAGTTGATTTTCAATACAATCGAATTTTCTATGAAATGTTTAGAAATATTCGAGCAATCCAAATGCAAGTTGGCTAAATAAATACAGATCCTGAAGCCTATTGATAGAGCTATTGACCAACGTAATCGGAGCATTTTAGATTTTTGCCGTCTAAAATCTGTGGGCTATAGCCCAGTTGATTTTCAATACAATCGAATTTTCTGTGAAATGTTTAGAAATTTTCTAGCAATCCAAATGCAAGTTGGCTAAATAAATACAGATCCTGAAGCCTATTGATAGAGCTATTGACCAACGTAATCGGAGCAATTTAGATTTTTGCCGTAAAAAATCTGTGGGCTATAGCCCAGTTGAATTTCAATACAGTCGAATTTTCTATGAAATGTTTAGAAATATTCTAGCAATCCAAATGCAAGTTGGCTAAATAAATAGAGATCCTGAAGCCTATTGATAGAGCTATTGACCAATGTAATCGGAGCATTTTAGATTTTTGCCGTCTATAATCTGTGGGCTATAGCCCAGTTGATTTTCAATACAATCGAATTTTCTATGAAATGTTTAGAAATATTCTAGCAATCCAAATGCAAGTTGGCTAAATAAATACAGATCCTGAAGCCTATTGATAGTGCTATTAACTAACGAAATCGGAGCATTTTAGATTTTTGCCGTCTAAAATCTGTGGGCTATAGCCCAGTTGATTTTCAATACAATCGAATTTTCTATGAAATGTTTAGAAATATTCGAGCAATCCAAATGCAAGTTGGTTAAATAAATACAGATCCTGAAACCTATTGATAGAGCTATTGACCAACGTAATCGGAGCAATTTAGATTTTTGCCGTTTAAAATCTGTGGGCTATAGCCCAGTTGATTTTCAATACAATCGAATTTTCTATGAAATGTTTAGAAATATTCGAGCAATCCAAATGCAAGTCGGCTAAATAAATACAGATCCTGAAGCCTATTGATAGAGCTATTGACCAACGTAATCGGAGCAATTTAGATTTTTGCCGTAAAAAATCTGTGGGCTATAGCCCAGTTGAATTTCAATACAATCGAATTTTCTATGAAATGTTTAGAAATATTCTAGCAATCCAAATGCAAGTTGGCTAAATAAATACAGATCCTGAAGCCTATTGATAGAGCTATTGACCAATGTAATCGGAGCATTTTAGATTTTTGCCGTCTAAAATCTGTGGGCTATAGCCCAGTTGATTTTCAATACAGTCGAATTTTGTATGAAATGTTTAGAAATATTCGAGCAATCCAAATGCAAGTTGGCTAAATAAATACAGATCCTGAAGCCTATTGATAGAGCTATTGACCAACGTAATCGGAGCAATTTAGATTTTTGCCGTAAAAAATCTGTGGGCTATAGCCCAGTTGATTTTCAATACAATCGAATTTTCTATGAAATGTTTAGAAATATTGGAGCAATCCGAATGCAAGTTGGCTAAATAAATACAGATCCTGAAGGCTATTGATAGAGCTATTGACCAACGTAATCGGAGCATTTTAGATTTTTGCCGTCTAAAATTTGTGGGCTATAGCCCAGTTGATTTCAATACAATAGAACTTTCTATGAAATGTTTAGAAATATTCGAGCAATCCAAATGCAAGTTGGCTAAATAAATACAGATCCTGAAGCCTATTGATAGAGCTATTGACCAACGTAATCGGAGCAATTTAGATTTTTGCCGTAAAAAATCTGTGGGCTATAGCCCAGTTGAATTTCAATACAATTGAATTTTCTATGAAATGTTTAGAAATATTCTAGCAATCCAAATGCAAGTTGGCTAAATAAATACAGATCCCGAAGCCTATTGATAGAGCTATTGACCAATGTAATCGGAGCATTTTAGATTTTTGCCGTCTAAAATCTGTGGGCTATAGCCCAGTTGATTTTCAATACAATCGAATTTTCTATGAAATGTTTAGAAATATTCTAGCAATCCAAATGCAAGTTGGCTAAATAAATACAGATCCTGAAGCCTATTGATAGAGCTATTAACCAACGAAATCGGAGCATTTTAGATTTTTGCCGTCTAAAATCTGTGGGCTATAGCCCAGTTGATTTTCAATACAATCGAATTTTCTATGAAATGTTTAGAAATATTCGAGCAATCCAAATGCAAGTTGGCTAAATAAATACAGATCCTGAAGCCTATTGATAGAGCTATTGACCAACGTAAACGGAGCAATTTAGATTTTTGCCGTAAAAAATCTGTGGGCTATAGCCCAGTTGAATTTCAATACAATCGAATTTTCTATGAAATGTTTAGAAATATTCTAGCAATCCAAATGCAAGTTGGCTAAATAAATACAGATCCTGAAGCCTATTGATAGAGCTATTGACCAATGTAATCGGAGCATTTTAGATTCTTGCCGTCTAAAATCTGTGGGCTATAGCCCAGTTGATTTTCAATACAATCGAATTTTCTATGAAATGTTTAGAAATATTCTAGCAATCCAAATGCAAGTTTGCTAAATAAATACAGATCCTGAAGCCTATTGATAGAGCTATTAACCAACGAATTTGGAGCATTTTAGATTTTTGCCGTCTAAAATCTGTGGGCTATAGCCCAGTTGATTTTCAATACAATCGAATTTTCTATGAAATGTTTAGAAATATTCGAGCAATCCAAATGCAAGTTGGCTAAATAAATACAGATCCTGAAGCCTATTGATAGAGCTATTGACCAACGTAATCGGAGCAATTTAGATTTTTGCCGTAAAAAATCTGTGGGCTATAGCCCAGTTGAATTTCAATACAATCGAATTTTCTATGAAATGTTTAGAAATATTCTAGCAATCCAAATGCAAGTTGGCTAAATAAATACAGATCCTGAAGCCTATTGATAGAGCTATTGACCAATGTAATCGGAGCATTTTAGATTTTTGCCGTCTAAAATCTGTGGGCTATAGCCCAGTTGATTTTCAATACAATCGAATTTTCTATGAAATGTTTAGAAATATTCGAGCAATCCAAATGCAAGTTTGCTAAATAAATACAGATCCTGAAGCCTATTGATAGAGCTATTGACCAACGTAATCAGAGCATTTTAGATTTTTGCCGTCTAAAATCTGTGGGCTATAGCCCAGTTGATTTTCAATACAGTCGAATTTTGTATGAAATGTTTAGAAATATTCGAGCAATCCAAATGCAAGTTGGCTAAATAAATACAGATCCTGAAGCCTATTGATAGAGCTATTGTCCAACGTAATCGGAGCAATTTAGATTTTTGCCGTAAAAAATCTGTGGGCTATAGCCCAGTTGAATTTCAATACAATCGAATTTTCTATGAAATGTTTAGAAATATTCTAGCAATCCAAATGCAAGTTGGCTAAATAAATACAGATCCTGAAGCCTATTGATAGAGCTATTGACCAATGTAATCGGAGCATTTTAGATTTTTGCCGTCTAAAATCTGTGGGCTATAGCCCAGTTGATTTTCAATACAGTCGAATTTTGTATGAAATGTTTAGAAATATTCGAGCAATCCAAATGCAAGTTGGCTAAATAAATACAGATCCTGAAGCCTATTGATAGAGCTATTAACCAACGTAATCGGAGCAATTTAGATTTTTGCCGTAAAAAATCTGTGGGCTATAGCCCAGTTGAATTTCAATACAATCGAATTTTCTATGAAATGTTTAGAAATATTCTAGCAATCCAAATGCAAGTTGGCTAAATAAATACAGATCCTGAAGCCTATTGATAGAGCTATTGACCAATGTAATCGGAGCATTTTAGATTTTTGCCGTCTAAAATCTGTGGGCTATAGCCCAGTTGATTTTCAATACAGTCGAATTTTGTATGAAATGTTTAGAAATATTCGAGCAATCCAAATGCAAGTTGGCTAAATAAATACAGATCCTGAAGCCTATTGATAGAGCTATTGACCAACGTAATCAGAGCAATTTAGATTTTTGCCGTAAAAAATCTGTGGGCTATAGCCCAGTTGAATTTCAATACAATCGAATTTTCTATGAAATGTTTAGAAATATTCTAGCAATCCAAATGCAAGTTGGCTAAATAAATACAGATCCTGAAGCCTATTGATAGAGCTATTGACCAATGTAATCGGAGCATTTTAGATTTTTGCCGTCTAAAATCTGTGGGCTATAGCCCAGTTGATTTTCAATACAGTCGAATTTTGTATGAAATGTTTAGAAATATTCGAGCAATCCAAATGCAAGTTGGCTAAATAAATACAGATCCTGAAGCCTATTGATAGAGCTATTGACCAACGTAATCGGAGCAATTTAGATTTTTGCCGTAAAAAATCTGTGGGCTATAGCCCAGTTGAATTTCAATACAATCGAATTTTCTATGAAATGTTTAGATATATTCTAGCAATCCAAATGCAAGTTGGCTAAATAAATACAGATCCTGAAGCCTATTGATAGAGCTATTGACCAATGTAATCGGAGCATTTTAGATTTTTGCCGTCTAAAATCTGTGGGCTATAGCCCAGTTGATTTTCAATACAGTCGAATTTTGTATGAAATGTTTAGAAATATTCGAGCAATCCAAATGCAAGTTGGCTAAATAAATACAGATCCTGAAGCCTATTGATAGAGCTATTGACCAACGTAATCGGAGCAATTTAGATTTTTGCCGTAAAAAATCTGTGGGCTATAGCCCAGTTGAATTTCAATACAATCGAATTTTCTATGAAATGTTTAGAAATATTCTAGCAATCCAAATGCAAGTTGGCTAAATAAATACAGATCCTGAAGCCTATTGATAGAGCTATTGACCAATGTAATCGGAGCATTTTAGATTTTTGCCGTCTAAAATCTGTGGGCTATAGCCCAGTTGATTTTCAATACAGTCGAATTTTGTATGAAATGTTTAGAAATATTCGAGCAATCCAAATGCAAGTTGGCTAAATAAATACAGATCCTGAAGCCTATTGATAGAGCTATTGACCAACGTAATCGGAGCAATTTAGATTTTTGCCGTAAAAAATCTGTGGGCTATAGCCCAGTTGAATTTCAATACAATCGAATTTTCTATGAAATGTTTAGAAATATTCTAGCAATCCAAATGCAAGTTGGCTAAATAAATACAGATCCTGAAGCCTATTGATAGAGCTATTGACCAATGTAATCGGAGCATTTTAGATTTTTGCCGTCTAAAATCTGTGGGCTATAGCCCAGTTGATTTTCAATACAGTCGAATTTTGTATGAAATGTTTAGAAATATTCGAGCAATCCAAATGCAAGTTGGCTAAATAAATACAGATCCTGAAGCCTATTGATAGAGCTATTGACCAACGTAATCGGAGCAATTTAGATTTTTGCCGTAAAAAATCTGTGGGCTATAGCCCAGTTGAATTTCAATACAATCGAATTTTCTATGAAATGTTTAGAAATATTCTAGCAATCCAAATGCAAGTTGGCTAAATAAATACAGATCCTGAAGCCTATTGATAGAGCTATTGACCAATGTAATCGGAGCATTTTAGATTTTTGCCGTCTAAAATCTGTGGGCTATAGCCCAGTTGATTTTCAATACAGTCGAATTTTGTATGAAATGTTTAGAAATATTCGAGCAATCCAAATGCAAGTTGGCTAAATAAATACAGATCCTGAAGCCTATTGATAGAGCTATTGACCAACGTAATCGGAGCAATTTAGATTTTTGCCGTAAAAAATCTGTGGGCTATAGCCCAGTTGAATTTCAATACAATCGAATTTTCTATGAAATGTTTAGAAATATTCTAGCAATCCAAATGCAAGTTGGCTAAATAAATACAGATCCTGAAGCCTATTGATAGAGCTATTGACCAATGTAATCGGAGCATTTTAGATTTTTGCCGTCTAAAATCTGTGGGCTATAGCCCAGTTGATTTTCAATACAGTCGAATTTTGTATGAAATGTTTAGAAATATTCTAGCAATCCAAATGCAAGTTGGCTAAATAAATACAGATCCTGAAGCCTATTGATAGAGCTATTGACCAACGTAATCGGAGCATTTTACATTTTTGCCGACTAAAATCTGTGGGCTATAGCCCAGTTGATTTTCAATACAATCGAATTTTCTATGAAATGTTTAGAAATATTCGAGCAATCCAAATGCAAGTTGGCTAAATAAATACAGATCCTGAAGCCTATTGATAGAGCCATTGACCAACGTAATCGGAGCAATTTAGATTTTTGCCGTAAAAAATCTGTGGGCTATAGCCCAGTTGAATTTCAATACAATCGAATTTTCTATGAAATGTTTAGAAATATTCTAGCAATCCAAATGCAAGTGGACTAAATAAATACAGATCCTGAAGCCTATTGATAGAGCTATTGGCCAATGTAATCGGAGCATTTTAGATTTTTGCCGTCTAAAATCTGTGGGCTATAGCCCTGTTGATTTTCAATACAATCGAATTTTCTATGAAATGTTTAGAAATATTCGAGCAATCCAAATGCAAGTTGGCTAAATAAATACAGATCCTGAAGCCTATTGATAGAGCTATTGACCAACGTAATCGGAGCAATTTAGATTTTTGCCGTAAAAAATCTGTGGGCTATAGCCCAGTTGAATTTCAATACAATCGAATTTTCTATGAAATGTTTAGAAATATTCTAGCAATCCAAATGCAAGTTGGCTAAATAAATACAGATCCTGAAGCCTATTGATAGAGCTATTGACCAATGTAATCGGAGCATTTTAGATTTTTGCCGTCTAAAATCTGTGGGCTATAGCCCAGTTGATTTTTAATACAGTCGAATTTTGTATGAAATGTTTAGAAATATTCGAGCAATCCAAATGCAAGTTGGCTAAATAAATACAGATCCTGAAGCCTATTGATAGAGCTATTGACCAACGTAATCGGAGCAATTTAGATTTTTGCCGTAAAAAATCTGTGGGCTATAGCCCAGTTGAATTTCAATACAATCGAATTTTCTATGAAATGTTTAGAAATATTCTAGCAATCCAAATGCAAGTTGGCTAAATAAATACAGATCCTGAAGCCTATTGATAGAGCTATTGACCAACGTAATCGGAGCAATTTAGATTTTTGCCGTAAAAAATCTGTGGGCTATAGCCCAGTTGAATTTCAATACAATCGAATTTTCTATGAAATGTTTAGAAATATTCTAGCAATCCAAATGCAAGTTGGCTAAATAAATACAGATCCTGAAGCCTATTGATAGAGCTATTGACCAATGTAATCGGAGCATTTTAGATTTTTGCCGTCTAAAATCTGTGGGCTATAGCCCAGTTGATTTTCAATACAGTCGAATTTTGTATGAAATGTTTAGAAATATTCGAGCAATCCAAATGCAAGTTGGCTAAATAAATACAGATCCTGAAGCCTATTGATAGAGCTATTGACCAACGTAATCGGAGCAATTTAGATTTTTGCCGTAAAAAATCTGTGGGCTATAGCCCAGTTGAATTTCAATACAATCAAATTCTCTATGAAATGTTTAGAAATATTTTAGCAATCCAAATGCAAGTTGGCTAAATAAATACAGATCCTGAAGCCTATTGATAGAGCTATTGACCAATGTAATCGGAGCATTTTAGATTTTTGCCGTCTAAAATCTGTGGGCTATAGCCCAGTTGATTTTCAATACAGTCGAATTTTGTATGAAATGTTTAGAAATATTCGAGCAATCCAAATGCAAGTTGGCTAAATAAATACAGATCCTGAAGCCTATTGATAGAGCTATTGACCAACGTAATCGGAGCAATTTAGATTTTTGCCGTAAAAAATCTGTGGGCTATAGCCCAGTTGAATTTCAATACAATCGAATTTTCTATGAAATGTTTAGAAATATTCTAGCAATCCAAATGCAAGTTGGCTAAATAAATAAAGATCCTGAAGCCTATTGATAGAGCTATTGATCAATGTAATCGGAGCATTTTAGATTTTTGCCGTCTAAAATCTGTGGGCTATAGCCCAGTTGATTTTCAATACAGTCGAATTTTATATGAAATGTTTAGAAATATTCGAGCAATCCAAATGCAAGTTGGCTAAATAAATACAGATCCTGAAGCCTATTGATAGAGCTATTGACCAATGTAATCGGAGCATTTTAGATTTTTGCCGTAAAAAATCTGTGGGCTATAGCCCAGTTGATTTTCAATACAGTCGAATTTTGTATGAAATGTTTAGAAATATTCGAGCAATCCGAATGCAAGTTAGCTAAATAAATACAGATCCTGAAGGCTATTGATAGAGCTATTGACCAACGTAATCGGAGCATTTTAGATTTTTGCCGTCTAAAATTTGTGGGCTATAGCCCAGTTGATTTTCAATACAATAGAACTTTCTATGAAATGTTTAGAAATATTCGAGCAATCCAAATGCAAGTTGGCTAAATAAATACAGATCCTGAAGCCTATTGATAGAGCTATTGACCAACGTAATCGGAGCAATTTAGATTTTTGCCGTAAAAAATCTGTGGGCTATAGCCCAGTTGATTTTCAGTACAATCGAATTTTCTATGAAATGTTTAGAAATATTCTAGCAATCCAAATGCAAGTTGGCTAAATAAATACAGATCCTGAAGCCTATTGATAGAGCTATTAACCAACGAAATCGGAGCATTTTAGATTTTTGCCGTCTAAAATCTGTGGGCTATAGCCCAGTTGATTTTCAATACAATCGAATTTTCTATGAAATGTTTAGAAATATTCGAGCAATCCAAATGCAAGTTGGCTAAATAAATACAGATCCTGAAGCCTATTAATAGAGCTATTAACCAACGAAATCGGAGCATTTTAGATTTTTGCCGTCTTAAATCTGTGGGCTATAGCCCAGTTGATTTTCAATACAATCGAATTTTCTATGAAATGTTTAAAAATATTCGAGCAATCCAAATGCAAGTTGGCTAAATAAATACAGATCCTGAAGCCTATTGATAGAGCTATTGACCAATGTAATCGGAGCATTTTAGATTTTTGCCGTCTAAAATCTGTGGGCTATAGCCCAGTTGATTTTCAATACAATCGAATTTTCTATGAAATGTTTAGAAATATTCTAGCAATCCAAATGCAAGTTTGCTAAATAAATACAGATCCTGAAGCCTATTGATAGAGCTATTAACCAACGAATTTGGAGCATTTTAGATTTTTGCCGTCTAAAATCTGTGGGCTATAGCCCAGTTGATTTTCAATACAATCGAATTTTCTATGAAATGTTTAGAAATATTCGAGCAATCCAAATGCAAGTTGGCTAAATAAATACAGATCCTGAAGCCTATTGATAGAGCTATTGACCAACGTAATCGGAGCAATTTAGATTTTTGCCGTAAAAAATCTGTGGGCTATAGCCCAGTTGAATTTCAATACAGTCGAATTTTCTATGAATTGTTTAGAAATATTCGAGCAATCCACATGCAAGTTGGCTAAATAAATACAGATCCTGAAGCCTATTGATAGAGCTATTGACCAACGTAATCGGAGCATTTTAGATTTTTGCCGTCTAAAATCTGTGGGCTATAGCCCAGTTGATTTTCAATACAGTCGAATTTTCTATGAAATGTTTAGAAATATTCTAGCAATCCAAATGCAAGTTGGCTAAATAAATACAGATCCTGAAGCCTATTGATAGAGCTATTGACCAATGTAATCGGAGCATTTTAGATTTTTGCCGTCTAAAATCTGTGGGCTATAGCCCAGTTGATTTTCAATACAGTCGAATTTTGTATGAAATGTTTAGAAATATTCGAGCAATCCAAATGCAAGTTGGCTAAATAAATACAGATCCTGAAGCCTATTGATAGAGCTATTGACCAACGTAATCGGAGCAATTTAGATTTTTGCCGTAAAAAATCTGTGGGCTATAGCCCAGTTGAATTTCAATACAATCGAATTTTCTATGAAATGTTTAGAAATATTCTAGCAATCCAAATGCAAGTTGGCTAAATAAATACAGATCCTGAAGCCTATTGATAGAGCTATTGACCAATGTAATCGGAGCATTTTAGATTTTTGCCGTCTAAAATCTGTGGGCTATAGCCCAGTTGATTTTCAATACAGTCGAATTTTGTATGAAATGTTTAGAAATATTCGAGCAATCCAAATGCAAGTTGGCTAAATAAATACAGATCCTGAAGCCTATTGATAGAGCTATTGACCAACGTAATCGGAGCAATTTAGATTTTTGCCGTAAAAAATCTGTGGGCTATAGCCCAGTTGAATTTCAATACAATCGAATTTTCTATGAAATGTTTAGAAATATTCTAGCAATCCAAATGCAAGTTGGCTAAATAAATACAGATCCTGAAGCCTATTGATAGAGCTATTGACCAATGTAATCGGAGCATTTTAGATTTTTGCCGTCTAAAATCTGTGGGCTATAGCCCAGTTGATTTTCAATACAATCGAATTTTCTATGAAATGTTTAGAAATATTCGAGCAATCCAAATGCAAGTTGGCTAAATAAATACAGATCCTGAAGCCTATTGATAGAGCTATTGACCAACGTAATCGGAGCAATTTAGATTTTTGCCGTAAAAAATCTGTGGGCTATAGCCCAGTTGAATTTCAATACAATCGAATTTTGTATGAAATGTTTAGAAATATTCTAGCAATCCAAATGCAAGTTGGCTAAATAAATACAGATCCTGAAGCCTATTGATAGAGCTATTGACCAATGTAATCGGAGCATTTTAGATTTTTGCCGTCTAAAATCTGTGGGCTATAGCCCAGTTGATTTTCAATACAGTCGAATTTTGTATGAAATGTTTAGAAATATTCGAGCAATCCAAATGCAAGTTGGCTAAATAAATACAGATCCTGAAGCCTATTGATAGAGCTATTGACCAACGTAATCGGAGCATTTTAGATTTTTGCCGTAAAAAATCTGTGGGCTATAGCCCAGTTGAATTTCAATACAGTCGAATTTTCTATGAATTGTTTAGAAATATTCTAGCAATCCAAATGCAAGTCGGCTAAATAAATACAGATCCTGAAGCCTATTGATAGAGCTATTGACCAACGTAATCGGAGCAATTTAGATTTTTGCCGTAAAAAATCTGTGGGCTATAGCCCAGTTGAATTTCAATACAATCGAATTTTCTATGAAATGTTTAGAAATATTCTAGCAATCCAAATGCAAGTTGGCTAAATAAATACAGATCCTGAAGCCTATTGATAGAGCTATTGACCAATGTAATCGGAGCATTTTAGATTTTTGCCGTCTAAAATCTGTGGGCTATAGCCCAGTTGATTTTCAATACAGTCGAATTTTGTATGAAATGTTTAGAAATATTCGAGCAATCCAAATGCAAGTTGGCTAAATAAATACAGATCCTGAAGCCTATTGATAGAGCTATTGACCAACGTAATCGGAGCAATTTAGATTTTTGCCGTAAAAAATCTGTGGGCTATAGCCCAGTTGATTTTCAATACAATCGAATTTTCTATGAAATGTTTAGAAATATTGGAGCAATCCGAATGCAAGTTGGCTAAATAAATACAGATCCTGAAGGCTATTGATAGAGCTATTGACCAACGTAATCGGAGCATTTTAGATTTTTGCCGTCTAAAATTTGTGGGCTATAGCCCAGTTGATTTCAATACAATAGAACTTTCTATGAAATGTTTAGAAATATTCGAACAATCCAAATGCAAGTTGGCTAAATAAATACAGATCCTGAAGCCTATTGATAGAGCTATTGACCAACGTAAACGGAGCAATTTAGATTTTTGCCGTAAAAAATCTGTGGGCTATAGCCCAGTTGAATTTCAATACAATCGAATTTTCTATGAAATGTTTAGAAATATTCTAGCAATCAAAATGCAAGTTGGCTAAATAAATACAGATCCTGAAGCCTATTGATAGAGCTATTGACCAATGTAATCGGAGCATTTTAGATTCTTGCCGTCTAAAATCTGTGGGCTATAGCCCAGTTGATTTTCAATACAATCGAATTTTCTATGAAATGTTTAGAAATATTCTAGCAATCCAAATGCAAGTTTGCTAAATAAATACAGATCCTGAAGCCTATTGATAGAGCTATTAACCAACGAATTTGGAGCATTTTAGATTTTTGCCGTCTAAAATCTGTGGGCTATAGCCCAGTTGATTTTCAATACAATCGAATTTTCTATGAAATGTTTAGAAATATTCGAGCAATCCAAATGCAAGTTGGCTAAATAAATACAGATCCTGAAGCCTATTGATAGAGCTATTGACCAACGTAATCGGAGCAATTTAGATTTTTGCCGTAAAAAATCTGTGGGCTATAGCCCAGTTGAATTTCAATACAATCGAATTTTCTATGAAATGTTTAGAAATATTCTAGCAATCCAAATGCATGTTGGCTAAATAAATACAGATCCTGAAGCCTATTGATAGAGCTATTGGCCAATGTAATCCGAGCATTTTAGATTTTTGCCGTCTAAAATCTGTGGGCTATAGCCCAGTTGATTTTCAATACAATCGAATTTTCTATGAAATGTTTAGAAATATTCGAGCAATCCAAATGCAAGTTTGCTAAATAAATACAGATCCTGAAGCCTATTGATAGAGCTATTGACCAACGTAATCAGAGCATTTTAGATTTTTGCCGTCTAAAATCTGTGGGCTATAGCCCAGTTGATTTTCAATACAGTCGAATTTTGTATGAAATGTTTAGAAATATTCAAGCAATCCAAATGCAAGTTGGCTAAATAAATACAGATCCTGAAGCCTATTGATAGAGCTATTGACCAACGTAATCGGAGCAATTTAGATTTTTGCCGTAAAAAATCTGTGGGCTATAGCCCAGTTGAATTTCAATACAATCGAATTTTCTATGAAATGTTTAGAAATATTCTAGCAATCCAAATGCAAGTTGGCTAAATAAATACAGATCCTGAAGCCTATTGATAGAGCTATTGACCAATGTAATCGGAGCATTTTAGATTTTTGCCGTCTAAAATCTGTGGGCTATAGCCCAGTTGATTTTCAATACAGTCGAATTTTGTATGAAATGTTTAGAAATATTCGAGCAATCCAAATGCAAGTTGGCTAAATAAATACAGATCCTGAAGCCTATTGATAGAGCTATTGACCAACGTAATCGGAGCAATTTAGATTTTTGCCGTAAAAAATCTGTGGGCTATAGCCCAGTTGAATTTCAATACAATCGAATTTTCTATGAAATGTTTAGAAATATTCTAGCAATCCAAATGCAAGTTGGCTAAATAAATACAGATCCTGAAGCCTATTGATAGAGCTATCGACCAATGTAATCGGAGCATTTTAGATTTTTGCCGTCTAAAATCTGTGGGCTATAGCCCAGTTGATTTTCAATACAGTCGAATTTTGTATGAAATGTTTAGAAATATTCGAGCAATCCAAATGCAAGTTGGCTAAATAAATACAGATCCTGAAGCCTATTGATAGAGCTATTGACCAACGTAATCAGAGCAATTTAGATTTTTGCCGTAAAAAATCTGTGGGCTATAGCCCAGTTGAATTTCAATACAATCGAATTTTCTATGAAATGTTTAGAAATATTCTAGCAATCCAAATGCAAGTTGGCTAAATAAATACAGATCCTGAAGCCTATTGATAGAGCTATTGACCAATGTAATCGGAGCATTTTAGATTTTTGCCGTCTAAAATCTGTGGGCTATAGCCCAGTTGATTTTCAATACAGTCGAATTTTGTATGAAATGTTTAGAAATATTCGAGCAATCCAAATGCAAGTTGGCTAAATAAATACAGATCCTGAAGCCTATTGATAGAGCTATTGACCAACGTAATCGGAGCAATTTAGATTTTTGCCGTAAAAAATCTGTGGGCTATAGCCCAGTTGAATTTCAATACAATCGAATTTTCTATGAAATGTTTAGATATATTCTAGCAATCCAAATGCAAGTTGGCTAAATAAATACAGATCCTGAAGCCTATTGATAGAGCTATTGACCAATGTAATCGGAGCATTTTAGATTTTTGCCGTCTAAAATCTGTGGGCTATAGCCCAGTTGATTTTCAATACAGTCGAATTTTGTATGAAATGTTTGGAAATATTCGAGCAATCCAAATGCAAGTTGGCTAAATAAATACAGATCCTGAAGCCTATTGATAGAGCTATTGACCAACGTAATCGGAGCAATTTAGATTTTTGCCGTAAAAAATCTGTGGGCTATAGCCCAGTTGAATTTCAATACAATCGAATTTTCTATGAAATGTTTAGAAATATTCTAGCAATCCAAATGCAAGTTGGCTAAATAAATACAGATCCTGAAGCCTATTGATAGAGCTATTGACCAATGTAATCGGAGCAATTTAGATTTTTGCCGTAAAAAATCTGTGGGCTATAGCCCAGTTGAATTTCAATACAATCGAATTTTCTATGAAATGTTTAGAAATATTCTAGCAATCCAAATGCAAGTTGGCTAAATAAATACAGATCCTGAAGCCTATTGATAGAGCTATTGACCAATGTAATCGGAGCATTTTAGATTTTTGCCGTCTAAAATCTGTGGGCTATAGCCCAGTTGATTTTCAATACAGTCGAATTTTGTATGAAATGTTTAGAAATATTCGAGCAATCCAAATGCAAGTTGGCTAAATAAATACAGATCCTGAAGCCTATTGATAGAGCTATTGACCAACGTAATCGGAGCAATTTAGATTTTTGCCGTAAAAAATCTGTGGGCTATAGCCCAGTTGAATTTCAATACAATCGAATTTTCTATGAAATGTTTAGAAATATTCTAGCAATCCAAATGCAAGTTGGCTAAATAAATACAGATCCTGAAGCCTATTGATAGAGATATTGACCAATGTAATCGGAGCATTTTAGATTTTTGCCGTCTAAAATCTGTGGGCTATAGCCCAGTTGATTTTCAATACAGTCGAATTTTGTATGAAATGTTTAGAAATATTCGAGCAATCCAAATGCAAGTTGGCTAAATAAATACAGATCCTGAAGCCTATTGATAGAGCTATTG
The DNA here is from genome assembly GCA_958295665.1 of Tipula vernalis. NCBI lineage: Eukaryota > Metazoa > Arthropoda > Insecta > Diptera > Tipulidae > Tipula > Tipula vernalis. The sequence goes on from OY282560.1 coordinate 38,822,761, forward strand.
ACCAACGTAATCGGAGCATTTTAGATTTTTGCCGTCTAAAATCTGTGGGCTATAGCCCAGTTGATTTTCAATACAATCGAATTTTCTATGAAATGTTTAGAAATATTCGAGCAATCCAAATGCAAGTTGGCTAAATAAATACAGATCCTGAAGCCTATTGATAGAGCCATTGACCAACGTAATCAGAGCAATTTAGATTTTTGCCGTAAAAAATCTGTGGGCTATAGCCCAGTTGAATTTCAATACAATCGAATTTTCTATGAAATGTTTAGAAATATTCTAGCAATCCAAATGCAAGTTGGCTTAATAAATACAGATCCTAAAGCCTATTGATAGAGCTATTGGCCAATGTAATCGGAGCATTTTAGATTTTTGCCGTCTAAAATCTGTGGGCTATAGCCCAGTTGATTTTCAATACAATCGAATTTTCTATGAAATGTTTAGAAATATTCGAGCAATCCAAATGCAAGTTGGCTAAATAAATACAGATCCTGAAGCCTATTGATAGAGCTATTGACCAACGTAATCGGAGCAATTTAGATTTTTGCCGTAAAAAATCTGTGGGCTATAGCCCAGTTGAATTTCAATACAATCGAATTTTCTATGAAATGTTTAGAAATATTCTAGCAATCCAAATGCAAGTTGGCTAAATAAATACAGATCCTGAAGCCTATTGATAGAGCTATTGACCAATGTAATCGGAGCATTTTAGATTTTTGCCGTCTAAAATCTGTGGGCTATAGCCCAGTTGATTTTCAATACAGTCGAATTTTGTATGAAATGTTTAGAAATATTCGAGCAATCCAAATGCAAGTTGGCTAAATAAATACAGATCCTGAAGCCTATTGATAGAGCTATTGACCAACGTAATCGGAGCAATTTAGATTTTTGCCGTAAAAAATCTGTGGGCTATAGCCCAGTTGAATTTCAATACAATCGAATTTTCTATGAAATGTTTAGAAATATTCTAGCAATCCAAATGCAAGTTGGCTAAATAAATACAGATCCTGAAGCCTATTGATAGAGCTATTGACCAACGTAATCGGAGCAATTTAGATTTTTGCCGTAAAAAATCTGTGGGCTATAGCCCAGTTGAATTTCAATACAATCGAATTTTCTATGAAATGTTTAGAAATATTCTAGCAATCCAAATGCAAGTTGGCTAAATAAATACAGATCCTGAAGCCTATTGATAGAGCTATTGACCAATGTAATCGGAGCATTTTAGATTTTTGCCGTCTAAAATCTGTGGGCTATAGCCCAGTTGATTTTCAATACAGTCGAATTTTGTATGAAATGTTTAGAAATATTCGAGCAATCCAAATGCAAGTTGGCTAAATAAATACAGATCCTGAAGCCTATTGATAGAGCTATTGACCAACGTAATCGGAGCAATTTAGATTTTTGCCGTAAAAAATCTGTGGGCTATAGCCCAGTTGAATTTCAATACAATCAAATTTTCTATGAAATGTTTAGAAATATTTTAGCAATCCAAATGCAAGTTGGCTAAATAAATACAGATCCTGAAGCCTATTGATAGAGCTATTGACCAATGTAATCGGAGCATTTTAGATTTTTGCCGTCTAAAATCTGTGGGCTATAGCCCAGTTGATTTTCAATACAGTCGAATTTTGTATGAAATGTTTAGAAATATTCGAGCAATCCAAATGCAAGTTGGCTAAATAAATACAGATCCTGAAGCCTATTGATAGAGCTATTGACCAACGTAATCGGAGCAATTTAGATTTTTGCCGTAAAAAATCTGTGGGCTATAGCCCAGTTGAATTTCAATACAATCGAATTTTCTATGAAATGTTTAGAAATATTCTAGCAATCCAAATGCAAGTTGGCTAAATAAATAAAGATCCTGAAGCCTATTGATAGAGCTATTGATCAATGTAATCGGAGCATTTTAGATTTTTGCCGTCTAAAATCTGTGGGCTATAGCCCAGTTGATTTTCAATACAGTCGAATTTTGTATGAAATGTTTAGAAATATTCGAGCAATCCAAATGCAAGTTGGCTAAATAAATACAGATCCTGAAGCCTATTGATAGAGCTATTGACCAATGTAATCGGAGCATTTTAGATTTTTGCCGTCTAAAATCTGTGGGCTATAGCCCAGTTGATTTTCAATACAGTCGAATTTTGTATGAAATGTTTAGAAATATTCGAGCAATCCGAATGCAAGTTGGCTAAATAAATACAGATCCTGAAGGCTATTGATAGAGCTATTGACCAACGTAATCGGAGCATTTTAGATTTTTGCCGTCTAAAATTTGTGGGCTATAGCCCAGTTGATTTTCAATACAATAGAACTTTCTATGAAATGTTTAGAAATATTCGAGCAATCCAAATGCAAGTTGGCTAAATAAATACAGATCCTGAAGCCTATTGATAGAGCTATTGACCAACGTAATCGGAGCAATTTAGATTTTTGCCGTAAAAAATCTGTGGGCTATAGCCCAGTTGATTTTCAGTACAATCGAATTTTCTATGAAATGTTTAGAAATATTCTAGCAATCCAAATGCAAGTTGGCTAAATAAATACAGATCCTGAAGCCTATTGATAGAGCTATTAACCAACGAAATCGGAGCATTTTAGATTTTTGCCGTCTAAAATCTGTGGGCTATAGCCCAGTTGATTTTCAATACAATCGAATTTTCTATGAAATGTTTAGAAATATTCGAGCAATCCAAATGCAAGTTGGCTAAATAAATACAGATCCTGAAGCCTATTGATAGAGCTATTAACCAACGAAATCGGAGCATTTTAGATTTTTGCCGTCTAAAATCTGTGGGCTATAGCCCAGTTGATTTTCAATACAATCGAATTTTCTATGAAATGTTTAGAAATATTCGAGCAATCCAAATGCAAGTTGGCTAAATAAATACAGATCCTGAAGCCTATTGATAGAGCTATTGACCAATGTAATCGGAGCATTTTAGATTTTTGCCGTTTAAAATCTGTGGGCTATAGCCCAGTTGATTTTCAATACAATCGAATTTTCTATGAAATGTTTAGAAATATTCTAGCAATCCAAATGCAAGTTTGCTAAATAAATACAGATCCTGAAGCCTATTGATAGAGCTATTAACCAACGAATTTGGAGCATTTTAGATTTTTGCCGTCTAAAATCTGTGGGCTATAGCCCAGTTGATTTTCAATACAATCGAATTTTCTATGAAATGTTTAGAAATATTCGAGCAATCCAAATGCAAGTTGGCTAAATAAATACAGATCCTGAAGCCTATTGATAGAGCTATTGACCAACGTAATCGGAGCAATTTAGATTTTTGCCGTAAAAAATCTGTGGGCTATAGCCCAGTTGAATTTCAATACAGTCGAATTTTCTATGAATTGTTTAGAAATATTCGAGCAATCCACATGCAAGTTGGCTAAATAAATACAGATCCTGAAGCCTATTGATAGAGCTATTGACCAACGTAATCGGAGCATTTTAGATTTTTGCCGTCTAAAATCTGTGGGCTATAGCCCAGTTGATTTTCAATACAATCGAATTTTCTATGAAATGTTTAGAAATATTCGAGCAATCCAAATGCAAGTTGGCTAAATAAATACAGATCCTGAAGCCTATTGATAGAGCTATTGACCAACGTAATCGGAGCAATTTAGATTTTTGCCGTAAAAAATCTGTGGGCTATAGCCCAGTTGAATTTCAATACAATCGAATTTTCTATGAAATGTTTAGAAATATTCTAGCAATCCAAATGCAAGTTGGCTAAATAAATACAGATCCTGAAGCCTATTGATAGAGCTATTGGCCAATGTAATCGGAGCATTTTAGATTTTTGCCGTCTAAAATCTGTGGGCTATAGCCCAGTTGATTTTCAATACAATCGAATTTTCTATGAAATGTTTAGAAATATTCGAGCAATCCAAATGCAAGTTTGCTAAATAAGTACAGATCCTGAAGCCTATTGATAGAGCTATTGACCAACGTAATCGGAGCAATTTAGATTTTTGCCGTAAAAAATCTGTGGGCTATAGCCCAGTTGAATTTCAATACAATCGAATTTTCTATGAAATGTTTAGAAATATTCTAGCAATCCAAATGCAAGTTGGCTAAATAAATACAGATCCTGAAGCCTATTGATAGAGCTATTGACCAATGTAATCGGAGCATTTTAGATTTTTGCCGTCTAAAATCTGTGGGCTATAGCCCAGTTGATTTTCAATACAGTCGAATTTTGTATGAAATGTTTAGAAATATTCGAGCAATCCAAATGCAAGTTGGCTAAATAAATACAGATCCTGAAGCCTATTGATAGAGCTATTGACCAACGTAATCGGAGCAATTTAGATTTTTGTCGTAAAAAATCTGTGGGCTATAGCCCAGTTGAATTTTAATACAATCGAATTTTCTATGAAATGTTTAGAAATATTCTAGCAATCCAAATGCAAGTTGGCTAAATAAATACAGATCCTGAAGCCTATTGATAGAGCTATTGACCAATGTAATCGGAGCATTTTAGATTTTTGCCGTCTAAAATCTGTGGGCTATAGCCCAGTTGATTTTCAATACAGTCGAATTTTGTATGAAATGTTTAGAAAGATTCGAGCAATCCAAATGCAAGTTGGCTAAATAAATACAGATCCTGAAGCCTATTGATAGAGCTATTGACCAACGTAATCAGAGCAATTTAGATTTTTGCTGTAAAAAATCTGTGGGCTATAGCCCAGTTGAATTTCAATACAATCGAATTTTGTATGAAATGTTTAGAAATATTCTAGCAATCCAAATGCAAGTTGGCTAAATAAATACAGATCCTGAAGCCTATTGATAGAGCTATTGACCAATGTAATCGGAGCATTTTAGATTTTTGCCGTCTAAAATCTGTGGGCTATAGCCCAGTTGATTTTCAATACAGTCGAATTTTGTATGAAATGTTTAGAAATATTCGAGCAATCCAAATGCAAGTTGGCTAAATAAATACAGATCCTGAAGCCTATTGATAGAGCTATTGACCAACGTAATCGGAGCAATTTAGATTTTTGCCGTAAAAAATCTGTGGGCTATAGCCCAGTTGAATTTCAATACAATCGAATTTTCTATGAAATGTTTAGAAATATTCTAGCAATCCAAATGCAAGTTGGCTAAATAAATACAGATCCTGAAGCCTATTGATAGAGCTATTGACCAATGTAATCGGAGCATTTTAGATTTTTGCCGTCTAAAATCTGTGGGCTATAGCCCAGTTGATTTTCAATACAGTCGAATTTTGTATGAAATGTTTAGAAATATTCGAGCAATCCAAATGCAAGTTGGCTAAATAAATACAGATCCTGAAGCCTATTGATAGAGCTATTGACCAACGTAATCGGAGCAATTTAGATTTTTGCCGTAAAAAATCTGTGGGCTATAGCCCAGTTGAATTTCAATACAATCGAATTTTCTATGAAATGTTTAGCAATATTCTAGCAATCCAAATGCAAGTTGGCTAAATAAATACAGATCCTGAAGCCTATTGATAGAGCTATTGACCAATGTAATCGGAGCATTTTAGATTTTTGCCGTCTAAAATCTGTGGGCTATAGCCCAGTTGATTTTCAATACAGTCGAATTTTGTATGAAATGTTTAGAAATATTCGAGCAATCCAAATGCAAGTTGGCTAAATAAATACAGATCCTGAAGCCTATTGATAGAGCTATTGACCAACGTAATCGGAGCAATTTAGATTTTTGCCGTAAAAAATCTGTGGGCTATAGCCCAGTTGAATTTCAATACAATCGAACTTTGTATGAAATGTTTAGAAATATTCTAGCAATCCAAATGCAAGTTGGCTAAATAAATACAGATCCTGAAGCCTATTGATAGAGCTATTGACCAATGTAATCGGAGCATTTTAGATTTTTGCCGTCTAAAATCTGTGGGCTATAGCCCAGTTGATTTTCAATACAGTCGAATTTTGTATGAAATGTTTAGAAATATTCGAGCAATCCAAATGCAAGTTGGCTAAATAAATACAGATCCTGAAGCCTATTGATAGAGCTATTGACCAACGTAATCGGAGCAATTAAGATTTTTGCCGTAAAAAATCTGTGGGCTATAGCCCAGTTGAATTTCAATACAATTGAATTTTCTATGAAATGTTTAGAAATATTCTAGCAATCCAAATGCAAGTTGGCTAAATAAATACAGATCCTGAAGCCTATTGATAGAGCTATTGACCAATGTAATCGGAGCATTTTAGATTTTTGCCGTCTAAAATCTGTGGGCTATAGCCCAGTTGATTTTCAATACAGTCGAATTTTGTATGAAATGCTTAGAAATATTCGAGCAATCCAAATGCAAGTTTGCTAAATAAATACAGATCCTGAAGCCTATTGATAGAGCTATTGACTAATGTAATCGGAGCAATTTAGATTTTTGCCGTAAAAAATCTGTGGGCTATAGCCCAGTTGAATTTCAATACAATAGAATTTTCTATAAAATGTTTAGAAATATTCTAGCAATCCAAATGCAAGTTGGCTAAATAAATACAGATCCTGAAGCCTATTGATAGAGCTATTGACCAATGTAATCGGAGCATTTTAGATTTTTGCCGTCTAAAATCTGTGGGCTATAGCCCAGTTGATTTTCAATACAGTCGAATTTTGTATGAAATGTTTAGAAATATTCGAGCAATCCAAATGCAAGTTGGCTAAATAAATACAGATCCTGAAGCCTATTGATAGAGCTATTGACCAACGTAATCGGAGCAATTTAGATTTTTGCCGTAAAAAATCTGTGGGCTATAGCCCAGTTGAATTTCAATACAATCGAATTTTCTATGAAATGTTTAGAAATATTCTAGCAATCCAAATGCAAGTTGGCTAAATAAATACAGATCCTGAAGCCTATTGATAGAGCTATTGACCAATGTAATCAGAGCATTTTAGATTTTTGCCGTCTAAAATCTGTGGGCTATAGCCCAGTTGATTTTCAATACAGTCGAATTTTGTATGAAATGTTTAGAAATATTCGAGCAATCCAAATGCAAGTTGGCTAAATAAATACAGATCCTGAAGCCTATTGATAGAGCTATTGACCAACGTAATCGGAGCAATTTAGATTTTTGCCGTAAAAAATCTGTGGGCTATAGCCCAGTTGAATTTCAATACAATCGAATTTTCTATGAAATGTTTAGAAATATTCTAGCAATCCAAATGCAAGTTGGCTAAATAAATACAGATCCTGAAGCCTATTGATAGAGCTATTGACCAATGTAATCGGAGCAATTTAGATTTTTGCCGTAAAAAATCTGTGGGCTATAGCCCAGTTGATTTTCAATACAATCGAATTTTGAATGAAATGTTAAGAAATATTCTAGCAATCCAAATGCAAGTTGGCTTAATAAATACAGATCCTGAAGCCTATTGATAGAGCTATTGACCAATGTAATCGGAGCATTTTAGATTTTTGCCGTCTAAAATCTGTGGGCTAAAGCCCAGTTGATTTTTAATACAGTCGAATTTTGTATGAAATGTTTAGAAATATTCGAGCAATCCAAATGCAAGTTGGCTAAATAAATACAGATCCTGAAGCCTATTGATAGAGCTATTGACCAACGTAATCGGAGCAATTTAGATTTTTGCCGTAAAAAATCTGTGGGCTATAGCCCAGTTGAATTTCAATACAATCGAATTTTCTATGAAATGTTTAGAAATATTCTAGCAATCCAAATGCAAGTTGGCTAAATAAATACAGATCCTGAAGCCTATTGATAGAGCTATTGACCAATGTAATCGGAGCATTTTAGATTTTTGCCGTCTAAAATCTGTGGGCTATAGCCCAGTTGATTTTCAATACAGTCGAATTTTGTTTAAAATGTTTAGAAATATTCGAGCAATCCAAATGGAAGTTGGCTAAATAAATACAGATCCTGAAGCCTATTGATAGAGCTATTGACCAACGTAATCGGAGCAATTTAGATTTTTGCCGTAAAAAATCTGTGGGCTATAGCCCAGTTGAATTTCAATACAATCGAATTTTCTATGAAACGTTTAGAAATATTCTAGCAAACCAAATGCAAGTTGGCTAAATAAATACAGATCCTGAAGCCTATTGATAGAGCTATTGACCAATGTAATCGGAGCATTTTAGATTTTTGCCGTCTAAAATCTGTGGGCTATAGCCCAGTTGATTTTCAATACAGTCGAATTTTGTATGAAATGTTTAGAAATATTCGAGCAATCCAAATGCAAGTTGGCTAAATAAATACAGATCCTGAAGCCTATTGTTAGAGCTACTGACCAATGTAATCGGAGCATTTTAGATTTTTGCCGTCTAAAATCTGTGGGCTATAGCCCAGTTGATTTTCAATACAGTCGAATTTTGTATGAAATGTTTAGAAATATTCGAGCAATCCAAATGCAAGTTGGCTAAATAAATACAGATCCTGAAGCCTATTGATAGAGCTATTGACCAACGTAATCGGAGCAATTTAGATTTTTGCCGTCTAAAATCTGTGGGCTATAGCCCAGTTGATTTTCAATACAGTCGAATTTTGTATGAAATGTTTAGAAATATTCGAGCAATCCAAATGCAAGTTGGCTAAATAAATACAGATCCTGAAGCCTATTGATAGAGCTATTGACCAACGTAATCGGAGCAATTTAGATTTTTGCCGTAAAAAATCTGTGGGCTATAGCCCAGTTGAATTTCAATACAATCGAATTTTCTATGAAATGTTTAGAAATATTCTAGCAATCCAAATGCAAGTTGGCTAAATAAATACAGATCCTGAAGCCTATTAATAGAGCTATTGACCAATGTAATCGGAGCATTTTAGATTTTTGCCGTCTAAAATCTGTGGGCTATAGCCCAGTTGATTTTCAATACAGTCGAATTTTGTATGAAATGTTTAGAAATATTCGAGCAATCCAAATGCAAGTTGGCTAAATAAATACAGATCCTGAAGCCTATTGATAGAGCTATTGACCAATGTAATCGGAGCATTTTAGATTTTTGCCGTCTAAAATCTGTGGGCTATAGCCCAGTTGATTTTCAATACAGTCAAATTTTCTATAAAATGTTTAGAAATATTCTAGCAATCCAAATGCAAGTTGGCTAAATAAATACAGATCCTAAAGCCTATTGATAGAGCTATTGACCAACGTAATCGGAGCAATTTAGATTTTTGCCGTAAAAAACCTGTGGGCTATAGCCCAGTTGAATTTCAATACAATCGAATTTTCTATGAAATGTTTAGAAATATTCTAGCAATCCAAATGCAAGTTGGCTAAATAAATACAGATCCTGAAGCCTATTGATAGAGCTATTGACCAATGTAATCGGAGCATTTTAGATTTTTGCCGTCTAAAATCTGTGGGCTATAGCCCAGTTGATTTTCAATACAGTCGAATTTTGTATGAAATGTTTAGAAATATTCGAGCAATCCAAATGCAAGTTGGCTAAATAAATACAGATCCTGAAGCCTATTGATAGAGCTATTGACCAACGTAATCGGAGCAATTTAGATTTTTGCCGTAAAAAATCTGTGGGCTATAGCCCAGTTGATTTTCAATACAGTCGAATTTTGTATGAAATGCTTAGAAATATTCGAGCAATCCAAATGCAAGTTGGTCAAATAAATACAGATCCTGAAGCCTATTGATAGAGCTATTGACCAATGTAATCGGAGCAATTTAGATTTTTGCCGTAAAAAATCTGTGGGCTATAGCCCAGTTGAATTTCAATACAATCGAATTTTCTATGAAATGTTTAGAAATATTCTAGCAATCCAAATGCAAGTTGGCTAAATAAATACAGATCCTGAAGCCTATTGATAGAGCTATTGACCAATGTAATCGGAGCATTTTAGATTTTTGCCGTCTAAAATCTGTGGGCTATAGCCCAGTTGATTTTCAATACAGTCGAATTTTGTATGAAATGTTTAGAAATATTCGAGCAATCCAAATGCAAGTTGGCTAAATAAATACAGATCCTGAAGCCTATTGATAGAGCTATTGACCAACGTAATCGGAGCAATTTAGATTTTTGCCGTAAAAAATCTGTGGGCTATAGCCCAGTTGAATTTCAATACAATCGAATTTTCTATGAAATGTTTAGAAATATTCTAGCAATCCAAATGCAAGTTGGCTAAATAAATACAGATCCTGAAGCCTATTGATAGAGCTATTGACCAATGTAATCGGAGCATTTTAGATTTTTGCCGTCTAAAATCTGTGGGCTATAGCCCAGTTGATTTTCAATACAGTCGAATTTTGTATGAAATGTTTAGAAATATTCGAGCAATCCAAATGCAAGTTGGCTAAATAAATACAGATCCTGAAGCCTATTGATAGAGCTATTGACCAACGTAATCGGAGCAATTTAGATTTTTGCCGTAAAAAATCTGTGGGCTATAGCCCAGTTGATTTTCAATACAATCGAATTTTCAATGAAATGTTAAGAAATATTCTAGCAATCCAAATGCAAGTTGGCTTAATAAATACAGATCCTGAAGCCTATTGATAGAGCTATTGACCAATGTAATCGGAGCATTTTAGATTTTTGCCGTCTAAAATCTGTGGGCTATAGCCCAGTTGATTTTCAATACAGTCGAATTTTGTATGAAATGTTTAGAAATATTCGAGCAATCCAAATGCAAGTTGGCTAAATAAATACAGATCCTGAAGCCTATTGATAGAGCTATTGACCAACGTAATCGGAGTAATTTAGATTTTTGCCGTAAAAAATCTGTGGGCTATAGCCCAGTTGAATTTCAATACAATCGAATTTTCTATAAAATGTTTAGAAATATTCTAGCAATCCAAATGCAAGTTGGCTAAATAAATACAGATCCTGAAGCCTATTGATAGAGCTATTGACCAATGTAATCGGAGCATTTTAGATTTTTGCCGTCTAAAATCTGTGGGCTATAGCCCAGTTGATTTTCAATACAGTCGAATTTTGTATGAAATGTTTAGAAATATTCGAGCAATCCAAATGGAAGTTGGCTAAATAAATACAGATCCTGAAGCCTATTGATAGAGCTATTGACCAACGTAATCGGAGCAATTTAGATTTTTGCCGTAAAAAATCTGTGGGCTATAGCCCAGTTGAATTTCAATACAATCGAATTTTCTATGAAATGTTTAGAAATATTCTAGCAAACCAAGTGCAAGTTGGCTAAACAAATACAGATCCTGAAGCCTATTGATAGAGCTATTGACCAATGTAATCGGAGCATTTTAGATTTTTGCCGTCTAAAATCTGTGGGCTATAGCCCAGTTGATTTTCAATACAATCGAATTTTCTATGAAATGTTTAGAAATATTCTAGCAATCCAAATGCAAGTTTGCTAAATAAATACAGATCCTGAAGCCTATTGATAGAGCTATTAACCAACGAATTTGGAGCATTTTAGATTTTTGCCGTCTAAAATCTGTGGGCTATAGCCCAGTTGATTTTCAATACAATCGAATTTTCTATGAAATGTTTAGAAATATTGGAGCAACCCAAATGCAAGTTGGCTAAATAAATACAGATCCTGAAGGCTATTGATAGAGCTATTGACCAACGTAATCGGAGCATTTTAGATTTTTGCCGTCTAAAATTTGTGGGCCATAGCCCAGTTGATTTTCAATACAATCGAATTTTCTATGAAATGTTAAGAAATATTCGAGCAATCCAAATGCAAGTTGGCTAAATAAATACAGATCCTGAAGCCTATTGATAGAGCTATTGACCAACGTAATCGGAGCAATTTAGATTTTTGCCGTTTAAAATCTGTGGGCTATAGCCCAGTTGATTTTCAATACAATCGAATTTTCTATGAAATGTTTAGAAATATTCGAGCAATCCAAATGCAAGTTGGCTAAATAAATACAGATCCTGAAGCCTATTGATAGAGCTATTGACCAACGTAATCGGAGCAATTTAGATTTTTGCCGTTTAAAATCTGTGGGCTATAGCCCAGTTGATTTTTAATACAATCGAATTTTCTATGAAATGTTTAGAAATATTTTAGCAATCCAAATGCATGTTGGCTAAATAAATACAGATCCTGAAGCCTATTGATAGAGCTATTGACCAACGTAATCGGAGCAATTTAGATTTTTGCCGTAAAAAATCTGTGGGCTATAACCCAGTTGAATTTCAATACAATCGAATTTTCTATGAAATGTTTAGAAATATTCTAGCAATCCAAATGCAAGTTGGCTAAATAAATACAGATCCTGAAGCCTATTGGTAGAGCTATTGACCAATGTAATCGGAGCATTTTAGATTTTTGCCGTCTAAAATCTGTGGGCTATAGCCCACTTGATTTTCAATACAGTCGAATTTTGTATGAAATGTTTAGAAATATTCGAGCAATCCAAATGCAAGTTGGCTAAATAAATACAGATCCTGAAGCCTATTGATAGAGCTATTGACCAACGTAATCGGAGCAATTTAGATTTTTGCCGTAAAAAATCTGTGGGCTATAGCCCAGTTGAATTTTAATACAATCGAATTTTCTATGAAATGTTTAGAAATATTGGAGCAATCCGAATGCAAGTTGGCTAAATAAATACAGATCCTGAAGGCTATTGATAGAGCTATTGACCAACGTAATCGGAGCATTTTAGATTTTTGCCGTCTAAAATTTGTGGGCTATAGCCCAGTTGATTTTCAATACAATAGAACTTTCTATAAAATGTTTAGAAATATTCAAGCAATCCAAATGCAAGTTGGGTAAATAAATACAGATCCTGAAGCCTATTGATAGAGCTATTGACCAACGTAATCGGAGCAATTTAGATTTTTGCCGTAAAAAATCTGTGGGCTATAGCCCAGTTGATTTTCAATACAATCGAATTTTCTATGAAATGTTTAGAAATATTCGAGCAATCCAAATGCAAGTTGGCTAAATAAATACAGATCCTGAAGCCTATTGATAGAGCTATTAACCAACGAAATCGAAGCATTTTAGATTTTTGCCGTCTAAAATCTGTGGGCTATAGCCCAGTTGATTTTCAATACAATCGAATTTTCTATGAAATGTTTAGAAATATTCGAGCAATCCAAATGCAAGTTGGCTAAATAAATACAGATCCTGAAGCCTATTGATAGAGCTATTGACCAACGTAATCGGAGCAATTTAGATTTTTGCCGTAAAAAATCTGTGGGCTATAGCCCAGTTGAATTTCAATACAATCGAATTTTCTATGAAATGTTTAGAAATATTCTAGCAATCCAAATGCAAGTTGGCTAAATAAATACAGATCCTGAAGCCTATTGATAGAGCTATTGACCAATGTAATCGGAGCATTTTAGATTTTTGCCGTCTAAAATCTGTGGGCTATAGCCCAGTTGATTTTCAATACAATCGAATTTTCTATGAAATGTTTAGAAATATTCTAGCAATCCAAATGCAAGTTTGCTAAATAAATACAGATCCTGAAGCCTATTGATAGAGCTATTAACCAACGAATTTAGAGCATTTTAGATTTTTGCCGTCTAAAATCTGTGGGCTATAGCCCAGTTGATTTTCAATACAATCGAATTTTCTATGAAATGTTTAGAAATATTCGAGCAATCCAAATGCAAGTTGGCTAAATAAATACAGATCCTGAAGCCTATTGATAGAGCTATTGACCAACGTAATCGGAGCAATTTAGATTTTTGCCGTAAAAAATCTGTGGGCTATAGCCCAGTTGAATTTCAATACAATCGAATTTTCTATGAATTGTTTAGAAATATTCGAGCAATCCACATGCAAGTTGGCTAAATAAATACAGATCCTGAAGCCTATTGATAGAGCTATTGACCAACGTAATCGGAGCATTTTAGATTTTTGCCGTAAAAAATCTGTGGGCTATAGCCCAGTTGAATTTCAATACAATCGAATTTTCTATGAAATGTTTAGAAATATTCTAGCAATCCAAATGCAAGTTGGCTAAATAAATACAGATCCTGAAGCCTATTGATAGAGCTATTGGCCAATGTAATCGGAGCATTTTAGATTTTTGCCGTCTAAAATCTGTGGGCTCTAGCCCAGTTGATTTTCAATACAATCGAATTTTCTATGAAATGTTTAGAAATATTCGAGCAATCCAAATGCAAGTTGGCTAAATAAATACAGATCCTGAAGCCTATTGATAGAGCTATTGACCAACGTAATCGGAGCAATTTAGATTTTTGCCGTAAAAAATCTGTGGGCTATAGCCCAGTTGAATTTCAATACAATCGAATTTTCTATGAAATGTTTAGAAATATTCGAGCAATCCAAATGCAAGTTTGCTAAATAAATACAGATCCTGAAGCCTATTGATAGAGCTATTGACCAACGTAATCGGAGCAATTTAGATTTTTGCCGTAAAAAATCTGTGGGCTATAGCCCAGTTGAATTTCAATACAATCGAATTTTCTATGAAATGTTTAGAAATATTGGAGCAATCCGAATGCAAGTTGGCTAAATAAATACAGATCCTGAAGGCTATTGATAGAGCTATTGACCAACGTAATCGGAGCATTTTAGATTTTTGCCGTCTAAAATTTGTGGGCTATAGCCCAGTTGATTTTCAATACAATAGAACTTTCTATGAAATGTTTAGAAATATTCGAGCAATCCAAATGCAAGTTGGCTAAATAAATACAGATCCTGAAGCCTATTGATAGAGCTATTGACCAACGTAATCGGAGCAATTTAGATTTTTGCCGTAAAAAATCTGTGGGCTATAGCCCAGTTGATTTTCAATACAATCGAATTTTCTATGAAATGTTTAGAAATATTCTAGCAATCCAAATGCAAGTTGGCTAAATAAATACAGATCCTGAAGCCTATTGATAGAGCTATTAACCAACGAAATCAGAGCATTTTAGATTTTTGCCGTCTAAAATCTGTGGGCTATAGCCCAGTTGATTTTCAATACAATCGAATTTTTTATGAAATGTTTAGAAATATTCGAGCAATCCAAATTCAAGTTGGCTAAATAAATACAGATCCTGAAGCCTATTGATAGAGCTATTGACCAACGTAATCGGAGCAATTTAGATTTTTGCCGTAAAAAATCTGTGGGCTATAGCCCAGTTGAATTTCAATACAATCGAATTTTCTATGAAATGTTTAGAAATATTCTAGCAATCCAAATGCAAGTTGGCTAAATAAATACAGATCCTGAAGCCTATTGATAGAGCTATTGACCAATGTAATCGGAGCATTTTAGATTTTTGCCGTCTAAAATCTGTGGGCTATAGCCCAGTTGATTTTCAATACAATCGAATTTTCTATGAAATGTTTAGAAATATTCTAGCAATCCAAATGCAAGTTTGCTAAATAAATACAGATCCTGAAGCCTATTGATAGAGCTATTAACCAACGAATTTGGAGCATTTTAGATTTTTGCCGTCTAAAATCTGTGGGCTATAGCCCAGTTGATTTTCAATACAATCGAATTTTCTATGAAATGTTTAGAAATATTCGAGCAATCCAAATGCAAGTTGGCTAAATAAATACAGATCCTGAAGCCTATTGATAGAGCTATTGACCAACGTAATCGGAGCAATTTAGATTTTTGCCGTAAAAAATCTGTGGGCTATAGCCCAGTAGAATTTCAATACAATCGAATTTTCTATGAATTGTTTAGAAATATTCGAGCAATCCACATGCAAGTTGGCTAAATAAATACAGATCCTGAAGCCTATTGATAGAGCTATTGACCAACGTAATCGGAGCATTTTAGATTTTTGCCGTCTAAAATCTGTGGGCTATAGCCCAGTTGATTTTCAATACAATCGAATTTTCTATGAAATGTTTAGAAATATTCGAGCAATCCAAATGCAAGTTGGCTAAATAAATACAGATCCTGAAGCCTATTGATAGAGCTATTGACCAACGTAATCGGAACAATTTAGATTTTTGCCGTAAAAAATCTGTGGGCTATAGCCCAGTTGAATTTCAATACAATCGAATTTTCTATGAAATGTTTAGAAATATTCGAGCAATCCAAATGCAAGTTTGCTAAATAAATACAGATCCTGAAGCCTATTGATAGAGCTATTGACCAACGTAATCGGAGCAATTTAGATTTTTGCCGTCTAAAATCTGTGGGCTATAGCCCAGTTGATTTTCAATACAATCGAATTTTCTATGAAATGTTTAGAAATATTCTAGCAATCCAAATGCAAGTTTGCTAAATAAATACAGATCCTGAAGCCTATTGATAGAGCTATTAACCAACGAATTTGGAGCATTTTAGATTTTTTCCGTCTAAAATCTGTGGGCTATAGCCCAGTTGATTTTCAATACAATCGAATTTCTTCTGAAATGTTTAGAAATATTCGAGCAATCCAAATGCAAGTTGGCTAAATAAATACAGATCCTGAAGCATATTGATAGAGCTATTGACCAACGTAATCGGAGCATTTTAGATTTTTGCCGTCTAAAATCTGTGGGCTATAGCCCAGTTGATTTTCAATACAATCGAATTTTCTATGAAATGTTTAGAAATATTCGAGCAATCCAAATGCAAGTTGGCTAAATAAATACAGATCCTGAAGCCTATTGATAGAGCTATTGACCAACGTAATCGGAGCAATTTAGATTTTTGCCATCTAAAATCTGTGGGCTATAGCCCAGTTGATTTTCAATACAATCGAATTTTCTATGAAATGTTTAGAAATATTCGAGCAATCCAAATGCAAGTTGGCTAAATAAATACAGATCCTGAAGCCTATTGATAAAGCTATTGACCAACGTAATCGGAGCAATTTAGATTTTTGCCGTAAAAAATCTGTGGGCTATAGCCCAGTTGAATTTCAATACAATCGAATTTTCTATGAAATGTTTAGAAATATTCTAGCAATCCAAATGCAAGTTGGCTAAATAAATACAGATCCTGAAGCCTATTGATAGAGCTATTGACCAACGTAATCGGAGCATTTTAGATTTTTGCCGTCTAAAATCTGTGGGCTATAGCCCAGTTGATTTTTAATACAATCGAATTTTCTATGAAATGTTTAGAAATATTCGAGCAATCTAAATGCAAGTTGGCTAAATAAATACAGATCCTGAAGCCTATTGATAGAGCTATTGACCAACGTAATCAGAGCATTTTAGATTTTTGCCGTCTAAAATCTGTGGGCTATAGCCCGCAGTTGATTTTCAATAAAATCGAATTTTCCATGAAATGTTAAGAAATATTCTAGCAATCCAAATGCAAGTTGGCTAAATAAATACAGATCCTGAAGCCTATTGATAGAGCTATTGGCCAACGTAATCGGAGCGTTTCAGATTTTTGCTGTCTAAAATCTGTGGGCTATAGCCCAGTTGATTTTCAATACAATCGAATTTTCTATGAAATGTTTAGAAATATTCGAGCAATCCAAATGCAAGTTGGCTAAATAAATACAGATCCTGAAGCCTATTGATAGAGCTATTGACCGACGTAATCGGAGCAATTTAGATTTTTGCCGTAAAAAATCTGTGGGCTATAGCCCAGTTGAATTTCAATACAATCGAATTTTCTATGAAATGTTTAGAAATATTCTAGCAATCCAAATGCAAGTTGGCTAAATAAATACAGATCCTGAAGCCTATTGATAGAGCTATTGACCAATGTAATCGGAGCATTTTAGATTTTTGCCGTCTAAAATCTGTGGGCTATAGCCCAGTTGATTTTCAATACAATCGAATTTTCTATGAAATGTTTAGAAATATTCGAGCAATCCACATGCAAGTTGGCTAAATAAATACAGATCCTGAAGCCTATTGATAGAGCTATTGACCAACGTAATCGGAGCATTTTAGATTTTTGCCGTCTAAAATCTGTGGGCTATAGCCCAGTTGATTTTCAATACAATCGAATTTTGTATGAAATGTTTAGAAATATTCGAGCAATCCAAATGCAAGTTGGCTAAATAAATACAGATCCTGAAGCCTATTGATAGAGCTATTGACCAACGTAATCGGAGCAATTTAGATTTTTGTCGTAAAAAATCTGTGGGCTATAGCCCAGTTGAATTTCAATACAATCGAATTTTCTATGAAATGTTTAGAAATATTCTAGCAATCCAAATGCAAGTTGGCTAAATAAATACAGATCCTGAAGCCTATTGATAGAGCTATTGACCAATGTAATCGGAGCATTTTAGATTTTTGCCGTCTAAAATCTGTGGGCTATAGCCCAGTTGATTTTCAATACAGTCGAATTTTGTATGAAATGTTTAGAAATATTCGAGCAATCCAAATGCAAGTTGGCTAAATAAATACAGATCCTGAAGCCTATTGATAGAGCTATTGACCAACGTAATCAGAGCAATTTAGATTTTTGCCGTAAAAAATCTGTGGGCTATAGCCCAGTTGAATTTCAATACAATCGAATTTTGTATGAAATGTTTAGAAATATTCTAGCAATCCAAATGCAAGTTGGCTAAATAAATACAGATCCTGAAGCCTATTGATAGAGCTATTGACCAATGTAATCGGAGCATTTTAGATTTTTGCCGTCTAAAATCTGTGGGCTATAGCCCAGTTGATTTTCAATACAGTCGAATTTTGTATGAAATGTTTAGAAATATTCGAGCAATCCAAATGCAAGTTGGCTAAATAAATACAGATCCTGAAGCCTATTGATAGAGCTATTGACCAACGTAATCGGAGCAATTTAGATTTTTGCCGTAAAAAATCTGTGGGCTATAGCCCAGTTGAATTTCAATACAATCGAATTTTCTATGAAATGTTTAGAAATATTCTAGCAATCCAAATGCAAGTTGGCTAAATAAATACAGATCCTGAAGCCTATTGATAGAGCTATTGACCAATGTAATCGGAGCATTTTAGATTTTTGCCGTCTAAAATCTGTGGGCTATAGCCCAGTTGATTTTCAATACAGTCGAATTTTGTATGAAATGTTTAGAAATATTCGAGCAATCCAAATGCAAGTTGGCTAAATAAATACAGATCCTGAAGCCTATTGATAGAGCTATTGACCAACGTAATCGGAGCAATTTAGATTTTTGCCGTAAAAAATCTGTGGGCTATAGCCCAGTTGAATTTCAATACAATCGAATTTTCTATGAAATGTTTAGAAATATTCTAGCAATCCAAATGCAAGTTGGCTAAATAAATACAGATCCTGAAGCCTATTGATAGAGCTATTGACCAATGTAATCGGAGCATTTTAGATTTTTGCCGTCTAAAATCTGTGGGCTATAGCCCAGTTGATTTTCAATACAGTGGAATTTTGTATGAAATGTTTAGAAATATTCGAGCAATCCAAATGCAAGTTGGCTAAATAAATACAGATCCTGAAGCCTATTGATAGAGCTATTGACCAACGTAATCGGAGCAATTTAGATTTTTGCCGTAAAAAATCTGTGGGCTATAGCCCAGTTGAATTTCAATACAATCGAATTTTCTATGAAATGTTTAGAAATATTCTAGCAATCCAAATGCAAGTTGGCTAAATAAATACAGATCCTGAAGCCTATTGATAGAGCTATTGACCAATGTAATCGGAGCATTTTAGATTTTTGCTGTCTAAAATCTGTGGGCTATAGCCCAGTTGATTTTCAATACAGTCGAATTTTGTATGAAATGCTTAGAAATATTCGAGCAATCCAAATGCAAGTTGGCTAAATAAATACAGATCCTGAAGCCTATTGATAGAGCTATTGACCAATGTAATCGGAGCAATTTAGATTTTTGCCGTAAAAAATCTGTGGGCTATAGCCCAGTTGAATTTCAATACAATCGAATTTTCTATGAAATGTTTAGAAATATTCTAGCAATCCAAATGCAAGTTGGCTAAATAAATACAGATCCTGAAGCCTATTGATAGAGCTATTGACCAATGTAATCGGAGCATTTTAGATTTTTGCCGTCTAAAATCTGTGGGCTATAGCCCAGTTGATTTTCAATACAGTCGAATTTTGTATGAAATGTTTAGAAATATTCGAGCAATCCAAATGCAAGTTGGCTAAATAAATACAGATCCTGAAGCCTATTGATAGAGCTATTGACCAACGTAATCGGAGCAATTTAGATTTTTGCCGTAAAAAATCTGTGGGCTATAGCCCAGTTGAATTTCAATACAATCGAATTTTCTATGAAATGTTTAGAAATATTCTAGCAATCCAAATGCAAGTTGGCTAAATAAATACAGATCCTGAAGCCTATTGATAGAGCTATTGACCAATGTAATCGGAGCATTTTAGATTTTTGCCGTCTAAAATCTGTGGGCTATAGCCCAGTTGATTTTCAATACAGTCGAATTTTGTATGAAATGTTTAGAAATATTCGAGCAATCCAAATGCAAGTTGGCTAAATAAATACAGATCCTGAAGCCTATTGATAGAGCTATTGACCAACGAAATTGGAGCAATTTAGATTTTTGCCGTAAAAAATCTGTGGGCTATAGCCCAGTTGAATTTCAATACAATCGAATTTTCTATGAAATGTTTAGAAATATTCTAGCAATCCAAATGCAAGTTGGCTAAATAAATACAGATCCTGAAGCCTATTGATAGAGCTATTGACCAATGTAATCGGAGCATTTTAGATTTTTGCCGTCTAAAATCTGTGGGCTATAGCCCAGTTGATTTTCAATACAGTCGAATTTTGTATGAAATGTTTAGAAATATTCGAGCAATCCAAATGCAAGTTGGCTAAATAAATACAGATCCTGAAGCCTATTGATAGAGCTATTGACCAACGTAATCGGAGCAAATTAGATTTTTGCCGTAAAAAATCTGTGGGCTATAGCCCAGTTGAATTTCAATACAATCGAATTTTCTATGAAATGTTTAGAAATATTCTAGCAATCCAAATGCAAGTTGGCTAAATAAATACAGATCCTGAAGCCTATTGATAGAGCTATTGACCAATGTAATCGGAGCATTTTAGATTTTTGCCGTCTAAAATCTGTGGGCTATAGCCCAGTTGATTTTCAATACAGTCGAATTTTGTTTAAAATGTTTAGAAATATTCGAGCAATCCAAATGCAAGTTGGCTAAATAAATACAGATCCTGAAGCCTATTGATAGAGCTATTGACCAACGTAATCGGAGCAATTTAGATTTTTGCCGTAAAAAATCTGTGGGCTATAGCCCAGTTGAATTTCAATACAATCGAATTTTCTATGAAATGTTTAGAAATATTCTAGCAAACCAAATGCAAGTTGGCTAAATAAATACAGATCCTGAAGCCTATTGATAGAGCTATTGACCAATGTAATCGGAGCATTTTAGATTTTTGCCGTCTAAAATCTGTGGGCTATAGCCCAGTTGATTTTCAATACAGTCGAATTTTGTATGAAATGTTTAGAAATATTCGAGCAATCCAAATGCAAGTTGGCTAAATAAATACAGATCCTGAAGCCTATTGATATAGCTATTGACCAATGTAATCGGAGCATTTTAGATTTTTGCCGTCTAAAATCTGTGGGCTATAGCCCAGTTGATTTTCAATACAGTCGAATTTTGTATGAAATGTTTAGAAATATTCGAGCAATCCAAATGCAAGTTGGCTAAATAAATACAGATCCTGAAGCCTATTGATAGAGCTATTGACCAACGTAATCGGAGCAATTTAGATTTTTGCCGTCTAAAATCTGTGGGCTATAGCCCAGTTGATTTTCAATACAGTCGAATTTTGTATGAAATGTTTAGAAATATTCGAGCAATCCAAATGCAAGTTGGCTAAATAAATACAGATCCTGAAGCCTATTGATAGAGCTATTGACCAACGTAATCGGAGCAATTTAGATTTTTGCCGTAAAAAATCTGTGGGCTATAGCCCAGTTGAATTTCAATACAATCGAATTTTCTATGAAATGTTTAGAAATATTCTAGCAATCCAAATGCAAGTTGGCTAAATAAATACAGATCCTGAAGCCTATTGATAGAGCTATTGACCAATGTAATCGGAGCATTTTAGATTTTTGCCGTCTAAAATCTGTGGGCTATAGCCCAGTTGATTTTCAATACAGTCGAATTTTGTATGAAATGTTTAGAAATATTCGAGCAATCCAAATGCAAGTTGGCTAAATAAATACAGATCCTGAAGCCTATTGATAGAGCTATTGACCAATGTAATCGGAGCATTTTAGATTTTTGCCGTCTAAAATCTGTGGGCTATAGCCCAGTTGATTTTCAATACAGTCGAATTTTGTATGAAATGTTTAGAAATATTCGAGCAATCCAAATGCAAGTTGGCTAAATAAATACAGATCCTGAAGCCTATTGATAGAGCTATTGACCAACGTAATCGGAGCAATTTAGATTTTTGCCGTAAAAAATCTGTGGGCTATAGCCCAGTTGAATTTCAATACAATCGAATTTTCTATGAAATGTTTAGAAATATTCTAGCAATCCAAATGCAAGTTGGCTAAATAAATACAGATCCTGAAGCCTATTGATAGAGCTATTGACCAATGTAATCGGAGCATTTTAGATTTTTGCCGTCTAAAATCTGTGGGCTATAGCCCAGTTGATTTTCAATACAGTCGAATTTTGTATGAAATGTTTAGAAATATTCGAGCAATCCAAATGCAAGTTGGCTAAATAAATACAGATCCTGAAGCCTATTGATAGAGCTATTGACCAACGTAATCGGAGCAATTTAGATTTTTGCCGTAAAAAATCTGTGGGCTATAGCCCAGTTGAATTTCAATACAATCGAATTTTCTATGAAATGTTTAGAAATATTCTAGCAATCCAAATGTAAGTTGGCTAAATAAATACAGATCCTGAAGCCTATTGATAGAGCTATTGACCAATGTAATCGGAGCATTTTAGATTTTTGCCGTCTAAAATCTGTGGGCTATAGCCCAGTTGATTTTCAATACAGTCGAATTTTGTATGAAATGTTTAGAAATATTCGAGCAATCCAAATGCAAGTTGGCTAAATAAATACAGATCCTGAAGCCTATTGATAGAGCTATTGACCAACGTAATCGGAGCAATTTAGATTTTTGCCGTAAAAAATCTGTGGGCTATAGCCCAGTTGAATTTCAATACAATCGAATTTTCTATGAAATGTTTAGAAATATTCTAGCAATCCAAATGCAAGTTGGCTAAATAAATACAGATCCTGAAGCCTATTGATAGAGCTATTGACCAATGTAATCGGAGCTTTTTAGATTTTTGCCGTCTAAAATCTGTGGGCTATAGCCCAGTTGATTTTCAATACAGTCGAATTTTGTATGAAATATTTAGAAATATTCGAGCAATCCAAATGCAAGTTGGCTAAATAAATACAGATCCTGAAGCCTATTGATAGAGCTATTGACCAACGTAATCGGAGCAATTTAGATTTTTGCCGTAAAAAATCTGTGGGCTATAGCCCAGTTGAATTTCAATACAATCGAATTTTCTATGAAATGTTTAGAAATATTCTAGCAATCCAAATGCAAGTTGGCTAAATAAATACAGATCCTGAAGCCTATTGATAGAGCTATTGACCAATGTAATCGGAGCATTTTAGATTTTTGCCGTCTAAAATCTGTGGGCTATAGCCCAGATGATTTTCAATACAGTCGAATTTTGTATGAAATGTTTAGAAATATTCGAGCAATCCAAATGCAAGTTGGCTAAATAAATACAGATCCTGAAGCCTATTGATAGAGCTATTGACCAACGTAATCGGAGCAATTTAGATTTTTGCCGTAAAAAATCTGTGGGCTATAGCCCAGTTGAATTTCAATACAATCGAATTTTCTATGAAATGTTTAGAAATATTCTAGCAATCCAAATGCAAGTTGGCTAAATAAATACAGATCCTGAAGCCTATTGATAGAGCTATTGACCAATGTAATCGGAGCATTTTAGATTTTTGCCGTCTAAAATCTGTGGGCTATAGCCCAGTTGATTTTTAATACAGTCGAATTTTGTATGAAATGTTTAGAAATATTCGAGCAATCCAAATGCAAGTTGGCTAAATAAATACAGATCCTGAAGCCTATTGATAGAGCTATTGACCAACGTAATCGGAGCAATTTAGATTTTTGCCGTAAAAAATCTGTGGGCTATAGCCCAGTTGAATTTCAATACAATCGAATTTTCTATGAAATGTTTAGAAATATTCCAGCAATCCAAATGCAAGTTGGCTAAATAAATACAGATCCTGAAGCCTATTTATAGAGCTATTGACCAATGTAATCCGAGCATTTTAGATTTTTGCCGTCTAAAATCTGTGGGCTATAGCCCAGTTGATTTTCAATACAATCGAATTTTCTATGAAATGTTTAGAAATATTCTAGCAATCCAAATGCAAGTTTGCTAAATAAATACAGATCCTGAAGCCTATTGATAGAGCTATTAACCAACGAATTTGGAGCATTTTAGATTTTTTCCGTCTAAAATCTGTGGGCTATAGCCCAGTTGATTTTCAATACAATCGAATTTCTTCTGAAATGTTTAGAAATATTCGAGCAATCCAAATGCAAGTTGGCTAAATAAATACAGATCCTGAAGCCTATTGATAGAGCTATTGACCAACGTAATCAGAGAATTTTAGATTTTTGCCGTCTTATATCTGCGGGCTATAGCCCAGTTGATTTTCAATACAATCGAATTTTCTATGAAATGTTTAGAAATATTCGAGCAATCCAAATGCAAGTTTGCTAAATAAATACAGATCCTGAAGCCTATTGATAGAGCTATTGACCAACGTAATCGGAGCATTTTAGATTTTTGCTGTCTAAAATCTGTGGGCTATAGCCCAGTTGATTTTCAATACAATCGAATTTTTTATGAAATGTTTAGAAATATTCGAGCAATCCAAAAGCAAGTTGGCTAAATAAATACTGATCCTGAAGCCTATTGATAGAGCTATTGACCAATGTAATCGGAGCATTTTAGATTTTTGCCGTCTAAAATCTGTGGGCTATAGCCCAGTTGATTTTCAATACAATCGAATTTTCTATGAAATGTTTAGAAATATTCTAGCAATCCAAATGCAAGTTTGCTAAATAAATACAGATCCTGAAGCCTATTGATAGAGCTATTAACCAACGAATTTGGAGCATTTTAGATTTTTGCCGTCTAAAATCTGTGGACTATAGCCCAGTTGATTTTCAATACAATCGAATTTTCTATGAAATGTTTAGAAATATTGGAGCAATCCGAATGCAAGTTGGCTAAATAAATACAGATCCTGAAGGCTATTGATAGAGCTATTGACCAACGTAATCGGAGCATTTTAGATTTTTGCCGTAAAAAATCTGTGGGCTATAGCCCAGTTGAATTTCAATACAATCGAATTTTCTATGAAATGTTTAGAAATATTCTAGCAATCCAAATGCAAGTTGGCTAAATAAATACAGATCCTGAAGCCTATTGATAGAGCTATTGACCAATGTAATCGGAGCATTTTAGATTTTTGCCGTCTAAAATCTGTGGGCTATAGCCCAGTTGATTTTCAATACAGTCGAATTTTGTATGAAATGTTTAGAAATATTCGAGCAATCCAAATGCAAGTTGGCTAAATAAATACAGATCCTGAAGCCTATTGATAGAGCTATTGACCAACGAAATTGGAGCCATTTAGATTTTTGCCGTAAAAAATCTGTGGGCTATAGCCCAGTTGAATTTCAATACAATCGAATTTTCTATGAAATGTTTAGAAATATTCTAGCAATCCAAATGCAAGTTGGCTAAATAAATACAGATCCTGAAGCCTATTGATAGAGCTATTGACCAATGTAATCGGAGCATTTTAGATTTTTGCCGTCTAAAATCTGTGGGCTATAGCCCAGTTGATTTTCAATACAGTCGAATTTTGTATGAAATGTTTAGAAATATTCGAGCAATCCAAATGCAAGTTGGCTAAATAAATACAGATCCTGAAGCCTATTGATAGAGCTATTGACCAACGTAATCGGAGCAAATTAGATTTTTGCCGTAAAAAATCTGTGGGCTATAGCCCAGTTGAATTTCAATACAATCGAATTTTCTATGAAATGTTTAGAAATATTCTAGCAATCCAAATGCAAGTTGGCTAAATAAATACAGATCCTGAAGCCTATTGATAGAGCTATTGACCAATGTAATCGGAGCATTTTAGATTTTTGCCGTCTAAAATCTGTGGGCTATAGCCCAGTTGATTTTCAATACAGTCGAATTTTGTTTAAAATGTTTAGAAATATTCGAGCAATCCAAATGCAAGTTGGCTAAATAAATACAGATCCTGAAGCCTATTGATAGAGCTATTGACCAACGTAATCGGAGCAATTTAGATTTTTGCCGTAAAAAATCTGTGGGCTATAGCCCAGTTGAATTTCAATACAATCGAATTTTCTATGAAATGTTTAGAAATATTCTAGCAAACCAAATGCAAGTTGGCTAAATAAATACAGATCCTGAAGCCTATTGATAGAGCTATTGACCAATGTAATCGGAGCATTTTAGATTTTTGCCGTCTAAAATCTGTGGGCTATAGCCCAGTTGATTTTCAATACAGTCGAATTTTGTATGAAATGTTTAGAAATATTCGAGCAATCCAAATGCAAGTTGGCTAAATAAATACAGATCCTGAAGCCTATTGATATAGCTACTGACCAATGTAATCGGAGCAATTTAGATTTTTGCCGTCTAAAATCTGTGGGCTATAGCCCAGTTGATTTTCAATACAGTCGAATTTTGTATGAAATGTTTAGAAATATTCGAGCAATCCAAATGCAAGTTGGCTAAATAAATACAGATCCTGAAGCCTATTGATAGAGCTATTGACCAACGTAATCGGAGCAATTTAGATTTTTGCCGTCTAAAATCTGTGGGCTATAGCCCAGTTGATTTTCAATACAGTCGAATTTTGTATGAAATGTTTAGAAATATTCGAGCAATCCAAATGCAAGTTGGCTAAATAAATACAGATCCTGAAGCCTATTGATAGAGCTATTGACCAACGTAATCGGAGCAATTTAGATTTTTGCCGTAAAAAATCTGTGGGCTATAGCCCAGTTGAATTTCAATACAATCGAATTTTCTATGAAATGTTTAGAAATATTCTAGCAATCCAAATGCAAGTTGGCTAAATAAATACAGATCCTGAAGCCTATTGATAGAGCTATTGACCAATGTAATCGGAGCATTTTAGATTTTTGCCGTCTAAAATCTGTGGGCTATAGCCCAGTTGATTTTCAATACAGTCGAATTTTGTATGAAATGTTTAGAAATATTCGAGCAATCGAAATGCAAGTTGGCTAAATAAATACAGATCCTGAAGCCTATTGATAGAGCTATTGACCAATGTAATCGGAGCATTTTAGATTTTTGCCGTCTAAAATCTGTGGGCTATAGCCCAGTTGATTTTCAATACAGTCGAATTTTGTATGAAATGTTTAGAAATATTCGAGCAATCCAAATGCAAGTTGGCTAAATAAATACAGATCCTGAAGCCTATTGATAGAGCTATTGACCAACGTAATCGGAGCAATTTAGATTTTTGCCGTAAAAAATCTGTGGGCTATAGCCCAGTTGAATTTCAATACAATCGAATTTTCTATGAAATGTTTAGAAATATTCTAGCAATCCAAATGCAAGTTGGCTAAATAAATACAGATCCTGAAGCCTATTGATAGAGCTATTGACCAATGTAATCGGAGCATTTTAGATTTTTGCCGTCTAAAATCTGTGGGCTATAGCCCAGTTGATTTTCAATACAGTCGAATTTTGTATGAAATGTTTAGAAATATTCGAGCAATCCAAATGCAAGTTGGCTAAATAAATACAGATCCTGAAGCCTATTGATAGAGCTATTGACCAACGTAATCGGAGCAATTTAGATTTTTGCCGTAAAAAATCTGTGGGCTATAGCCCAGTTGAATTTCAATACAATCGAATTTTCTATGAAATGTTTAGAAATATTCTAGCAATCCAAATGTAAGTTGGCTAAATAAATACAGATCCTGAAGCCTATTGATAGAGCTATTGACCAATGTAATCGGAGCATTTTAGATTTTTGCCGTCTAAAATCTGTGGGCTATAGCCCAGTTGATTTTCAATACAGTCGAATTTTGTATGAAATGTTTAGAAATATTCGAGCAATCCAAATGCAAGTTGGCTAAATAAATACAGATCCTGAAGCCTATTGATAGAGCTATTGACCAACGTAATCGGAGCAATTTAGATTTTTGCCGTAAAAAATCTGTGGGCTATAGCCCAGTTGAATTTCAATACAATCGAATTTTCTATGAAATGTTTAGAAATATTCTAGCAATCCAAATGCAAGTTGGCTAAATAAATACAGATCCTGAAGCCTATTGATAGAGCTATTGACCAATGTAATCGGAGCTTTTTAGATTTTTGCCGTCTAAAATCTGTGGGCTATAGCCCAGTTGATTTTCAATACAGTCGAATTTTGTATGAAATATTTAGAAATATTCGAGCAATCCAAATGCAAGTTGGCTAAATAAATACAGATCCTGAAGCCTATTGATAGAGCTATTGACCAACGTAATCGGAGCAATTTAGATTTTTGCCGTAAAAAATCTGTGGGCTATAGCCCAGTTGAATTTCAATACAATCGAATTTTCTATGAAATGTTTAGAAATATTCTAGCAATCCAAATGCAAGTTGGCTAAATAAATACAGATCCTGAAGCCTATTGATAGAGCTATTGACCAATGTAATCGGAGCATTTTAGATTTTTGCCGTCTAAAATCTGTGGGCTATAGCCCAGATGATTTTCAATACAGTCGAATTTTGTATGAAATGTTTAGAAATATTCGAGCAATCCAAATGCAAGTTGGCTAAATAAATACAGATCCTGAAGCCTATTGATAGAGCTATTGACCAACGTAATCGGAGCAATTTAGATTTTTGCCGTAAAAAATCTGTGGGCTATAGCCCAGTTGAATTTCAATACAATCGAATTTTCTATGAAATGTTTAGAAATATTCTAGCAATCCAAATGCAAGTTGGCTAAATAAATACAGATCCTGAAGCCTATTGATAGAGCTATTGACCAATGTAATCGGAGCATTTTAGATTTTTGCCGTCTAAAATCTGTGGGCTATAGCCCAGTTGATTTTCAATATAGTCGAATTTTGTATGAAATGTTTAGAAATATTCGAGCAATCCAAATGCAAGTTGGCTAAATAAATACAGATCCTGAAGCCTATTGATAGAGCTATTGACCAACGTAATCGGAGCAATTTAGATTTTTGCCGTAAAAAATCTGTGGGCTATAGCCCAGTTGAATTTCAATACAATCGAATTTTCTATGAAATGTTTAGAAATATTCCAGCAATCCAAATGCAAGTTGGCTAAATAAATACAGATCCTGAAGCCTATTTATAGAGCTATTGACCAATGTAATCGGAGCATTTTAGATTTTTGCCGTCTAAAATCTGTGGGCTATAGCCCAGTTGATTTTCAATACAATCGAATTTTCTATGAAATGTTTAGAAATATTCTAGCAATCCAAATGCAAGTTTGCTAAATAAATACAGATCCTGAAGCCTATTGATAGAGCTATTAACCAACGAATTTGGAGCATTTTAGATTTTTTCCGTCTAAAATCTGTGGGCTATAGCCCAGTTGATTTTCAATACAATCGAATTTCTTCTGAAATGTTTAGAAATATTCGAGCAATCCAAATGCAAGTTGGCTAAATAAATACAGATCCTGAAGCCTATTGATAGAGCTATTGACCAACGTAATCAGAGAATTTTAGATTTTTGCCGTCTTATATCTGCGGGCTATAGCCCAGTTGATTTTCAATACAATCGAATTTTCTATGAAATGTTTAGAAATATTCGAGCAATCCAAATGCAAGTTTGCTAAATAAATACAGATCCTGAAGCCTATTGATAGAGCTATTGACCAACGTAATCGGAGCATTTTAGATTTTTGCTGTCTAAAATCTGTGGGCTATAGCCCAGTTGATTTTCAATACAATCGAATTTTTTATGAAATGTTTAGAAATATTCGAGCAATCCAAAAGCAAGTTGGCTAAATAAATACTGATCCTGAAGCCTATTGATAGAGCTATTGACCAATGTAATCGGAGCATTTTAGATTTTTGCCGTCTAAAATCTGTGGGCTATAGCCCAGTTGATTTTCAATACAATCGAATTTTCTATGAAATGTTTAGAAATATTCTAGCAATCCAAATGCAAGTTTGCTAAATAAATACAGATCCTGAAGCCTATTGATAGAGCTATTAACCAACGAATTTGGAGCATTTTAGATTTTTGCCGTCTAAAATCTGTGGACTATAGCCCAGTTGATTTTCAATACAATCGAATTTTCTATGAAATGTTTAGAAATATTGGAGCAATCCGAATGCAAGTTGGCTAAATAAATACAGATCCTGAAGGCTATTGATAGAGCTATTGACCAACGTAATCGGAGCATTTTAGATTTTTGCCGTCTAAAATTTGTGGGCTATAGCCCAGTTGATTTTCAATACAATCGAATTTTCTATGAAATGTTTAGAAATATTTTAGCAATCCAAATGCAAGTTGGCTAAATAAATACAGATCCTGAAGCCTATTGATAGAGCTATTAACCAACGAAATCGGAGTATTTTAGATTTTTGCCGTCTAAAATCTGTGGGCTATAGCCCAGTTGATTTTCAATACAATCGAATTTTCTATGAAATGTTTAGAAATATTCGAGCAATCCAAATGCAAGTTGGCTAAATAAATACAGATCCTGAAGCCTATTGATAGAGCTATTGACCAACGTAATCGGAGCAATTTAGATTTTTGCCGTAAAAAATCTGTGGGCTATAGCCCAGTTGAATTTCAATACAATCGAATTTTCTATGAAATGTTTAGAAATATTCTAGCAATCCAAATGCAAGTTGGCTAAATAAATACAGATCCTGAAGCCTATTGATATAGCTATTGACCAATGTAATCGGAGCATTTTAGATTTTTGCCGTCTAAAATCTGTGGGCTATAGCCCAGTTGATTTTCAATTCAATCGAATTTTCTATGAAATGTTTAGAAATATTCTAGCAATCCAAATGCAAGTTGGCTAAATAAATACAGATCCTGAAGCCTATTGATAGAGCTATTAACCAACGAAATCGGAGCATTTTAGATTTTTGCCGTCTTAAATCTGTGGGCTATAGCCCAGTTGATTTTCAATACAATCGAATTTTCTATGAAATGTTAAGAAATATTCGAGCAATCCAAATGCAAGTTGGCTAAATAAATACAGATCCTGAAGCCTATTGATAGAGCTATTGACCAACGAAATCGGAGCAATTTAGATTTTTGCCGTTTAAAATCTGTGGGCTATAGCCCAGTTGATTTTCAATACAATCGAATTTTCTATGAAATGTTTAGAAATATTCGAGCAATCCAAATGCAAGTTGGCTAAATAAATACAGATCCTGAAGCCTATTGATAGAGCTATTGACCAACGTAATCGGAGCAATTTAGATTTTTGCCGTAAAAAATCTGTGGGCTATAGCCCAGTTGATTTTCAATACAATCGAATTTTCTATGAAATGTTTAGAAATATTCTAGCAATCCAAATGCAAGTTTGCTAAATAAATACAGATCCTGAAGCCTATTGATAGAGCTATTAACCAACGAATTTGGAGCATTTTAGATTTTTTCCGTCTAAAATCTGTGGGCTATAGCCCAGTTGATTTTCAATACAATCGAATTTTCTATGAAATGTTTAGAAATATTCGAGCAATCCAAATGCAAGTTGGCTAAATAAATAAAGATCCTGAAGCCTATTGATAGAGCTATTGACCAATGTAATCGGAGCATTTTAGATTTTTGCCGTCTAAAATCTGTGGGCTATAGCCCAGTTGATTTTCAATACAATCGAATTTTCTATGAAATGTTTAGAAATATTCTAGCAATCCAAATGCAAGTTTGCTAAATAAATACAGATCCTGAAGCCTATTGATAGAGCTATTAACCAACGAATTTGGAGCATTTTAGATTTTTTCCGTCTAAAATCTGTGGGCTATAGCCCAGTTGATTTTCAATACAATCGAATTTCTTCTGAAATGTTTAGAAATATTCGAGCAATCCAAATGCAAGTTGGCTAAATAAATACAGATCCTGAAGCATATTGATAGAGCTATTGACCAACGTAATCGGAGCATTTTAGATTTTTGCCGTCTAAAATCTGTGGGCTATAGCCCAGTTGATTTTCAATACAATCGAATTTTCTATGAAATGTTAAGAAATATTCGAGCAATCCAAATGCAAGTTGGCTAAATAAATACAGATCCTGAAGCCTATTGATAGAGCTATTGACCAACGTAATCGGAGCAATTTAGATTTTTGCCGTTTAAAATCTGTGGGCTATAGCCCAGTTGATTTTCAATACAATCGAATTTTCTATGAAATGTTTAGAAATATTCGAGCAATCCAAATGCAAGTTGGCTAAATAAATACAGATCCTGAAGCCTATTGATAGAGCTATTGACCAACGTAATCGGAGCATTTTAGATTTTTGCCGTCTAAAATCTGTGGGCTATAGCCCAGTTGATTTTTAATACAATCGAATTTTCTATGAAATGTTTAGAAATATTCGAGCAATCCAAATGCAAGTTGGCTAAATAAATACAGATCCTGAAGCCTATTGATAGAGCTATTGACCAACGTAATCGGAGCAATTTAGATTTTTGCCGTAAAAAACCTGTGGGCTATAGCCCAGTTGAATTTCAATACAATCGAATTTTTTATGAAATGTTTAGAAATATTCTAGCAATCTAAATGCAAGTTGGCTAAATAAATACAGATCCTGAAGCCTATTGATAGAGCTATTGACCAACGTAATCAGAGCATTTTAGATTTTTGCCGTCTAAAATCTGTGGGCTATAGCCCGCAGTTGATTTTCAATACAATCGAATTTTCTATGAAATGTTAAGAAATATTCTAGCAATCCAAATGCAAGTTGGCTAAATAAATACAGATCCTGAAGCCTATTGATAGAGCTATTGGCCAACGTAATCGGAGCGTTTCAGATTTTTGCTGTCTAAAATCTGTGGGCTATAGCCCAGTTGATTTTCAATACAATCGAATTTTCTATGAAATGTTTAGAAATATTCGAGCAATCCAAATGCAAGTTGGCTAAATAAATACAGATCCTGAAGCCTATTGATAGAGCTATTGACCAACGTAATCGGAGCAATTTAGATTTTTGCCGTTTAAAATCTGTGGGCTATAGCCCAGTTGATTTTTAATACAATCGAATTTTCTATGAAATGTTTAGAAATATTTTAGCAATCCAAATGCAAGTTGGCTAAATAAATACAGATCCTGAAGCCTATTGATAGAGCTATTGACCAACGTAATCAGAGCATTTTAGATTTTTGCCGTCTAAAATCTGTGGGCTATAGCCCAGTTGATTTTCAATACAATCGAATTTTCTATGAAATGTTTAGAAATATTCGAGCAATCCAAATGCAAGTTGGCTAAATAAATACAGATCCTGAAGCCTATTGATAGAGCTATTGACCAAACGTAATCAGAGCATTTTAGAGTTTTGCCGTCTAAAATCTGTGGGCTATAGCCCAGTTGATTTTCAATATAATCGAATTTTTTATGAAATGTTTAGAAATATTCGAGCAATCCAAATGCAAGTTTGCTAAATAAATACAGATCCTGAAGCCTATTGATAGAGCTATTGACCAACGTAATCGGAGCATTTTAGATTTTTGCCGTCTAAAATCTGTGGGCTATAGCCCAGTTGATTTTCAATACAATCGAATTTTCTATGAAATGTTTAGAAATATTCTAGCAATCCAAATGCAAGTTGGCTAAATAAATACAGATCCTGAAGCCTATTGATAGAGCTATTGACCAACGTAATCGGAGCATTTTAGATTTTTGCCGTCTAAAATCTGTGGGCTATCGCCCGCATTTGATTTTCAATACAATCGAATTTTCTATAAAATTTTTAGAAATATTTTAGCAATCCAAATGCAAGTTGGCTAAATTAATACAGATCCTGAAGCCTATTGATAGAGCTATTGACCAACGTAATCGGAGCATTTTAGATTTTTGCCATCTAAAATCTGTGGGCTATCGCCCGCAGTTGATTTTCAATACAATCGAATTTTCTATGAAATGTTTAGAAATATTCGAGCAATCCAAATGCAAGTTGGCTAAATAAATACAGATCCTGAAGCCTATTGATAGAGCTATTGACCAACGTAATCAGAGCATTTTAGATTTTTGCCGTCTAAAATCTGTGGGCTATAGCCCGCAGTTGATTTTCAATACAATCGAATTTTCTATGAAATGTTTAGAAATATTCTAGCAATTCAAATGCAAGTTGGCTAAATAAATACAGATACTGAAGCCTATTGATAGAGCTATTGACCAACGTAATCGGAGCGTTTCAGATTTTTGCTGTCTAAAATCTGTGGGCTATAGCCCAGTTGATTTTCAATACAATCGAATTTTCTATGAAATGTTTAGAAATATTCGAGCAATCCAATTGCAAGTTGGCTAAATAAATACAGATCCTGAAGCCTATTGAT
The DNA here is from genome assembly GCA_958295665.1 of Tipula vernalis. Classification (NCBI taxonomy): domain Eukaryota; kingdom Metazoa; phylum Arthropoda; class Insecta; order Diptera; family Tipulidae; genus Tipula; species Tipula vernalis. The sequence continues at coordinate 38,857,162 of OY282560.1, forward strand.
AGAGCTATTGACCAACGTAATCGGAGCATTTTAGATTTTTGCCGTCTAAAATCTGTGGGCTATAGCCCAGTTGATTTTCAATACAATCGAATTTTCTATGAAATGTTTAGAAATATTCGAGCGATCCAAATGCAAGTTGGCTAAATAAATACAGATCCTGAAGCCTATTGATAGAGCTATTGACCAACGTAATCGGAGCATTTTAGATTTTTGTCGTCTAAAATTTGTGGGCTATAGCCCAGTTGATTTTCAATACAATCGAATTTTCTATGAAATGTTTAGAAATATTCGAGCAATCCAAATGCAAGTTTGCTAAATAAATACTGATCCTGAAGCCTATTGATAGAGCTATTGGCCAACGTAATCAGAGCATTTTAGATTTTTGCCGTCTAAAATCTGTGGGCTATAGCCCAGTTAATTTTCAATACAATCGAATTTTCTATGAAATGTTTAGAAATATGCGAGCAATCCAAATGCAAGTTGGCTAAATAAATACAGATCTTGAAGCCTATTGATAGAGCTATTGACCAACGTAATCGGAGCAATTTAGATTTTTGCCGTTTAAAATCTGTGGGCTATAGCCCAGTTGATTTTCAATACAATCGAATTTTCTATGAAATGTTTAGAAATATTTTAGCAATCCAAATGCAAGTTGGCTAAATAAATACAGATCCTGAAGCCTATTGATAGAGCTACTGACCAACGTAATCGGAGCATTTAACATTTTTGCCGTCTAAAATCTGTGGGCTATAGCCCAGTTGATTTTCAATACAATCGAATTTTCTATGAAATGTTTAGAAATATTCGAGCAATCCAAATGCAAGTTGGCTAAATAAATACAGATCCTGAAGTCTATTGATAGAGCTATTGACCAACGTATTCAGAGCATTTTAGATTTTTGCCGTCTAAAATCTGTGGGCGATAGCCCAGTTGACTTTCAATACAATCGAATTTTTTATGAAATATTTAGAAATATTCGAGCAATCCAAATGCAAGTTTGCTAAATAAATACAGATCCTGAATCCTATTGATAGAGCTATTGACCAACGTAATCGGAGCATTTTAGATTTTTGCCGTCTAAAATCTGTGGGCTATACCCCAGTTGATTTTCAATACAATCGAATTTTCTATGAAATGTTTAGAAATATTCGAGCAATCCAAATGCAAGTTGGCTAAATAAATACAGATCCTGAAGCTTATTGATAGAGCTATTGACCAACGTAATCGGAGCATTTTAGATTTTTGCCGTCAAAAATCTGTGGGCTATCGCCCGCAGTTGATTTTCAATACAATCGAATTTTCTATGAAATGTTTAGAAATATTCTAGCAATCCAAATGCAAGTTGGCTAAATAAATACAGATCCTGAAGCCTATTGATAGAGCTATTGACCAACGTAATCGGAGCATTTTAGATTTTTGCCATCTAAAATCTGTGGGCTATAGCCCGCAGTTGATTTTCAATACAATCGAATTTTCTATGAAATGTTTAGAAATATTCAAGCAATCCAAATGCAAGTTGGCTAAATAAATACAGATCCTGAAGCCTATTGATAGAGCTATTGACCAACGTAATCGGAGCGTTTCAGATTTTTGCTGTCTAAAATCTGTGGGCTATAGCCCAGTTGATTTTCAATACAATCGAATTTTCTAAGAAATATTTAGAAATATTCTAGCAATCCAAATGCAAGTTGGCTAAATAAATACAGATCCTGAAGCCTATTGATAGAGCTATTAACCAACGTAATAGGAGCAATTTAGATTTTTGCCTTCTAAAATCTTTGGGCTATAGCCCACTTGATTTTCAATACAATTGAATTTTCTATGAAATGTTTAGAATCTGTGGGCTATAGCCCGCAGTTGATTTTCAATACAATCGAATTTTCTATGAAATGTTTAGAAATATTCTAGCAATCCAAATGCAAGTTGGCTAAATAAATACAGATCCTGAAGCCTATTGATAGAGCTATTGACCAACGTAATCACAGCAATTTAGATTTTTGCCGTCTTAAATCTGTGGGCTATAGCCCAATTGATTTTCAATACAATCGAATTTTCTATGAAATGTTTAGAAATATTCGAGCTATCCAAATGCAAGTTGGCTAAATAAATACAGATCCTGAAGCCTATTGATAGAGCTATTGACCAACGTAATCGGAGCATTTTAGATTTTTGCCGTCTAAAATCTGTGGGCTATAGCCCAGTTGAATTTCAATACAATCGAATTTTCTATGAAATGTTTAGAAATATTCTAGCAATCCAAATGCAAGTTTGCTAAATAAATACAGATCCTGAAGCCTATTGATAGAGCTAATAACCAACGAATTTGGAGCATTTTAGATTTTTGCCGTCTAAAATCTGTGGGCTATAGCCCAGTTGATTTTCAATACAGTCGAATTTTGTATGAAATGTTTAGAAATATTCGAGCAATCCAAATGCAAGTTGGCTAAATAAATACAGATCCTGAAGCCTATTGATAGAGCTATTGACCAACGTAATCGGAGCAATTTAGATTTTGGCCGTAAAAAATCTGTGGGCTATAGCCCAGTTGAATTTCAATACAATCGAATTTTCTATGAAATGTTTAGAAATATTCTAGCAATCCAAATGCAAGTTGGCTAAATAAAAACAGATCCTGAAGCCTATTGATAGAGCTATTGACCAATGTAATCGGAGCATTTTAGATTTTTGCCGTCTAAAATCTGTGGGCTATAGCCCAGTTGATTTTCAATACAGTCGAATTTTGTATGAAATGTTTAGAAATATTCGAGCAATCCAAATGCAAGTTGGCTAAATAAATACAGATCCTGAAGCCTATTGATAGAGCTATTGACCAACGTAATCGGAGCAATTTAGATTTTTGCCGTAAAAAATCTGTGGGCTATAGCCCAGTTGAATTTCAATACACTCGAATTTTCTATGAAATGTTTAGAAATATTCTAGCAATCCAAATGCAAGTTGGCTAAATAAATAAAGATCCTGAAGCCTATTGATAGAGCTATTGACCAATGTAATCGGAGCATTTTAGATTTTTGCCGTCTAAAATCTGTGGGCTATAGCCCAGTTGATTTTCAATACAGTCGAATTTTGTATGAAATGTTTAGAAATATTCGAGCAATCCAAATGCAAGTTGGCTAAATAAATACAGATCCTGAAGCCTATTGATAGAGCTATTGACCAATGTAATCGGAGCATTTTAGATTTTTGCCGTCTAAAATCTGTGGGCTATAGCCCAGTTGATTTTCAATACAGTCGAATTTTGTATGAAATGTTTAGAAATATTCGAGCAATCCAAATGCAAGTTGGCTAAATATATACAGATCCTGAAGCCTATTGATAGAGCTATTGACCAACGTAATCGGAGCATTTTAGATTTTTGCCGTCTAAAATCTGTGGGCTATAGCCCAGTTGACTTTCAATTCAATCGAATTTTCTATGAAATGTTTAGAAATATTCGAGCAATCAAAATGAAAGTTGGCTAAATAAATACAGATCCTGAAGCCTATTGATAGAGCTATTGACCAACGTAATCGGAGCAATCCAAATGCAAGTTTGCTAAATAAATACTGATCCTGAAGCCTATTGATAGAGCTATTGACCAACGTAATCAGAGCATTTTAGATTTTTGCCGTCTAAAATCTGTGGGCTATAGCCCAGTTAATTTTCAATACAATCGAATTTTCTATGAAATGTTTAGAAATATTCTAGCAATCCAAATGCAAGTTTGCTAAATAAATACAGATCCTGAAGCCTATTGATAGAGCTATTAACCAACGAAATCGGAGTATTTTAGATTTTTGCCGTCTTAAATCTGTGGGCTATAGCCCAGTTGATTTTCAATACAATCGATTTTTCTATGAAATGTTTAGAAATATTCGAGCAATCCAAATGCAAGTTGGCTAAATAAATACAGATCCTGAAGCCTATTGATAGAGCTATTGACCAACGTAATCGGAGCAATTTAGATTTTTGCCGTCTAAAATCTGTGGGCTATAGCCCAGTTGAATTTCAATACAATCAAATTTTCTATGAAATGTTTAGAAATATTCTAGCAATCCAAATGCAAGTTGGCTAAATAAATACAGATCCTGAAGCCTATTGATATAGCTATTGACCAATGTAATCGGAGCATTTTAGATTTTTGCCGTCTAAAATCTGTGGGCTATAGCCCAGTTGATTTTCAATTCAATCGAATTTTCTATGAAATGTTTAGAAATATTCTAGCAATCCAAATGCAAGTTGGCTAAATAAATACAGATCCTGAAGCCTATTGATAGAGCTATTAACCAACGAAATCGGAGCATTTTAGATTTTTGCCGTCTTAAATCTGTGGGCTATAGCCCAGTTGATTTTCAATACAATCGAATTTTCTATGAAATGTTAAGAAATATTCGAGCAATCCAAATGCAAGTTGGCTAAATAAATACAGATCCTGAAGCCTATTGATAGAGCTATTGACCAACGTAATCGGAGCAATTTAGATTTTTGCCGTTTAAAATCTGTGGGCTATAGCCCAGTTGATTTTCAATACAATCGAATTTTCTATGAAATGTTTAGAAATATTCGAGCAATCCAAATGCAAGTTGGCTAAATAAATACAGATCCTGAAGCCTATTGATAGAGCTATTGACCAACGTAATCGGAGCAATTTAGATTTTTGCCGTAAAAAATCTGTGGGCTATAGCCCAGTTGAATTTCAATACAATCGAATTTTCTATGAAATGTTTAGAAATATTCTAGCAATCCAAATGCAAGTTGGCTAAATAAATACAGATCCTGAAGCCTATTGATAGAGCTATTGACCAATGTAATCGGAGCATTTTAGATTTTTGCCGTCTAAAATCTGTGGGCTATAGCCCAGTTGATTTTCAATACAATCGAATTTTCTATGAAATGTTTAGAAATATTCTAGCAATCCAAATGCAAGTTTGCTACATAAATACAGATCCTGAAGCCTATTGATAGAGCTATTAACCAACGAATTTGGAGCATTTTAGATTTTTTCCGTCTAAAATCTGTGGGCTATAGCCCAGTTGATTTTCAATACAATCGAATTTCTTCTGAAATGTTTAGAAATATTCGAGCAATCCAAATGCAAGTTGGCTAAATAAATACAGATCCTGAAGCATATTGATAGAGCTATTGACCAACGTAATCGGAGCATTTTAGATTTTTGCCGTCTAAAATCTGTGGGCTATAGCCCAGTTGATTTTCAATACAATCGAATTTTCTATGAAATGTTTAGAAATATTTGAGCAATCCAAATGCAAGTTGGCTAAATAAATACAGATCCTGAAGCCTATTGATAGAGCTATTGACCAACGTAATCGGAGCAATTTAGATTTTTGCCATCTAAAATCTGTGGGCTATAGCCCAGTTGATTTTCAATACAATCGAATTTTCTATGAAATGTTTAGAAATATTCGAGCAATCCAAATGCAAGTTGGCTAAATAAATACAGATCCTGAAGCCTATTGATAGAGCTATTGACCAACGTAATCGGAGCAATTTAGATTTTTGCCGTAAAAAATCTGTGGGCTATAGCCCAGTTGAATTTCAATACAATCGAATTTTCTATGAAATGTTTAGAAATATTCTAGCAATCCAAATGCAAGTTGGCTAAATAAATACAGATCCTGAAGCCTATTGATAGAGCTATTGACCAATGTAATCGGAGCATTTTAGATTTTTGCCGTCTAAAATCTGTGGGCTATAGCCCAGTTGATTTTCAATACAATCGAATTTTGTATGAAATGTTTAGAAATATTCTAGCAATCCAAATGCAAGTTTGCTAAATAAATACAGATCCTGAAGCCTATTGATAGAGCTATTAACCAACGAATTTGGAGCATTTTAGATTTTTGCCGTCTAAAATCTGTGGGCTATAGCCCAGTTGATTTTCAATACAATCGAATTTTCTATGAAATGTTTAGAAATATTGGAGCAACCCGAATGCAAGTTGGCTAAATAAATACAGATCCTGAAGGCTATTGATAGAGCTATTGACCAACGTAATCGGAGCATTTTAGATTTTTGCCGTCTAAAATTTGTGGGCTATAGCCCAGTTGATTTTCAATACAATCGAATTTTCTATGAAATGTTAAGAAATATTCGAGCAATCCAAATGCAAGTTGGCTAAATAAATACAGATCCTGAAGCCTATTGATAGAGCTATTGACCAACGTAATCGGAGCAATTTAGATTTTTGCCGTTTAAAATCTGTGGGCCATAGCCCAGTTGATTTTCAATACAATCGAATTTTCTATGAAATGTTTAGAAATATTCGAGCAATCCAAATGCAAGTTGGCTAAATAAATACAGATCCTGAAGCCTATTGATAGAGCTATTGACCAACGTAATCGGAGCATTTTAGATTTTTGCCGTCTAAAATCTGTGGGCTATAGCCCAGTTGATTTTTAATACAATCGAATTTTCTATGAAATGTTTAGAAATATTCGAGCAATCCAAATGCAAGTTGGCTAAATAAATACAGATCCTGAAGCCTATTGATAGAGCTATTGACCAACGTAATCGGAGCAATTTAGATTTTTGCCGTAAAAAACCTGTGGGCTATAGCCCAGTTGAATTTCAATACAATCGAATTTTCTCTGAAATGTTTAGAAATATTCTAGCAATCTAAATGCAAGTTGGCTAAATAAATACAGATCCTGAAGCCTATTGATAGAGCTATTGACCAACGTAATCAGAGCATTTTAGATTTTTGCCGTCTAAAATCTGTGGGCTATAGCCCGCAGTTGATTTTCAATAAAATCGAATTTTCTATGAAATGTTAAGAAATATTCTAGCAATCCAAATGCAAGTTGGCTAAATAAATACAGATCCTGAAGCCTATTGATAGAGCTATTGGCCAACGTAATCAGAGCGTTTCAGATTTTTGCTGTCTAAAATCTGTGGGCTATAGCCCAGTTGATTTTCAATACAATCGAATTTTGTATGAAATGTTTAGAAATATTCGAGCAATCCAAATGCAAGTTGGCTAAATAAATACAGATCCTGAAGCCTATTGATAGAGCTATTGACCAACGTAATCGGAGCAATTTAGATTTTTGCCGTAAAAAATCTGTGGGCTATAGCCCAGTTGATTTTTAATACAATCGAATTTTCTATGAAATGTTTAGAAATATTTTAGCAATCCAAATGCAAGTTGGCTAAATAAATACAGATCCTGAAGCCTATTGATAGAGCTATTGACCAACGTAATCGGAGCAATTTAGATTTTTGCCGTAAAAAATCTGTGGGCTATAGCCCAGTTGAATTTCAATACAATCGAATTTTCTATGAAATGTTTAGAAATATTCTAGCAATCCAAATGCAAGTTGGCTAAATAAATACAGATCCTGAAGCCTATTGATAGAGCTATTGACCAATGTAATCGGAGCATTTTAGATTTTTGCCGTCTAAAATCTGTGGGCTATAGCCCAGTTGATTTTCAATACAGTCGAATTTTGTATGAAATGTTTAGAAATATTCGAGCAATCCAAATGCAAGTTGGCTAAATAAATACAGATCCTGAAGCCTATTGATAGAGCTATTGACCAACGTAATCGGAGCAATTTAGATTTTTGCCGTAAAAAATCTGTGGGCTATAGCCCAGTTGAATTTCAATACACTCGAATTTTCTATGAAATGTTTAGAAATATTCTAGCAATCCAAATGCAAGTTGGCTAAATAAATAAAGATCCTGAAGCCTATTGATAGAGCTATTGACCAATGTAATCGGAGCATTTTAGATTTTTGCCGTCTAAAATCTGTGGGCTATAGCCCAGTTGATTTTCAATACAGTCGAATTTTGTATGAAATGTTTAGAAATATTCGAGCAATCCAAATGCAAGTTGGCTAAATAAATACAGATCCTGAAGCCTATTGATAGAGCTATTGACCAATGTAATCGGAGCATTTTAGATTTTTGCCGTCTAAAATCTGTGGGCTATAGCCCAGTTGATTTTCAATACAGTCGAATTTTGTATGAAATGTTTAGAAATATTCGAGCAATCCAAATGCAAGTTGGCTAAATAAATACAGATCCTGAAGCCTATTGATAGAGCTATTGACCAACGTAATCGGAGCAATTTAGATTTTTGCCGTAAAAAATCTGTGGGCTATAGCCCAGTTGAATTTCAATACAATCGAATTTTCTATGAAATGTTTAGAAATATTGGAGCAATCCGAATGCAAGTTGGCTAAATAAATACAGATCCTGAAGGCTATTGATAGAGCTATTGACCAACGTAATCGGAGCATTTTAGATTTTTGCCGTCTAAAATTTGTGGGCTATAGCCCAGTTGATTTTCAATACAATAGAACTTTCTATGAAATGTTTAGAAATATTCGAGCAATCCAAATGCAAGTTGGCTAAATAAATACAGATCCTGAAGCCTATTGATAGAGCTATTGACCAACGTAATCGGAGCAATTTAGATTTTTGCCGTAAAAAATCTGTGGGCTATAGCCCAGTTGATTTTCAATACAATAGAACTTTCTATGAAATGTTTAGAAATATTTTAGCAATCCAAATGCAAGTTGGCTAAATAAATACAGATCCTGAAGCCTATTGATAGAGCTATTGACCAATGTAATCGGAGCATTTTAGATTTTTGCCGTCTAAAATCTGTGGGCTATAGCCCAGTTGATTTTCAATACAATCGAATTTTCTATGAAATGTTTAGAAATATTCTAGCAATCCAAATGCAAGTTTGCTAAATAAATACAGATCCTGAAGCCTATTGATAGAGCTATTAACCAACGAATTTGGAGCATTTTAGATTTTTGCCGTCTAAAATCTGTGGGCTATAGCCCAGTTGATTTTCAATACAATCGAATTTTCTATGAAATGTTTAGAAATATTCGAGCAATCCAAATGCAAGTTGGCTAAATAAATACAGATCCTGAAGCCTATTGATAGAGCTATTGACCAACGTAATCGGAGCAATTTAGATTTTTGCCGTAAAAAATCTGTGGGCTATAGCCCAGTTGAATTTCAATACAATCGAATTTTCTATGAAATATTTAGAAATATTCGAGCAATCCACATGCAAGTTGGCTAAATAAATACAGATCCTGAAGCCTATTGATAGAGCTATTGACCAACGTAATCGGAGCATTTTAGATTTTTGCCGTAAAAAATCTGTGGGCTATAGCCCAGTTGAATTTCAATACAATCGAATTTTCTATGAAATGTTTAGAAATATTCTAGCAATACAAATGCAAGTTGGCTAAATAAATACAGATCCTGAAGCCTATTGATAGAGCTATTGGCCAATGTAATCGGAGCATTTTAGATTTTTGCCGTCTAAAATCTGTGGGTTATAGCCCAGTTGATTTTCAATACAATCGAATTTTCTATGAACTGTTTAGAAATATTCGAGCAATCCAAATGCAAGTTTGCTAAATAAATACAGATCCTGAAGCCTATTGATAGAGCTATTGACCAACGTAATCGGAGCAATTTAGATTTTTGCCGTAAAAAATCTGTGGGCTATAGCCCAGTTGAATTTCAATACAATCGAATTTTCTATGAAATGTTTAGAAATATTCGAGCAATCCAAATGCAAGTTGGCTAAATAAATACAGATCCTGAAGCCTATTGATAGAGCTATTGACCAATGTAATCGGAGCATTTTAGATTTTTGCCGTCTAAAATCTGTGGGCTATAGCCCAGTTGATTTTCAATACAGTCGAATTTTGTATGAAATGTTTAGAAATATTCGAGCAATCCAAATGCAAGTTGGCTAAATAAATACAGATCCTGAAGCCTATTGATAGAGCTATTGACCAACGTAATCGGAGCAATTTAGATTTTTGTCGTAAAAAATCTGTGGGCTATAGCCCAGTTGAATTTCAATACAATCGAATTTTCTATGAAATGTTTAGAAATATTCTAGCAATCCAAATGCAAGTTGGCTAAATAAATACAGATCCTGAAGCCTATTGATAGAGCTATTGACCAATGTAATCGGAGCATTTTAGATTTTTGCCGTCTAAAATCTGTGGGCTATAGCCCAGTTGATTTTCAATACAGTCGAATTTTGTATGAAATGTTTAGAAATATTCGAGCAATCCAAATGCAAGTTGGCTAAATAATTACAGATCCTGAAGCCTATTGATAGAGCTATTGACCAACGTAATCAGAGCAATTTAGATTTTTGCCGTAAAAAATCTGTGGGCTATAGCCCAGTTGAATTTCAATACAATCGAATTTTGTATGAAATGTTTAGAAATATTCTAGCAATCCAAATGCAAGTTGGCTAAATAAATACAGATCCTGAAGCCTATTGATAGAGCTATTGACCAATGTAATCGGAGCATTTTAGATTTTTGCCGTCTAAAATCTGTGGGCTATAGCCCAGTTGATTTTCAATACAGTCGAATTTTGTATGAAATGTTTTGAAATATTCGAGCAATCCAAATGCAAGTTGGCTAAATAAATACAGATCCTGAAGCCTATTGATAGAGCTATTGACCAACGTAATCGGAGCAATTTAGATTTTTGCCGTAAAAAATCTGTGGGCTATAGCCCAGTTGAATTTCAATACAATCGAATTTTCTATGAAATGTTTAGAAATATTCTAGCAATCCAAATGCAAGTTGGCTAAATAAATACAGATCCTGAAGCCTATTGATAGAGCTATTGACCAATGTAATCGGAGCATTTTAGATTTTTGCCGTCTAAAATCTGTGGGCTATAGCCCAGTTGATTTTCAATACAGTCGAATTTTGTATGAAATGTTTAGAAATATTCGAGCAATCCAAATGCAAGTTGGCTAAATAAATACAGATCCTGAAGCCTATTGATAGAGCTATTGACCAACGTAATCGGAGCAATTTAGATTTTTGCCGTAAAAAATCTGTGGGCTATAGCCCAGTTGAATTTCAATACAATCGAATTTTCTATGAAATGTTTAGAAATATTCTAGCAATCCAAATGCAAGTTGGCTAAATAAATACAGATCCTGAAGCCTATTGATAGAGCTATTGACCAATGTAATCGGAGCATTTTAGATTTTTGCCGTCTAAAATCTGTGGGCTATAGCCCAGTTGATTTTCAATACAGTCGAATTTTGTATGAAATGTTTAGAAATATTCGAGCAATCCAAATGCAAGTTGGCTAAATAAATACAGATCCTGAAGCCTATTGATAGAGCTATTGACCAACGTAATCGGAGCAATTTAGATTTTTGCCGTAAAAAATCTGTGGGCTATAGCCCAGTTGAATTTCAATACAATCGAATTTTCTATGAAATGTTTAGAAATATTCTAGCAATCCAAATGCAAGTTGGCTAAATAAATACAGATCCTGAAGCCTATTGATAGAGCTATTGACCAATGTAATCGGAGCATTTTAGATTTTTGCCGTCTAAAATCTGTGGGCTATAGCCCAGTTGATTTTCAATACAGTCGAATTTTGTATGAAATGTTTAGAAATATTCGAGCAATCCAAATGCAAGTTGGCTAAATAAATACAGATCCTGAAGCCTATTGATAGAGCTATTGACCAACGTAATCGGAGCAATTTAGATTTTTGCCGTAAAAAATCTGTGGGCTATAGCCCAGTTGAATTTCAATACAATCGAATTTTCTATGAAATGTTTAGAAATATTCTAGCAATCCAAATGCAAGTTGGCTAAATAAATACAGATCCTGAAGCCTATTGATAGAGCTATTGACCAATGTAATCGGAGCATTTTAGATTTTTGCCGTCTAAAATCTGTGGGCTATAGCCCAGTTGATTTTCAATACAGTCGAATTTTGTATGAAATGTTTAGAAATATTCGAGCAATCCAAATGCAAGTTGGCTAAATAAATACAGATCCTGAAGCCTATTGATAGAGCTATTGACCAACGAAATCGGAGCAATTTAGATTTTTGCCGTAAAAAATCTGTGGGCTATAGCCCAGTTGAATTTCAATACAATCGAATTTTCTATGAAATGTTTAGAAATATTCTAGCAATCCAAATGCATGTTGGCTAAATAAATACAGATCCTGAAGCCTATTGATAGAGCTATTGACCAATGTAATCGGAGCATTTTAGATTTTTGCCGTCTAAAATCTGTGGGCTATAGCCCAGTTGATTTTCAATACAGTCGAATTTTGTATGAAATGTTTAGAAATATTCGAGCAATCCAAATGCAAGTTGGCTAAATAAATACAGATCCTGAAGCCTATTGATAGAGCTATTGACCAACGTAATCGGAGCAATTTAGATTTTTGCCGTAAAAAATCTGTGGGCTATAGCCCAGTTGAATTTCAATACAATCGAATTTTCTATGAAATGTTTAGAAATATTCGAGCAATCCAAATGCAAGTTGGCTAAATAAATACAGATCCTGAAGCCTATTGATAGAGCTATTGACCAATGTAATCGGAGCATTATAGATTTTTGCCGTCTAAAATCTGTGGGCTATAGCCCAGTTGATTTTCAATACAGTCGAATTTTGTTTAAAATGTTTAGAAATATTCGAGCAATCCAAATGCAAGTTGGCTAAATAAATACAGATCCTGAAGCCTATTGATAGAGCTATTGACCAACGTAATCGGAGCAATTTAGATTTTTGCCGTAAAAAATCTGTGGGCTATAGCCCAGTTGAATTTCAATACAATCGAATTTTCTATGAAATGTTTAGAAATATTCTAGCAAACCAAATGCAAGTTGGCTAAATAAATACAGATCCTGAAGCCTATTGATAGAGCTATTGACCAATGTAATCGGAGCATTTTAGATTTTTGCCGTCTAAAATCTGTGGGCTATAGCCCAGTTGATTTTCAATACAGTCGAATTTTGTATGAAATGTTTAGAAATATTCGAGCAATCCAAATGCAAGTTGGCTAAATAAATACAGATCCTGAAGCCTATTGATAGAGCTACTGACCAATGTAATCGGAGCATTTTAGATTTTTGCCGTCTAAAATCTGTGGGCTATAGCCCAGTTGATTTTCAATACAGTCGAATTTTGTATGAAATGTTTAGAAATATTCGAGCAATCCAAATGCAAGTTGGCTAAATAAATACAGATCCTGAAGCCTATTGATAGAGCTATTGACCAACGTAATCGGAGCAATTTAGATTTTTGCCGTCTAAAATCTGTGGGCTATAGCCCAGTTGATTTTCAATACAGTCGAATTTTGTATGAAATGTTTAGAAATATTCGAGCAATCCAAATGCAAGTTGGCTAAATAAATACAGATCCTGAAGCCTATTGATAGAGCTATTGACCAACGTAATCGGAGCAATTTAGATTTTTGCCGTAAAAAATCTGTGGGCTATAGCCCAGTTGAATTTCAATACAATCGAATTTTCTATGAAATGTTTAGAAATATTTTAGCAATCCAAATGCAAGTTGGCTAAATAAATACAGATCCTGAAGCCTATTGATAGAGCTATTGACCAATGTAATCGGAGCATTTTAGATTTTTGCCGTCTAAAATCTGTGGGCTATAGCCCAGTTGATTTTCAATACAGTCGAATTTTGTATGAAATGTTTAGAAATATTCTAGCAATCCAAATGCAAGTTGGCTAAATAAATACAGATCCTGAAGCCTATTGATAGAGCTATTGACCAATGTAATCGGAGCATTTTAGATTTTTGACGTCTAAAATCTGTGGGCTATAGCCCAGTTGATTTTCAATACAGTCGAATTTTGTATGAAATGTTTAGAAATATTCGAGCAATCCAAATGCAAGTTGGCTAAATAAATACAGATCCTGAAGCCTATTGATAGAGCTATTGACCAACGTAATCGGAGCAATTTAGATTTTTGCCGTAAAAAATCTGTGGGCTATAGCCCAGTTGAATTTCAATACAATCGAATTTTCTATGAAATGTTTAGAAATATTCTAGCAATCCAAATGCAAGTTGGCTAAATAAATACAGATCCTGAAGCCTATTGATAGAGCTATTGACCAAGGTAATCGGAGCATTTTAGATTTTTGCCGTCTAAAATCTGTGGGCTATAGCCCAGTTGATTTTCAATACAGTCGAATTTTGTATGAAATGTTTAGAAATATTCGAGCAATCCAAATGCAAGTTGGCTAAATAAATACAGATCCTGAAGCCTATTGATAGAGCTATTGACCAACGTAATCGGAGCAATTTAGATTTTTGCCGTAAAAAATCTGTGGGCTATATAAATGTTTAGAAATATTCTAGCAATCCAAATGTAAGTTGGCTAAATAAATACAGATCCTGAAGCCTATTGATAGAGCTATTGACCAATGTAATCGGAGCATTTTAGATTTTTGCCGTCTAAAATCTGTGGGCTATAGCCCAGTTGATTTTCAATACAGTCGAATTTTGTATGAAATGTTTAGAAATATTCGAGCAATCCAAATGCAAGTTGGCTAAATAAATACAGATCCTGAAGCCTATTGATAGAGCTATTGACCAACGTAATCGGAGCAATTTAGATTTTTGCCGTAAAAAATCTGTGGGCTATAGCCCAGTTGAATTTCAATACAATCGAATTTTCTATGAAATGTTTAAAAATATTCTAGCAATCCAAATGCAAGTTGGCTAAATAAATACAGATCCTGAAACCTATTGATAGAGCTATTGACCAATGTAATCGGAGCATTTTAGATTTTTGACGTCTAAAATCTGTGGGCTATAGCCCAGTTGATTTTCAATACAGTCGAATTTTGTATGAAATATTTAGAAATATTCGAGCAATCCAAATGCAAGTTGGCTAAATAAATACAGATCCTGAAGCCTATTGATAGAGCTATTGACCAACGTAATCGGAGCAATTTAGATTTTTGCCGTAAAAAATCTGTGGGCTATAGCCCAGTTGAATTTCAATACAATCGAATTTTCTATGAAATGTTTAGAAATATTCTAGCAATCCAAATGCAAGTTGGCTAAATAAATACAGATCCTGAAGCCTATTGATATAGCTATTGACCAATGTAATCGGAGCATTTTAGATTTTTGCCGTCTAAAATCTGTGGGCTATAGCCCAGTTGATTTTCAATTCAATCGAATTTTCTATGAAATGTTTAGAAATATTCTAGCAATCCAAATGCAAGTTGGCTAAATAAATACAGATCCTGAAGCCTATTGATAGAGCTATTAACCAACGAAATCGGAGCATTTTAGATTTTTGCCGTCTTAAATCTGTGGGCTATAGCCCAGTTGATTTTCAATACAATCGAATTTTCTATGAAATGTTAAGAAATATTCGAGCAATCCAAATGCAAGTTGGCTAAATAAATACAGATCCTGAAGCCTATTGATAGAGCTATTGACCAATGTAATCGGAGCATTTTAGATTTTTGCCGTCTAAAATCTGTGGGCTATAGCCCAGTTGATTTTCAATACAGTCGAATTTTGTATGAAATGTTTAGAAATATTCGAGCAATCCAAATGCAAGTTGGCTAAATAAATACAGATCCTGAAGCCTATTGATAGAGCTATTGACCAACGTAATCGGAGCAATTTAGATTTTTGCCGTAAAAAATCTGTGGGCTATAGCCCAGTTGAATTTCAATACAATCGAATTTTCTATGAAATGTTTAGAAATATTCGAGCAATCCAAATGCAAGTTGGCTAAATAAATACAGATCCTGAAGCCTATTGATAGAGCTATTGACCAATGTAATCGGAGCATTATAGATTTTTGCCGTCTAAAATCTGTGGGCTATAGCCCAGTTGATTTTCAATACAGTCGAATTTTGTTTAAAATGTTTAGAAATATTCGAGCAATCCAAATGCAAGTTGGCTAAATAAATACAGATCCTGAAGCCTATTGATAGAGCTATTGACCAACGTAATCGGAGCAATTTAGATTTTTGCCGTAAAAAATCTGTGGGCTATAGCCCAGTTGAATTTCAATACAATCGAATTTTCTATGAAATGTTTAGAAATATTCGAGCAATCCAAATGCAAGTTGGCTAAATAAATACAGATCCTGAAGCCTATTGATAGAGCTATTGACCAACGTAATCAGAGCAATTTAGATTTTTGCCGTTTAAAATCTGTGGGCTATAGCCCAGTTGATTTTTAATACAATCGAATTTTCTATGAAATGTTTAGAAATATTTTAGCAATCCAAATGCAAGTTGGCTAAATAAATACAGATCCTGAAGCCTATTGATAGAGCTATTGACCAACGTAATCAGAGCATTTTAGATTTTTGCCGTCTAAAATCTGTGGGCTATAGCCCAGTTGATTTTCAATACAATCGAATTTTCTATGAAATGTTTAGAAATATTCGAGCAATCCAAATGCAAGTTGGCTAAATAAATACAGATCCTGAAGCCTATTGATAGAGCTATTGACCAAACGTAATCAGAGCATTTTAGAGTTTTGCCGTCTAAAATCTGTGGGCTATAGCCCAGTTGATTTTCAATACAATCGAATTTTTTATGAAATGTTTAGAAATATTCGAGCAATCCAAATGCAAGTTTGCTAAATAAATACAGATCCTGAAGCCTATTGATAGAGCTATTGACCAACGTAATCGGAGCATTTTAGATTTTTGCCGTCTAAAATCTGTGGGCTATAGCCCAGTTGATTTTCAATACAATCGAATTTTCTATGAAATGTTTAGAAATATTCTAGCAATCCAAATGCAAGTTGGCTAAATAAATACAGATCCTGAAGCCTATTGATAGAGCTATTGACCAACGTAATCGGAGCATTTTAGATTTTTGCCGTCTAAAATCTGTGGGCTATCGCCCGCATTTGATTTTCAATACAATCGAATTTTCTATAAAATTTTTAGAAATATTTTAGCAATCCAAATGCAAGTTGGCTAAATTAATACAGATCCTGAAGCCTATTGATAGAGCTATTGACCAACGAATTCGGAGCATTTTAGATTTTTGCCATCTAAAATCTGTGGGCTATAGCCCGCAGTTGATTTTCAATACAATCGAATTTTCTATGAAATGTTTAGAAATATTCGAGCAATCCAAATGCAAGTTGGCTAAATAAATACAGATCCTGAAGCCTATTGATAGAGCTATTGACCAACGTAATCAGAGCATTTTAGATTTTTGCCGTCTAAAATCTGTGGGCTATAGCCCGCAGTTGATTTTCAATACAATCGAATTTTCTATGAAATGTTTAGAAATATTCTAGCAATTCAAATGCAAGTTGGCTAAATAAATACAGATACTGAAGCCTATTGATAGAGCTATTGACCAACGTAATCGGAGCGTTTCAGATTTTTGCTGTCTAAAATCTGTGGGCTATAGCCCAGTTGATTTTCAATACAATCGAATTTTCTATGAAATGTTTAGAAATATTCGAGCAATCCAATTGCAAGTTGGCTAAATAAATACAGATACTGAAGCCTATTGATAGAGCTATTGACCAACGTAATCGGAGCGTTTCAGATTTTTGCTGTCTAAAATCTGTGGGCTATAGCCCAGTTGATTTTCAATACAATCGAATTTTCTATGAAATGTTTAGAAATATTCGAGCAATCCAATTGCAAGTTGGCTAAATAAATACAGATCCTGAAGCCTATTGATAGAGCTATTGACCAACGTAATCGGAGCGTTTCAGATTTTTGCTGTCTAAAATCTGTGGGCTATAGCCCAGTTGATTTTCAATACAATCGAATTTTCTATGAAATGTTTAGAAATATTCGAGCAATCCAATTGCAAGTTGGCTAAATAAATACAGATCCTGAAGCCTATTGATAGAGCTATTGACCAACGTAATCGGAGCATTTTAGATTTTTGCCGTCTAAAATCTGTGGGCTATAGCCCAGTTGATTTTCAATACAATCGAATTTTCTATGAAATGTTTAGAAATATTTTAGCAATCCAAATGCAAGTTGGCTAAATAAATACAGATCCTGAAGCCTATTGATAGAGCTATTGACCAACGAAATCAGAGCATTTTAGATTTTTGCCGTCTAAAATCTGTGGGCTATAGCCCAGTTGATTTTCAATACAATCGAATTTTCTATGAAATGTTTAGAAATATTCGAGCAATCCAATTGCAAGTTGGCTAAATAAATACAGATCCTGAAGCCTATTGATAGAGCTATTGACCAACGTAATCGGAGCATTTTAGATTTTTGCCGTCTAAAATCTGTGGGCTATAGCCCAGTTGATTTTCAATACAATCGAATTTTCTATGAAATGTTTAGAAATATTCGAGCGATCCAAATGCAAGTTGGCTAAATAAATACAGATACTGAAGCCTATTGATAGAGCTATTGACCAACGTAATCGGAGCGTTTCAGATTTTTGCTGTCTAAAATCTGTGGGCTATAGCCCAGTTGATTTTCAATACAATCGAATTTTCTATGAAATGTTTAGAAATATTCGAGCAATCCAATTGCAAGTTGGCTAAATAAATACAGATCCTGAAGCCTATTGATAGAGCTATTGACCAACGTAATCGGAGCATTTTAGATTTTTGCCGTCTAAAATCTGTGGGCTATAGCCCAGTTGATTTTCAATACAATCGAATTTTCTATGAAATGTTTAGAAATATTTTAGCAATCCAAATGCAAGTTGGCTAAATAAATACAGATCCTGAAGCCTATTGATAGAGCTATTGACCAACGAAATCAGAGCATTTTAGATTTTTGCCGTCTAAAATCTGTGGGCTATAGCCCAGTTGATTTTCAATACAATCGAATTTTCTATGAAATGTTTAGAAATATTCGAGCAATCCAAATGCAAGTTGGCTAAATAAATACAGATCCTGAAGCCTATTGATAGAGCTATTGACCAAACGTAATCAGAGCATTTTAGAGTTTTGCCGTCTAAAATCTGTGGGCTATAGCCCAGTTGATTTTCAATACAATCGAATTTTTTATGAAATGTTTAGAAATATTCGAGCAATCCAAATGCAAGTTTGCTAAATAAATACAGATCCTGAAGCCTATTGATAGAGCTATTGACCAACGTAATCGGAGCATTTTAGATTTTTGCCGTCTAAAATCTGTGGGCTATAGCCCAGTTGATTTTCAATACAATCGAATTTTCTATGAAATGTTTAGAAATATTCTAGCAATCCAAATGCAAGTTGGCTAAATAAATACAGATCCTGAAGCCTATTGATAGAGCTATTGACCAACGTAATCGGAGCATTTTAGATTTTTGCCGTCTAAAATCTGTGGGCTATCGCCCGCATTTGATTTTCAATACAATCGAATTTTCTATAAAATTTTTAGAAATATTTTAGCAATCCAAATGCAAGTTGGCTAAATTAATACAGATCCTGAAGCCTATTGATAGAGCTATTGACCAACGAATTCGGAGCATTTTAGATTTTTGCCATCTAAAATCTGTGGGCTATAGCCCGCAGTTGATTTTCAATACAATCGAATTTTCTATGAAATGTTTAGAAATATTCGAGCAATCCAAATGCAAGTTGGCTAAATAAATACAGATCCTGAAGCCTATTGATAGAGCTATTGACCAACGTAATCAGAGCATTTTAGATTTTTGCCGTCTAAAATCTGTGGGCTATAGCCCGCAGTTGATTTTCAATACAATCGAATTTTCTATGAAATGTTTAGAAATATTCTAGCAATTCAAATGCAAGTTGGCTAAATAAATACAGATACTGAAGCCTATTGATAGAGCTATTGACCAACGTAATCGGAGCGTTTCAGATTTTTGCTGTCTAAAATCTGTGGGCTATAGCCCAGTTGATTTTCAATACAATCGAATTTTCTATGAAATGTTTAGAAATATTCGAGCAATCCAAATGCAAGTTGGCTAAATAAATACAGATCCTGAAGCCTATTGATAGAGCTATTAACCAACGAAATCAGAGCATTTTAGATTTTTGCCGTCTTAAATCTGTGGGCTATAGCCCAGTTGATTTTCAATACAATCGAATTTTCTATGAAATGTTAAGAAATATTCGAGCAATCCAAATGCAAGTTGGCTAAATAAATACAGATCCTGAAGCCTATTGATAGAGCTATTGACCAACGTAATCGGAGCAATTTAGATTTTTGCCGTTTAAAATCTGTGGGCTATAGCCCAGTTGATTTTCAATACAATCGAATTTTCTATGAAATGTTTAGAAATATTCGAGCAATCCAAATGCAAGTTGGCTAAATAAATACAGATCCTGAAGCCTATTGATAGAGCTATTGACCAACGTAATCGGAGCAATTTAGATTTTTGCCGTAAAAAATCTGTGGGCTATAGCCCAGTTGAATTTCAATACAATCGAATTTTCTATGAAATGTTTAGAAATATTCAAGCAATCCAAATGCAAGTTGTCTAAATAAATACAGATCCTGAAGCCTATTGATAGAGCTATTGACCAATGTAATCGGAGCATTTTAGATTTTTGCCGTCTAAAATCTGTGGGCTATAGCCCAGTTGATTTTCAATACAATCGAATTTTCTATGACATGTTTAGAAATATTCTAGCAATCCAAATGCAAGTTTGCTAAATAAATACAGATCCTGAAGCCTATTGATAGAGCTATTAACCAACGAATTTAGAGCATTTTAGATTTTTTCCGTCTAAAATCTGTGGGCTATAGCCCAGTTGATTTTCAATACAATCGAATTTCTTCTGAAATGTTTAGAAATATTCGAGCAATCCAAATGCAAGTTGGCTAAATAAATACAGATCCTGAAGCATATTGATAGAGCTATTGACCAACGTAATCGGAGCATTTTAGATTTTTGCCGTCTAAAATCTGTGGGCTATAGCCCAGTTGATTTTCAATACAATCGAATTTTCTATGAAATGTTTAGAAATATTCTAGCAATCCAAATGCAAGTTGGCTAAATAAATACAGATCCTGAAGCCTATTGATAGAGCTATTGACCAACGTAATCGGAGCATTTTAGATTTTTGCCGTCTAAAATCTGTGGGCTATCGCCCGCATTTGATTTTCAATACAATCGAATTTTCTATAAAATTTTTAGAAATATTTTAGCAATCCAAATGCAAGTTGGCTAAATTAATACAGATCCTGAAGCCTATTGATAGAGCTATTGACCAACGAATTCGGAGCATTTTAGATTTTTGCCATCTAAAATCTGTGGGCTATAGCCCGCAGTTGATTTTCAATACAATCGAATTTTCTATGAAATGTTTAGAAATATTCGAGCAATCCAAATGCAAGTTGGCTAAATAAATACAGATCCTGAAGCCTATTGATAGAGCTATTGACCAACGTAATCAGAGCATTTTAGATTTTTGCCGTCTAAAATCTGTGGGCTATAGCCCGCAGTTGATTTTCAATACAATCGAATTTTCTATGAAATGTTTAGAAATATTCTAGCAATTCAAATGCAAGTTGGCTAAATAAATACAGATACTGAAGCCTATTGATAGAGCTATTGACCAACGTAATCGGAGCGTTTCAGATTTTTGCTGTCTAAAATCTGTGGGCTATAGCCCAGTTGATTTTCAATACAATCGAATTTTCTATGAAATGTTTAGAAATATTCGAGCAATCCAATTGCAAGTTGGCTAAATAAATACAGATCCTGAAGCCTATTGATAGAGCTATTGACCAACGTAATCGGAGCATTTTAGATTTTTGCCGTCTAAAATCTGTGGGCTATAGCCCAGTTGATTGTCAATACAATCGAATTTTCTATGAAATGTTTAGAAATATTCGAGCGATCCAAATGCAAGTTGGCTAAATAAATACAGATCCTGAAGCCTATTGATAGAGCTATTGACCAACGTAATCGGAGCATTTTAGATTTTTGTCGTCTAAAATTTGTGGGCTATAGCCCAGTTGATTTTCAATACAATCGAATTTTCTATGAAATGTTTAGAAATATTCGAGCAATCCAAATGCAAGTTTGCTAAATAAATACTGATCCTGAAGCCTATTGATAGAGCTATTGACCAACGTAATCAGAGCATTTTAGATTTTTGCCGTCTAAAATCTGTGGGCTATAGCCCAGTTAATTTTCAATACAATCGAATTTTCTATGAAATGTTTAGAAATATGCGAGCAATCCAAATGCAAGTTGGCTAAATAAATACAGATCCTGAAGCCTATTGATAGAGCTATTGACCAACGTAATCGGAGCAATTTAGATTTTTGCCGTTTAAAATCTGTGGGCTATAGCCCAGTTGATTTTCAATACAATATAATTTTCTATGAAATGTTTAGAAATATTTTAGCAATCCAAATGCAAGTTGGCTAAATAAATACAGATCCTGAAGCCTATTGATAGAGCTATTGACCAACGTAATCGGAGCATTTAACATTTTTGCCGTCTAAAATCTGTGGGCTATAGCCCAGTTGATTTTCAATACAATCGAATTTTTTATGAAATGTTTAGAAATATTCGAGCAATCCAAATGCAAGTTGGCTAAATAAATACAGATCCTGAAGTCTATTGATAGAGCTATTTACCAACGTTTTCAGAGCATTTTAGATTTTTGCCGTCTAAAATCTGTGGGCTATAGCCCAGTTGATTTTCAATACAATCGAATTTTTTATGAAATGTTTAGAAATATTCGAGCAATCCAAATGCAAGTTTGCTAAATAAATACAGATCCTGAATCCTATTGATAGAGCTATTGACCAACGTAATCGGAGCATTTTAGATTTTTGCCGTCTAAAATCTGTGGGCTATCGCCCGCAGTTGATTTTCAATACAATCGAATTTTCTATGAAATGTTTAGAAATATTCTAGCAATCCAAATGCAAGTTGGCTAAATAAATACAGATCCTGAAGCCTATTGATAGAGCTATTGACCAACGTAATCGGAGCATTTTAGATTATTGCCATCTAAAATCTGTGGGCTATAGCCCGCAGTTGATTTTCAATACAATCGAATTTTCTATGAAATGTTTAGAAATATTCAAGCAATCCAAATGCAAGTTGGCTAAATAAATACAGATCCTGAAGCCTATTGATAGAGCTACTGACCAACGTAATCGGAGCATTTTAGATTTTTGCCGTCTAAAATCTGTGGGCTATAGCGCAGTTGATTTTCAATACAATCGAATTTTTTATGAAATGCTTAGAAATATTCTAGCAATCCAAATGCAAGTTGTCTAAATAAATACAGATCCTGAAGCCTATTGATAGAGCTATTGACCAACGTAATCGGAGCGTTTCAGGTTTTTGTTGTCTAAAACCTGTGGGCTATAGCCCAGTTGACTTTCAATTCAATCGAATTTTCTATGAAATGTTTAGAAATATTCGAGCAATCAAAATGCAAGTTGGCTAAATAAATACAGATCCTGAAGCCTATTGATAGAGCTATTGACCAACGTAATCGGAGCAATCCAAATGCAAGTTGGCTAAATAAATACAGATCCTGAAGCCTATTGATAGAGCTATTGACCAATGTAATCGGAGCATTTTAGATTTTTGCCGTCTTAAATCTGTGGGCTATAGCCCAGTTGATTTTCAATACAATCGAATTTTCTATGAAATGTTTAGAAATATTCGAGCAATCCAAATGCAAGTTGGCTAAATAAATACAGATCCTGAAGCCTATTGATAGAGCTATTGACCAACGTAATCGGAGCATTTTAGATTTTTGCCGTCTAAAATTTGTAGGCTATTGCCCGCAGTTGATTTTCAATACAATCGAATTTTCTATGAAATGTTTAGAAATATTCAAGCAATCCAAATGCAAGTTGCCTAAATAAATACAGATCCTGAAGCCTATTGATAGAGCTATTGACCAACGTAATCAGAGCATTTTAGATTTTTGCCGTCTAAAATCTGTGGGCTATAGCCCAGTTAATTTTCAATACAATAGAATTTTCTATATAATGTTTAGAAATATTCGAGCAATTAAAATGCAAGTTGGCTAAATAAATACAGATCCGGAAGCCTATTGATAGAGCTATTGACCAACGTAATCGGAGCATTTTAGATTTTTGCCGTCTAAAATCTGTGGGCTATAGCCCAGTTGATTTTCAATACAATCGAATTTTCTATGAAATGTTTAGAAATATTCTAGCAATCCAAATGCAAGTTGGCTAGATAAATACAGATCCTGAAGCCTATTGATAGAGCTATTGACCAACGTAATCGGAGTGTTTCAGATTTTTGCTGTCTAAAATCTGTGGGCTATAGCCCAGTTGATTTTCAATACAATCGAATTTTCTATGAAATGTTTAGAAATATTCGAGCAATCCAAATGCAAGTTGGCTAAATAAATACAGATCCTGAAGCCTATTGATAGAGCTATTGACCAACGTAATCGGAGTGTTTCAGATTTTTGCTGTCTAAAATCTGTGGGCTATAGCCCAGTTGATTTTCAATACAATCGAATTTTCTATGAAATGTTTAGAAATATTCGAGCAATCCAAATGCAAGTTGGCTAAATAAATACAGATCCTGAAGCCTATTGATAGAGCTATTGACCAACGTAATCGGAGTGTTTCAGATTTTTGCTGTCTAAAATCTGTGGGCTATAGCCCAGTTGATTTTCAATACAATCGAATTTTCTATGAAATGTTTAGAAATATTCGAGCAATCCAAATGCAAGTTGGCTAAATAAATACAGATCCTGAAGCCTTTTGATAGAGCTATTGACCAACGTAATCGGAGTGTTTCAGATTTTTGCTGTCTAAAATCTGTGGGCTATAGCCCAGTTGATTTTCAATACAATCGAATTTTATATGAAATGTTTAGAAATATTCGAGCAATCCAAATGCAAGTTGGCTAAATAAATACAGATCCTGAAGCCTATTGATAGAGCTATTGACCAACGTAATCGGAGTGTTTCAGATTTTTGCTGTCTAAAATCTGTGGGCTATAGCCCAGTTGATTTTCAATACAATCGAATTTTCTATGAAATGTTTAGAAATATTCGAGCAATCCAAATGCAAGTTGGCTAAATAAATACAGATCCTGAAGCCTTTTGATAGAGCTATTGACCAACGTAATCGGAGTGTTTCAGATTTTTGCTGTCTAAAATCTGTGGGCTATAGCCCAGTTGATTTTCAATACAATCTAATTTTATATGAAATGTTTAGAAATATTCGAGCAATCCAAATGCAAGTTGGCTAAATAAATACAGATCCTGAAGCCTATTGATAGAGCTATTGACCAACGTAATCGGAGCATTTTAGATTTTTGCCGTCTAAAATCTGTAGGCTATAGCCCGCAGTTGATTTTCAATACAATCGAATTTTCTATGAAATGTTTAGAGATTTTCTAGCAATCCAAATGCAAGTTGGCTAAATAAATACAGATCCTGAAGCCTATTGATAGAGCTATTGACCAACGAATTTGGAGCATTTTAGATTTTTGCCGTCTAAAATCTGTGGACTATAGCCCAGTTGATTTTCAATACAATCGAATTTTCTATGAAATGTTTAGAAATATTGGAGCAATCCGAATGCAAGTTGGCTAAATAAATACAGATCCTGAAGGCTATTGATAGAGCTATTGACCAACGTAATCGGAGCATTTTAGATTTTTGCCGTCTAAAATTTGTGGGCTATAGCCCAGTTGATTTTCAATACAATCGAATTTTCTATGAAATGTTTAGAAATATTCTAGCAATCCAAATGCAAGTTGGCTAAATAAATACAGATCCTGAAGCCTATTGATAGAGCTATTAACCAACGAAATCGGAGTATTTTAGATTTTTGCCGTCTAAAATCTGTGGGCTATAGCCCAGTTGATTTTCAATACAATCGAATTTTCTATGAAATGTTTAGAAATATTCGAGCAATCCAAATGCAAGTTGGCTAAATAAATACAGATCCTGAAGCCTATTGATAGAGCTATTGACCAACGTAATCGGAGCAATTTAGATTTTTGCCGTAAAAAATCTGTGGGCTATAGCCCAGTTGAATTTCAATACAATCGAATTTTCTATGAAATGTTTAGAAATATTCTAGCAATCCAAATGCAAGTTGGCTAAATAAATACAGATCCTGAAGCCTATTGATATAGCTATTGACCAATGTAATCGGAGCATTTTAGATTTTTGCCGTCTAAAATCTGTGGGCTATAGCCCAGTTGATTTTCAATTCAATCGAATTTTCTATGAAATGTTTAGAAATATTCTAGCAATCCAAATGCAAGTTGGCTAAATAAATACAGATCCTGAAGCCTATTGATAGAGCTATTAACCAACGAAATCGGAGCATTTTAGATTTTTGCCGTCTTAAATCTGTGGGCTATAGCCCAGTTGATTTTCAATACAATCGAATTTTCTATGAAATGTTAAGAAATATTCGAGCAATCCAAATGCAAGTTGGCTAAATAAATACAGATCCTGAAGCCTATTGATAGAGCTATTGACCAACGAAATCGGAGCAATTTAGATTTTTGCCGTTTAAAATCTGTGGGCTATATCCCAGTTGATTTTCAATACAATCGAATTTTCTATGAAATGTTTAGAAATATTCGAGCAATCCAAATGCAAGTTGGCTAAATAAATACAGATCCTGAAGCCTATTGATAGAGCTATTGACCAACGTAATCGGAGCAATTTAGATTTTTGCCGTAAAAAATCTGTGGGCTATAGCCCAGTTGATTTTCAATACAATCGAATTTTCTATGAAATGTTTAGAAATATTCTAGCAATCCAAATGCAAGTTTGCTAAATAAATACAGATCCTGAAGCCTATTGATAGAGCTATTAACCAACGAATTTGGAGCATTTTAGATTTTTTCCGTCTAAAATCTGTGGGCTATAGCCCAGTTGATTTTCAATACAATCGAATTTTCTATGAAATGTTTAGAAATATTCGAGCAATCCAAATGCAAGTTGGCTAAATAAATAAAGATCCTGAAGCCTATTGATAGAGCTATTGACCAATGTAATCGGAGCATTTTAGATTTTTGCCGTCTAAAATCTGTGGGCTATAGCCCAGTTGATTTTCAATACAATCGAATTTTCTATGAAATGTTTAGAAATATTCTAGCAATCCAAATGCAAGTTTGCTAAATAAATACAGATCCTGAAGCCTATTGATAGAGCTATTAACCAACGAATTTGGAGCATTTTAGATTTTTTCCGTCTAAAATCTGTGGGCTATAGCCCAGTTGATTTTCAATACAATCGAATTTCTTCTGAAATGTTTAGAAATATTCGAGCAATCCAAATGCAAGTTGGCTAAATAAATACAGATCCTGAAGCATATTGATAGAGCTATTGACCAACGTAATCGGAGCATTTTAGATTTTTGCCGTCTAAAATCTGTGGGCTATAGCCCAGTTGATTTTCAATACAATCGAATTTTCTATGAAATGTTAAGAAATATTCGAGCAATCCAAATGCAAGTTGGCTAAATAAATACAGATCCTGAAGCCTATTGATAGAGCTATTGACCAACGTAATCGGAGCAATTTAGATTTTTGCCGTTTAAAATCTGTGGGCTATAGCCCAGTTGATTTTCAATACAATCGAATTTTCTATGAAATGTTTAGAAATATTCGAGCAATCCAAATGCAAGTTGGCTAAATAAATACAGATCCTGAAGCCTATTGATAGAGCTATTGACCAACGTAATCGGAGCATTTTAGATTTTTGCCGTCTAAAATCTGTGGGCTATAGCCCAGTTGATTTTTAATACAATCGAATTTTCTATGAAATGTTTAGAAATATTCGAGCAATCCAAATGCAAGTTGGCTAAATAAATACAGATCCTGAAGCCTATTGATAGAGCTATTGACCAACGTAATCGGAGCAATTTAGATTTTTGCCGTAAAAAACCTGTGGGCTATAGCCCAGTTGAATTTCAATACAATCGAATTTTTTATGAAATGTTTAGAAATATTCTAGCAATCTAAATGCAAGATGGCTAAATAAATACAGATCCTGAAGCCTATTGATAGAGCTATTGACCAACGTAATCAGAGCATTTTAGATTTTTGCCGTCTAAAATCTGTGGGCTATAGCCCGCAGTTGATTTTCAATAAAATCGAATTTTCTATGAAATGTTTAGAAATATTCTAGCAATCCAAATGCAAGTTGGCTAAATAAATACAGATCCTGAAGCCTATTGATAGAGCTATTGACCAACGTAATCGGAGCATTTTAGATTTTTGCCGTCTAAAATTTGTAGGCTATTGCCCGCAGTTGATTTTCAATACAATCGAATTTTCTATGAAATGTTTAGAAATATTCAAGCAATCCAAATGCAAGTTGCCTAAATAAATACAGATCCTGAAGCCTATTGATAGAGCTATTGACCAACGTAATCAGAGCATTTTAGATTTTTGCCGTCTAAAATCTGTGGGCTATAGCCCAGTTAATTTTCAATAGAATAGAATTTTCTATATAATGTTTAGAAATATTCGAGCAATTAAAATGCAAGTTGGCTAAATAAATACAGATCCGGAAGCCTATTGATAGAGCTATTGACCAACGTAATCGGAGCATTTTAGATTTTTGCCGTCTAAAATCTGTGGGCTATAGCCCAGTTGATTTTCAATACAATCGAATTTTCTATGAAATGTTTAGAAATATTCTAGCAATCCAAATGCAAGTTGGCTAGATAAATACAGATCCTGAAGCCTATTGATAGAGCTATTGACCAACGTAATCGGAGTGTTTCAGATTTTTGCTGTCTAAAATCTGTGGGCTATAGCCCAGTTGATTTTCAATACAATCGAATTTTCTATGAAATGTTTAGAAATATTCGAGCAATCCAAATGCAAGTTGGCTAAATAAATACAGATCCTGAAGCCTATTGATAGAGCTATTGACCAACGTAATCGGAGTGTTTCAGATTTTTGCTGTCTAAAATCTGTGGGCTATAGCCCAGTTGATTTTCAATACAATCGAATTTTCTATGAAATGTTTAGAAATATTCGAGCAATCCAAATGCAAGTTGGCTAAATAAATACAGATCCTGAAGCCTATTGATAGAGCTATTGACCAACGTAATCGGAGTGTTTCAGATTTTTGCTGTCTAAAATCTGTGGGCTATAGCCCAGTTGATTTTCAATACAATCGAATTTTCTATGAAATGTTTAGAAATATTCGAGCAATCCAAATGCAAGTTGGCTAAATAAATACAGATCCTGAAGCCTTTTGATAGAGCTATTGACCAACGTAATCGGAGTGTTTCAGATTTTTGCTGTCTAAAATCTGTGGGCTATAGCCCAGTTGATTTTCAATACAATCGAATTTTATATGAAATGTTTAGAAATATTCGAGCAATCCAAATGCAAGTTGGCTAAATAAATACAGATCCTGAAGCCTATTGATAGAGCTATTGACCAACGTAATCGGAGTGTTTCAGATTTTTGCTGTCTAAAATCTGTGGGC
This sequence comes from Tipula vernalis, assembly GCA_958295665.1. Taxonomy (NCBI): domain Eukaryota; kingdom Metazoa; phylum Arthropoda; class Insecta; order Diptera; family Tipulidae; genus Tipula; species Tipula vernalis. Next base: position 38,886,338 of record OY282560.1, read on the forward strand.
TATAGCCCAGTTGATTTTCAATACAATCGAATTTTCTATGAAATGTTTAGAAATATTCGAGCAATCCAAATGCAAGTTGGCTAAATAAATACAGATCCTGAAGCCTATTGATAGAGCTATTGACCAACGTAATCGGAGTGTTTCAGATTTTTGCTGTCTAAAATCTGTGGGCTATAGCCCAGTTGATTTTCAATACAATCGAATTTTCTATGAAATGTTTAGAAATATTCGAGCAATCCAAATGCAAGTTGGCTAAATAAATACAGATCCTGAAGCCTTTTGATAGAGCTATTGACCAACGTAATCGGAGTGTTTCAGATTTTTGCTGTCTAAAATCTGTGGGCTATAGCCCAGTTGATTTTCAATACAATCTAATTTTATATGAAATGTTTAGAAATATTCGAGCAATCCAAATGCAAGTTGGCTAAATAAATACAGATCCTGAAGCCTATTGATAGAGCTATTGACCAACGTAATCGGAGCATTTTAGATTTTTGCCGTCTAAAATCTGTAGGCTATAGCCCGCAGTTGATTTTCAATACAATCGAATTTTCTATGAAATGTTTAGAGATTTTCTAGCAATCCAAATGCAAGTTGGCTAAATAAATACAGATTCTGATGATTTTGTACCGAGTCAAACAAGCTTTGAATTTAAATTGGCTACAGTTATGAAACAGAAAACACAGAATTGTTGGTTTCCAATAAAATTTCATCAACCAATGCGGTATAAACAAATAAATAAAACGTTTAGTATATTTTTATTAAAATCATTTGTTTTCTATATTTATTTGTTTAATTAAATTAAATTATTTTCATTAGTATTTCATTTTTGTTTCATTTCATTTCCTCTCAAGAATTATAATTAATAATATTATGTGCAAATCATTTTGTTTTTTGTTGTTAATATAAATTAGTAATTTTAATAATATGGATTTTATTTATTTAATTTAATTTTTTAATGTAATATACATCTCCTTTATCAATATTTTAATTTAATTAGTTTTTTTTTTAAATATTTTTAAGATGTGTGTTTAATATTTTCTTATTCAAATCATTTTTTATTTTGTTGTTTATTTCTATATAAATATTATTTAGTATATATATATATATATATTTTTATTTTAATAATTTATGTATAATTATTATGTAATTATTTTTCTAAGGCCGTTTTATATATAAAACAAACAAAAAAATTAATTATTTACAAATTTTAATTTTTTTTTTAATGAATTAATTTTTTTTTTAAATTTTTTACTATATTTTATTATTATTACAAAAAAATTATTTAATTTTCATATATAGAAAAAAAATTAGAATTTAATTTTAAATTATTTTTCTTCTTTTTTTTTTTGCCGAAATATAATTTTGTGAAATTAAATTTATTGTCTTACATAAATTTCAATTTAACAGAAAATAAATTTTGTTTTTTTAATTTTACATAAATAATTCGGAAATTCGTTTTTGAATTTATTTTTTATTCTATTTATTTATTAATTGATTTATTTAAAAAAAATTGTTTTATTTTTTCTATTGTTATGTTTTACTAAATAAATTTGCAAATTAATTTAATTTTCAATGGTGAAATCATTTTGTGCAGTTAAAATGTTTAAAATTTAAAATTTATTTTGAGTTTAATGCAAAATCTACCGCACTATTAGGTACTAATCTTTTGTTGTCTGTCAGTCGCAGATAATTATTAAAATTAAGCCAACCGTAAGCCTGATAGTGTCAACATTTACAAACAAATTGTTTCATTCTTCACCATTTTTGCAGCAATATCTAATCACTTTATTAATTTTTTGATTACAATTTTAAAACGATGTCGGAGTATCTAAGTTTTGTAACATAGAAAACAAAATTCTCACTTTTCTATTGAATTGGTCAATTTTTTTAATTTTTAGTTAACACGAACATAGCCGCGACGAGTCCGTTGGATACTTGACGCGGAGATTAATCACTAATTCGCATTTAGTGTTCTAAGTATGCCGATTCTGGTTTGACCCAACTCGTAACATGCGTAGTCTAAATCTTAAAAGATTCACCTTCGTTGTTTACTTTAAATATGTAATTTGGATTTCGTTAATTTTAACGTAAAAACAGTGCAGTGCAAATTAAAATCGTGCGTGTACGTACCTACATTTCTCAATATCTACTTCAATTAAAAATAATTTTGGAAAACATAAATAGCGGTACCTTAGTTTAATGGTACAAACCGATGGTGGGAGTAGTGTATAGCGTCAATAATTGTTTAGAATAATTGGGTCGTATCTAAAATTTTTAATCCAATTTTTACCTTGATAAATGGTACCGGAGCTTACAACAATGAACCAGCAAAAGCTACTAAAGTGTTAGTGAATTGAAACCGATATAATCAAGAGTGCCTATTCGACAAATTTACTACATAAATATTGAAATGTATTTTGTGCGATAAGAATCATGAGTTTCAATTCAATCAATCGAATCCGATGGAAATAAGTTCAATACTATAATTGCGACGATCGACAACCACAACACATAAATATGAAATAAAACACATAAATATGATATGACTCCGAATAAAAAAGAATTAAGAACTAGATATGACAATACAGTATTGGTGCTATTGGATTTGACTCTACAAACGGTAGTTCAAATAATCAACTGGTTACCTGACACGATCCAACCAATTAAAAAAAATTGGTTAACCTCATTTATCATTTTGATGTCAATAGCAAGGAATACAATAGTGTCCCAAACTATTAAATAGTTCCAATATATCGTTGAAGGCAGATCATTGCATTTAAGCACAAATTGGATAAACCAGCGGAACGCCAAGCTCGCCAAATTGATTTTTTAAGCCAATACACGACAGATATACAGATATACAGATATTACAGACGATTTTTCCATCAACTTTGAAGAGATTGCTCAACATCAAAAACATGACGAATAGTTACAACTTTTATTGCAAGGTCGAAATGGATTGCGGAAAATTTTCTGCGACTCTTTCAAAAATATATTGTCATATCGGAAACCGGTCAATTTGACCATTCATCATGAAATCATTTCGTTCATAAAGTAGAAAAAAATTACACGACCTTGCTCATCAAGGCATAAAGGCTTACTACAAGGCTTATTACACAAAAGTTTGTTTGGTCTGGCATGAAAAAGGATTGTGCAGAGTTTGTTAAAATCAGCGATTCGATCACCAAATCAGCGATTCGATCGTATAAATTCGAGAAGGCCAGAAGTAGAAAAAAAAATAATTTCTGGGTGGATTGCACGCTTCGGTATGCCGTATTCATATATTTGAGCGAGAATTTGTGGTTCTAAAAAATTAACTCGGCGGCTAAGAATATTAGCGTAACTAGTTTTAAAATATTGGCTGAATCTACTGTAACTAAGTAAATTTAGGACAATGATGAATAATTGAAATTTAACACAACCGACGAAAAAGGGTATGTAGCTTAAAAGTGGGGGATAAGTATTCCACTAAAATCGCTTCGAACCACAACAGGGGAGAATGGCATCCCAACAAAAATCGTATAGTACGCCTAATATGTGTTGCTTTCGGAGTGAGTAAAGTTTTCGATGACAACATCACTAATACTTTTCTAAGCAATCTGAATTTGCTCTTTCAGTTTTTTGATAGCGGATTTGAAAAAAAATGAAAACCTGATGTAATAAATGTGATAATGTCATACTCAAACCGAAATTGGTTTTGTTCCAATTTTGCTGCCAGTTGAGTTTTTTGGTTTTATTGGGTTTTTATGCTTCGGTTACGGTTCGGGTCCGAAACCGGTTCGAAATCGATTTACGAGTACGTTTTAAAACTAATTTTAATCAGCATCGATATTTTCACCGTTCCGGATTAGTTCCGAGACAAAACCATTTCGAACCCGCATTGGGAATAAAAGTCAACTTCAGGGCTAAAAATTGTGTTTAACGCACCCCGGAGTCGCTGGAAATTGGGCATTTTTATCGTTCTGGTTTTGAATTTAGTTCGAGTTGGTTAGGAATATAAAGTCTGTGGAAATTACTTTCAACGCCACATTTGTCGCTTTAAATTCTGAACGTAAAAAACCGAAGCAACGAAACCATTTATACCCGGCTAAAACCGGAAGACGTTCATATGATTAGATCTCCAACGCAGTTTCAAATACCTAAAAGTGAAAGTTGTTTACTGAAACCGAATTGAAATATCGTTCCCGTTATTGATGGTTCACTGTTTTATTTATTTTGTTTCCGTTTCAGTTTTCGCTTAATTGTTATTTCGCTTATTAATTTCGGTTTCTTGTGGTTTTCGGTTTTGGTCTGAGTCTTTGTTAAAAATCTTTTACCTAAATTATATCCTTTCAAAGACTATCATAGCTACCTATTTGCAGTCTGTGCTGATACATTTTTTTTATCATGTATCTGCGGTTAACTAAATACTTTCCTTGAGCTCATTGTGTTGGTAGTTTGATTTCATACTGAAATAGTTGGTCTGCTCATCAGGTAGCTATGACCAAACTACAGAAATACAATTCCTAATTAACACAGATAGTGGCAAGTACGAACGTACTGATTTAGCGAATTATATACACTAAATCAAAAAACTCAAGGAAACCCCGCATTTGTATGTGTTTAATGCCCATACAAAAGTAAGAAGTTTAAGAGAAGTATGTCTGTTTTTAAAATGATTTTTTTTTGGTTTTTCATAGACACAAATATATTAGAAATTAGGAATTGGGTTTTTGTAGTTTAGTCGTAGTTACCTGATGAGTAGACCAACTTTTTCAATACGAAACCTAACTACCAACACAATGACTCAAGGAAAATTCTCATTTTTTATTCAGGGTTATACACTTTGAATAACTCTTGGTGTATAGTACGGGGGGATTGATATTACCACGCTTTTTTGGGTAGATATGTTGTGAATAATTGGCCTCTTGATTTTGTTTCTAATTAACCAATCGTAAATCATGGGAATGCCATTTTCACTAATTTATTTGTGTCTATAAAAAGTCGAAAAAAATTACTTGATAAACAGACATATTTCTCTTAAACTTCTTAGTAAATACGCAAAATACAATAAAAATTGGAATGAAGCAACCCGGGGCAGAAGAAAAGTTAAGTTGGTGGCGAATACTAAAAACTGGGTACCTCTTTCTGAATACGATACGAATTTGTATACGAAACGAAAATGCTATTCGATACGAAAATTAATTGGTATTTCTGAATACGAACGTATGACCTATTTTAATTTTTGTAGTGTAGGCAAAGGGAAATTTTGTTTTACGTGAAAAATCCTTAAAATGACAGTGTAAATCTGAAAATAAACGTAAATATGTCAAATTTTTGGCATCAATTTTATAATCTGTACCTATAAAAATTCATAGCTACATATTTCGTGAAATTTTAGTTTTATTTATTTAATTTATTGTGATTGCGGCATTGGGGGACCCGGTAATTAGTCAACAAATTGGTATACCATATACATAAAATATGTGAAATTTTACTGAATAAAAAATATTTTCAATTTAAAAAATTTGGCTTTTAGTTTTTTAAAAATTTGTATTTCTTTTAAAAATTAAAAAATAATTAAAAATATAAATTTTTTGTGTACATCTTGCATTTTTTGCTTGTTTATTATTGGTGTCGTTAACTATTATGTCATCGAACCAAAATCCGTTCAAGAACGAACAAAAATTGCTCGAATTCGTATTGTGAAATAAGGGAAATTTTGTCACGAATCATACTTACACGAATTCGTACAAGAAATAAACGTATTCGTATTCAAAAATACCAATGACACGAATTCGTAGATTTTTTGTTCGTATTCGTATTCAGAAATAGGGGCCCTGGTTATAGCTTTCGTAAGATTAAATCATTTTTGCAATTCCTGAAAATTTTAATATGCGGTTATGTCATTCTTTTTCTGCAGAAGGAATATGTCCGGTTCCCGAGAAGTTAGAGAGGGTCTATTTCTTGAAATTTACCATGATATAGTCACCGGTGACTTTCTAGGAAAATACGTCGTTTACCGGTGATTTTTTTTCGATTGAATTCAAGAAAGCCTATAAAAAACAAGAAAATTAAAGAATATTTTATGAAATAGTTTTTCCTTCAATAACAAAAATTAATTAAATTAAAACAGAATTTTTCTATCCTAGAGGTTTTACAAATTTGCCTTATAGTCAGGTGCTCACAACATCATTTGATATCATATACCGCTCTCAACAAATATAGGTTAGAAGCTATGGGATTTGAATCATAGAATTTTTCATTTAATCAATTTTTGTTGGGAATGATATGATCGAACGATATTGTAAGTCCCTGACGATCCGTCCAATTAACGGAGGCTTTTTTCATGTTTTAGTTATTGCGTTTCATGTTTCGACATTGGATACGATCTCTACGATCATCTCCATAGATTTTGTATTTATTACTTAAGAAAACCTACATTTCCGCCTTAAACAGGTTTATTAAATTTACTAATACATTTACTATGAAAAATGTTTTTAAATTAATTAGTAAAACAACGTATAATTTGCAGATTACTACGTAGTTAATGTTACCACCCAATGAAAGCCAATTACCAAAATGATCAAAATTATTGTCGACCATTTTGCTATATCTCTAAGAAAATGTTGCGATCCGAATTTGTTAATGGGTTTCGACTAGCAATGCCGCAATTTCGACCAATTACAGAACCAAATCTCAATAAGAAACTTAGCATATTTAACTATAAGGATGTATTGGGGGAGTACGCATGTATTCCTAATTAAGATAAAAAAGAGATTTGGTACGAAGAGAAAGATGTGGATGGTACACTACGAGGATAGCGAAGGATCTGCAGCAGAAATCGAAGCGATTAATTACTGATGATCGTATCGGCGTCCGCTTAGATCCGCCAAATTCATTCAGTGCTAGAGATCAAAATATTAATTTATGGAATTTGAATTTGAGGCAAAATATTGTTTTTAAGGATTGTGTTTCATTTCTGAAACTTCTTCATTTCTAATTTGTAAGAGACGGATAAATATTGATATATTACCTTAATCAACAAGTTCCCGGAATAATCACCGTGTGGCGCTCCCATCGTTCCGATGTGAGTTCTGTTTTTTTGTTAAGTTGGTACATCTATTGTTGATATTCATTCTAAATATAGCGTCATAGCTTGACATTTGCAAAAGTTACGTAATCAAGAGTACACCTATCTCTGTGTGTGTTGGCGATTTTTCCATTATTTCCTCTCGGCTGCTGAAACGCGTTCCCCGTAATGGTTTTTTAACTCGATTGAACAGAAAGAAGTCACAGGGAGCCAAATCAGGTGAATTCGGTGGCTGTTGGATAGTATTTGTTGCATTTTTCGTTAAAATTTTACGAATAATGATGGCACTGTGCGACAATGCGTTATCATGGTGCAAAATCCACGATCGCGCCGTTTATAGGTGTTGCGAGATTTTCATTAAGAGGAAAATTGGCTAATGGTGCTCGAATGTTGACGATCTAAATGTTATCAAATTATTTACAAAATTGATGTCCTAAAATTATTTACACATACTCGTATTTGCTTACTTATTTGAATACCTCAAAAGAATATTGCGCCCTAGAACTACTCATACCAACCGACTTCACCAAAAAAAAAAAAAAATTCACATACCTCTATTTCTAATAGCTAATTAATTAAATTCGATAATATAAATAAATTTGTTTTTGCCAAGTAGTAAAAAAAAAACTCGATCGAATATCAAAATTAACGAGACAATTTTGATTAATTTAATTAAAACGAAATAATTTTAATAAAAATAAACCAAAATTTTTTCAAGCCATTACATGCTTAATGAAAAGTCATCGTTCAAGGCACGGAAAGCTTTAAATAAATGAAAAATTAAAATGCAAAATTTTATTAAGTTGCTATAAAAGTTATAAAAATATTTTGTTCAAATTGGTATAAATCGCCTATTTATGTATAGGTGTCACTACAGTATACTAACCATAAAACTTTAGTACAAAACGTGTCTTGGCTAAATAAAAGTTTAGTCTCGTTAATTTGAAATTCAATACATTTATCATCACTAAATTTTTACTTTAATAATTATTATAATTATGATAATTTCTAATTATTTTTTGTAATAATAATTTTTAATATTTGGTTTTAAATTTTTTTTTTTTATTAATTTTATGATTTTTTGTTGTAGTAAAGCGTTTACAGTATACCAAAGCTTTTTTTTTGTTTTTATATACTTTTTAATAATATTTAAATTATATTATTGAATAGTTTTTTTGTGTTAAATTACTATTTAATTTACTTCCTAATTTAATTATATATAACTGAAATATATAATTTGTTTATCTAATGTTAAAAAAAAAAATTTAAATCAAAATTATAAATGCGCAAGTATGAAAGTTTATTTATATAAATTTTTGTTTTATGATTTAAGCCAATTAATTGTATTTATTTAAATGAGGATAAACGATTTGTTGTTATTTTTGTTGTTGTTGTATTAATTTATACGAATTTTACTTTGGACCACAGTTAATCTTATAATTAATAAATTAATTAATTTTTATTATACGAGTTTAAATTAAATATAAAGGTTAAATAATTTGATGTCCGTTATAAGTATATTTTTGTATTTTGACTTCCTGGTTTCATCACGGGGGATATAGTTTAGGAAAATATTTCTACAAAAGTTTTTGTTATAAAATTGTCTAATTTTCTATTTTATTTATTTTATATAAGAATTTATTTTATAATTAGGTAGTATATATGTATGTAGTACTTCAAAAAAAAAAAAAATAGTTATTATATTTTTTTATAATTTGTTGTTGTTTTACTTTTTACAAAAAAAATTAATAATTCGTAAATTATAATTAAACAAACAAAAAAAAATTATTTTCAATCACAATACAGTTCTAAATTGGATGTTGCGGTTTATTTTATATAATGTGGGCGCGGTTTTAAATCCATTTGTGTGTATGACTTTTTACGGCAGAGCGGAGCCTACGGCCCCACATTAGGTTGTATCATACAATTGTCCCCTGCAGATGCTGCGGTGATTGGGACATGGAATCTTCACGCTGTGGCACTTGTAATGGAGATGATTGTGATTGATTTTGATCATTGTTATGATGTTGTTGATGTTGTTGTGTACTCAAGCCGAGCGATGAACCGCCAAAGCTGCATGGATTAATGCCACCGCTTATGCATGGTACACCGAGAATGGGTAATGGTTCTTCGGGCGGTGTTACCTATATAATAAAATAAAAGATCTTAATTTTAGAAAGTTTTCATTCTGATTTATAATTCGTATAATAAATCATTAATTTATAAGTCATGTTCTATGCTTGTTATGTAAATCGGTAATATTACCGGTAAAATAGGTTTTAGGTAATATTACCCAAAGTAGTGTTACCCTGGTAATATCAGCAACATAAATTAACAAAGTTTTTTCCAAACAACTCTACTAGTCTAAATGGCAAAAGAGTTGTGATACCACGGCATTATACTTCCTTATGTACTATTAACCTGTGGGTGTGTTGAACGATTACAGGTCCCGAGATCTATCATTAGAGGTATCAATCGTCTGACCTATAATAAGGTGATTTTCAAAAAATCGATTTTCCTATAAAATGTGTGGAAATGATCAAGCAATCCAAATACGCGTTGGAACAACAATTACAGGTCCCGAGACCTATCATTAGAGGTATCAAGAACCGCAATCGGATCACAATTGCAGATTTTGGATTTTTATGACTCTGAATCGGCTGACCTACAGTAAGGTGATTTTCAAAAAATTGAATTTCCTATGAAATGTGTGGTAATAATCAAGCAATCCAAATACGCGTTGGCATAACAATTACAGGTCTCGAGACCTATCATTAGAGGTATCAAGAACAGCAATCGGAGCACAATTGCAGATTTTGGATTTTTATGGCTCTGAATCGGCTGACCTACCTATAGTAAGCCGATTTTTAAAAAATCGAATTTCCTATAAAATGTGTGAAAATAATCAAGCAATCCAAATACGCGTTGGCACAACAATTACAGGTCCCGAGACCTATAATTAGAGGTATCAAGAACCGCAATCGGAGCACAATTGCATTATTTGGATTTTTATGGCTCTGAATCGGCTGACCTACAGTAACGTGGTTTTCAAAAATTCTAATTTCCTATGAAATGTGTGGAAATAATCAAGCAATCCAAATACGCGTTGGCACAACAATTACAGGTCCCGAGACCTATCATTAGAGGTATCAAGAACAGCAATCGGAGCACAATTGCAGATTTTGGATTTTTATGGCTCTGAATCGGCTGAACTATAGTAAGGTGATTTTCAAAAAATCGAATTTCCTATTAAATGTGTGGAAATAATCAAGCAATCCAAATACGCGTTGGCACAACAATTACAGGTCCCGAGACCTATCATTAGAGGTATCAAGAACCGCAATCGGAGCACAATGGCAGATTTGGTATTTTTATGGCTCTGAATCGGCTGACCTATAGTCAGGTGATTTTCAAAAAATCGAATTTTCTATGAAATGTGTGGAAATAATCAAGCAATCGAAATACGCGTTGGTACAACAATTACAGGTCCCGAGACCTATCATTAGAGGTATCAAGAACCGCAATCGGAGCACAATTGCAGATTTTGGATTTTTATGGCTCTGAATCGGCTGACCTATAGTAAGGTGATTTTTAAAAAATCGAATTTCCTATGAAATGTGTGAAAATAATTAAGCAATCCAAATACGCGTTGGCACAACAATTACAGGTCCCGAGACCTATCATTAGAGGTATCAAGAACCGCAATCGGAGCACAATGGCAGATTTTGGATTTTTATGGCTCTGAATCGGCTGACCTATAGTAAGGTGATTTTGAAAAATTCGAATTTCCTATGAAATGTGTGGAAATAATCAAGCAATTTAAATACGCGTTGGCACAACAATTACAGGTCCCGAGATCTATCATTAGAGGTATCAAGAACCTCAATCGGAGCACAATTGCAGATTTTGGATTTTTATGGCTCTGAATCGGCTGACCTATAGTAAGGTGATTTTCAAAAAATCGAATTTCCTATGAAATGTGTGGAAATAATCGAGTAATCCAAATACGCATTGGCACAACAATTACAGGTCCTGAGACCTATCATTAGAGGTATCAAGAACCGCAATCGGAGCACAATTGCAGATTTTGAATTTTTATGGCTCTGAATCGGCTGACCTAAGGTGTAGGTAAGGTGATTTTAAAAATCGATTTTCCTAAAAAATGTGTGGGAATAATCAAGCAATCCAAATACGCGTTGGCACAACAATTACAGGTCCCGATATCTATCATTAGAGGTATCAAGAACCGCAATCGGAGCACAATTGCAGATTTTGGATTTTTATGGCTCTGAATCGGCTGACCCATAGTAAGGTGATTTTCAAAAAATCGAATTTCCTATGAAATGTGTGGAAATAATCAAGCAATCCAAATACGCGTTGGCACAACAATTACAGGTCCCGAGACCTATCATTAGAGGTATCAAGAACAGCAATCGGAGCACAATTGCAGATTTTGGATTTTTATGGCTCTGAATCGGCTGCCCTATAGTAAGGTGATTTTCAAAAAATCGAATTTCCTATTAAATGTGTGGAAATAATCAATCAATCACAATACGCGTTGGCACAACAATTACAGGTCCCGAGACCGATCATTTAAGGTATCAAGAACCGCAATCGGAGATCAATTGCAGATTTTGAATTTTTATGGCTCTGAATCGGCTGACCTATAGTAAAATGATTTTCAAAAAATCGAATTTTCTATGAAATGTGTGGAAATAATCAAGCAATCCAACTACGCGTTGGCACAACAATTACAGGTTCCGAGACCTATCATTAGAGGTATCAAGGACCGCAATCGGAGCACAATGGCAGATTTTGGATTTTTATGGCTCTGAATCGGCTGACCTATAGTAAGGTGATTTTCAACAAATCGAATTTCCTATGAAATGTGTGGAAATATTCAAGCAATCCAAATACGCGTTGGCACAACAATTACAGGCCGCGAGACCTATCATTAGAGGTATCAAGAACCGCAATCGGAGCACAATTGCAGATTTGGTATTTTTATGGCTCTGAATCGGCTGACCTATAGTAAGGTGATTTTCAAAAAATCGAATTTTCTATGAAATGTGTGGAAATAATCAAGCAATCGAAATACGCGTTGGTACAACAATTACAGGTCCCGAGACCTATCATTAGAGGTATCAAGAACCGCAATCGGAGCACAATTGCAGATTTTGGATTTTTATGGCTCTGAATCGGCTGACCTATAGTAAGGTGATTTTTAAAAAATCGAATTTCCTATGAAATGTGTGAAAATAATTAAGCAATCCAAATACGCGTTGGCACAACAATTACAGGTCCCAAAACCTATCATTAGAGGTATCAAGAACCGCAATCGGAGCTCAATTGCAGATTTTGGATTTTTATGGCTCTGAATCGGCTGACCTATAGTAAGGTGATTTTCAAAAAATCGAATTTCCTATGAAATGTGTGGAAATAATCAAGCAATCCAAATACGCGTTGGCACAACAATTACAGGTCCCGAGACCTATCATTAGAGGTATCAAGAACCGCAATCGGAGCACAATTGCAGATTTTGGATTTTTATGGCTCTAAATCGGCTGACCTATAGTAAGGTGATTTTCAAAAAATCGGATTTTCTATGAAATGTGTGGAAATAATCAAGCAATCCAAATACGCGTTGGCACAACAATTACAGGTCCCGAGACCTATCATTAGAGGTATCAAGAACCGCAATCGGAGCACAATTGCAGATTTTGGATTTTTATGGCTCTAAATCAGCTGACCTATAGTAAGGTGATTTTCAAAAAATCGGATTTTCTATGAAATGTGTGGTAATAATCAAGTAATCCAAATACGCGTTGACACAACAATTACAGGTCCCGAGACCTATCATTAGAGGTATCAAGAACCGCAATCGGAGCACAATTGCAGATTTTAGATTTTTATGGCTCTGAATCGGCTGACCTATAGTAAGGTGATTTTTGAAAAATCGAATTTCCTATAAAATGTGTGGAAATAATCAAGCAATCACAATACGCGTTGGCACAACAATTACAGGTCCTGAGACCTATCATTAGAAGTATTAAGAACCGCAATCGGAGCACAATTGCAGATTTTAGATTTTTATGGCTCTGAATCGGCTGACCTATAGTAAGGTGATTTTTGAAAAATCGAATTTCCTATGTAATGTGTGGAAATAATCAAGCAATTTAAATACGCGTTGGTACAACAATTACAGGTCCCGAGACCTATCATTAGACGTATCATGGACCGCAATCGGAGCACAATTGCAGATTTTGGATTTTTATGGCTCTAAATCGGCTGACCTATAGTAAGGTGATTTTCAAAAAATCGAATTTCCTATAAAATGTGTGAAAATAATCAAGCAATCCAAATACGCGTTGACACAACAATTACAGGTCCCGAGACCTATCATTAGAGGTATCAAGAACCGCAATCGGAGCACAATTGCAGATTTTAGATTTTTATGGCTCTGAATCGGCTGACCTATAGTAAGGTGATTTTTGAAAAATCGAATTTCCTATAAAATGTGTGGAAATAATCAAGCAATCACAATACGCGTTGGCACAACAATTACAGGTCCTGAGACCTATCATTAGAAGTATCAAGAACCGCAATGGGAGCACAATTGCAGATTTTGGATTTTTATGGCTCTGAATCGGCTGACCCATAGTAAGGTGATTTTCAAAAAATCGAATTTCCTATGAAATGTGTGGAAATATTCAAGCAATCCAAATACGCGTTGGCACAACAATTACAGGTCCCGAGACCTATCATTAGAGGTATCAAGAACCGCAATCGAAACACAATTGCAGATTTTGGACTTTTATGGCTCTGAATCGGCTGACCTATAGTTAGGTGATTTTCAAAAATCGAATTTCCTATGAAATGTGTGGAAATAATCAAGCAATCCAAATACGCGTTTGCACAACAATTACAGGTTCCGAGACCTATCATTAGAGGTATCAAGAACCGCAATCGGAGCACAATTGCAGATTTGGTATTTTTATGGCTCTGAATCGGCTGACCTATAGTAAGGTGATTTTCAAAAAATCAAATTTCTATGAAATGTGTGGTAATAATCAAGTAATCCAAATACGCGTTGACACAACAATTACAGGTCCCGAGACCTATCATTAGAGGTATCAAGAACCGCAATCGGAGCACAATTGCAGATTTTGGATTTTTATGGCTCTGAATCGGCTGACCTATAGTAAGGAGATTTTTGAAAAATCGAATTTCCTATAAAATGTGTGGAAATAATCAAGCAATCACAATACGCGTTGGCACAACAATTACAGGTCCTGAGACCTATCATTAGAAGTATTAAGAACCGCAATCGGAGCACAATTGCAGATTTTAGATTTTTATGGCTCTGAATCGGCTGACCTATAGTAAGGTGATTTTTGAAAAATCGAATTTCCTATGTAATGTGTGGAAATAATCAAGCAATCCAAATACGCGTTGGCACAACAATTACAGGTCCCGAGACCTATCATTAGACGTATCATGGACCGCAATCGGAGCACAATTGCAGATTTTGGATTTTTATGGCTCTAAATCGGCTGACCAGTAAGGTGATTTTCAAAAAATCGAATTTCCTATAAAATGTGTGAAAATAATCAAGCAATCCAAATACGCATTGGCACAACAATTACAGGTCCCGAGACCTATCATTAGAGGTATCAAGAACCGCAATCGGAGCACAATTGCAGATTTTGAATTTTTATGGCTCTGAATCGGCTGACCTATAGTAAGGTGATTTTAAAAATCGATTTTCCTAAAAAATGTGTGGGAATAATCAAGCAATCCAAATACGCGTTGGCACAACAATTACAGGTCCCGATATCTTTCAATAGAGGTATCAAGAACCGCAATCGGAGCACAATTGCAGATTTTGGATTTGTATGGCTCTGAATCGGCTGACCCATAGTAAGGTGATTTTAAAAAAATCGAATTTCCTATGAAATGTGTGGAAATAATCAAGCAATCCAAATACGCGTTGGCACAACAATTACAGGTCCCGAGACCTATCATTAGAGGTATCAAGAACAGCAATCGGAGCACAATTGCAGATTTTGGATTTTTATGGCTCTGAATCGGCTGAACTATAGTAAGGTGATTTTCAAAAAATCGAATTTCCTATTAAATGTGTGGAAATAATCAAGCAATCCAAATACGCGTTGGCACAACAATTACAGGTCCCGAGACCTATCATTAGAGGTATCAAGAACCGCAATCGGAGCACAATGGCAGATTTGGTATTTTTATGGCTCTGAATCGGCTGACCTATAGTCAGGTGATTTTCAAAAAATCGAATTTTCTATGAAATGTGTGGAAATAATCAAGCAATCGAAATACGCGTTGGTACAACAATTACAGGTCCCGAGACCTATCATTAGAGGTATCAAGAACCGCAATCGGAGCACAATTGCAGATTTTGGATTTTTATGGCTCTGAATCGGCTGACCTATAGTAAGGTGATTTTTAAAAAATCGAATTTCCTATGAAATGTGTGAAAATAATTAAGCAATCCAAATACGCGTTGGCACAACAATTACAGGTCCCGAGACCTATCATTAGAGGTATCAAGAACCGCAATCGGAGCACAATGGCAGATTTTGGATTTTTATGGCTCTGAATCGGCTGACCTATAGTAAGGTGATTTTGAAAAATTCGAATTTCCTATGAAATGTGTGGAAATAATCAAGCAATTTAAATGCGCGTTGGCACAACAATTACAGGTCCCGAGATCTATCATTAGAGGTATCAAGAACCTCAATCGGAGCACAATTGCAGATTTTGGATTTTTATGGCTCTGAATCGGCTGACCTATAGTAAGGTGATTTTCAAAAAATCGAATTTCCTATGAAATGTGTGGAAATAATCGAGTAATCCAAATACGCATTGGCACAACAATTACAGGTCCTGAGACCTATCATTAGAGGTATCAAGAACCGCAATCGGAGCACAATTGCAGATTTTGAATTTTTATGGCTCTGAATCGGCTGACCTAAGGTGTAGGTAAGGTGATTTTAAAAATCGATTTTCCTAAAAAATGTGTGGGAATAATCAAGCAATCCAAATACGCGTTGGCACAACAATTACAGGTCCCGATATCTATCATTAGAGGTATCAAGAACCGCAATCGGAGCACAATTGCAGATTTTGGATTTTTATGGCTCTGAATCGGCTGACCCATAGTAAGGTGATTTTCAAAAAATCGAATTTCCTATGAAATGTGTGGAAATAATCAAGCAATCCAAATACGCGTTGGCACAACAATTACAGGTCCCGAGACCTATCATTAGAGGAATCGTAAAATATTTTGGGAAATGGTGATTTCCACTTTAATTTTAAATTTCTATTCTATTTCAAGAATAAAATGCCCACCTCCTCCCTAAAAAAAAATCCGGCAATTATGCACTGTAATTTCGAATTAGGGCCCTACAATTTTTCCGGGCTTTATAGCCCCGGGGCCAATTTCACGGCATTCAACAAGATGCACCGCAATTTATTTAAAGTTACAATTTGATGTTTATGATCGAATTCAACGTTTTTGTCAAATTCAAGATCTAATCCTTACCTCTAATCCAATGCTCCCATTCAACGCAATTTTAATCGGATTCGAATGATTTGTCGCCTGCATTAATGTTGTAAAATGGCTGATGCCAATTTCTTCTAACGACGATTTCCTCCGTCCAACATTACCAATATTTGGTAATCCCTGCCGCAACGAATTCGATCGCCTCAATAAAATGTCGTTGTCGATCTGAAATTATCGATCGAGTAAACGAATCGTGCCGAAGAGAAAATAAATATTTATAAATTAGTTTAACCATAAAATATTTAAGATATGTTGTAATTTAAATAAAAATAACAGTTAACTTGTAAAGTGCTTGTAAAAAAAAAAAAAAAAAAAAACAAACTGTCAAAAAAATTATTATTTCTGAATATTATAAAATGTTTGTATTATATTTTAAAAATTATAATTCGATCACCAAAAAAAAAATGAAAAAAAGATAATTTTGTATTTCGTATTTCATAATGACATTTGTGTGTTCATGTTGCGCTTACCCTTAGTGAATTGCTCCGTCCACGGGTTTGTCCAACAACTGTAGGACTATCGGGCAAAGAAAGAGAATTAGATTTGGTTGTTACAAGTGGAGGGGCACGTGGTGTTCCATACCCTTGCATGGGTGGCAAAATATTTAATCCTAGTCCAGATCCACGTCGTGATCCACCACTTTGATTCACATTCATATTTGAACAAAACGATATATTCGATTTACGCCTTGAATTATGCCGCTCGAAAGTTTTTTGCGCCGAAAATGGTGATGGTCGAACCAGATATCTTTATTATGGTTTTTATATGTTGTTTTTGTTTTTTGCATAAATTATTTAGTTTTAATCATAATAAATTGTTTATGTATTTTATGTGTGTATATATTATTATTATATATATATTTAGAAGGAAGCAGAAGCACATTTGTTTAGAAATAGAAGAGAATAAAATTTCAAAAAAAATTACTAAGCACTTAAAAGTCCTAGGAGTTAAGTATATAATAAAAGATATTTAAAGCGAAAGTTAATCAAAATAAAGGATAATAAAAAACTTTGTTGTTCTTACATTATATCACCTTCTTCTAATTTAAGATCACAACTTGGATTTATGATCACATACGATAAATGATTACGTTTTTCACTGACATCATCATAATCGACGCCCGGCAGATTAAGTGATTCCATCCGACTTCGTACCAAATTTGCGATTTCGGCACGTTCAATTTGTTGTGCATGATTATCACGTGCCTCATCCGCCATATTTATTGAATACTAGAATAATATAAAAGCAAAATGCAGAAGCAAAAAAAAGTTTATTAAAGTTTAACAATTTTTTTTTGTGTTGTTTATTGTATTTAATAAAGCTTTTTGCTTTTTTTGGTTTAATTTTTATTTTATGTATTATGAATTAAAGCATATTATTGTTACATAAGTTTGGTGTTCGTGTATTTATGCGAGATTTATACATTTCTTATTTTGATTTTGTCTACAATGCTTTTAATATTTTTAAACAAACGGTTTTCTTGGGAAATATTTTTAAAACTCAACAGATGCCAAATTTTTTCTCGGAAAATCGCTTCTAAGAAATTTTTCTAAAATATAAAATGCTCATCCCAAATTTTATTAAAATTGGTAAAGTGTATTTCTGAGATTGGATAACATAAACATAATTATATTATGAATTAGGGTGAGATAAAATGTTAACACGTTATAATTTTGTTTTTATTATGCTGGCTTAAACCAAATGCATTATTAAGGCTCCTTTTACCATTAATTTTGTTTATTGGGCTTATTCAAACTTTTTACTTAGGCCAGCTAAAAGCGCAACTGAAGTTGGCCTCAGCGTCAACCCAAACAAACTCTCCAAAAAACAAGTTAGATATCTATGTGAGTTATATTTGATTGAAAATCGACAATCTTGAGGATAATCTAAAGGGTACATACAATATTAAGGACAATGTGAAGACTAATTTGCTTAAGTTCAATGGGAACAATGAAAACAGGCCTACATTAAATGATTAACTGGTTCGAGAGCCAAAAAACTGAACGTCGCAAATAACATTAAATTTACTGCATAAGGACACAAATTGAAGTCTAACATGATTTGGCGGGGGGGGGGGGGGGGGGGGTGAATATTAAGTGGGTATATCACAGGGATGAGCCAAGCCACAAACCTCCTACTCGATATAACAAATCTAAAAGAGGCACTTTAGAGTTATTGCCCATCTTTGAAACCCCTTAATCGTCATTTAACCCGGACACTACACATTTAATGGCCAATAAGAAGGAATAGGAAGATATCCAGCGGACTGTTCGGATTAATGATGTGATTTACTCTTCGCGTACCTAACATTTACCATTTTCTCAATGTTTGGTGGCCTAGATTATGTGAAAATCAACAAGGGATGCGTAACCGGCTTTATCGGCTGCAATACGTAGGGCTTCTTTTAGCCCATTTTCCTTATTAAAACGAAGAGTATAAATGATTGAATTTAAAATTCAACCGAATGATACCGAAAATAAAACAGGGTGGTTCCATTGGAGCCTACCGAACGGATTGCTTATTCACTAACCCCTATGCTTTACAAAATTTATAAAGATCCATTGTTATCGTAATGGTTAAACGTACTAATAAAGCCATATGTAGGCATTTCTCGATTGCTCTTGTCAATTTAAATTTGATGGGTAAAAGCCAGACTTCAACGTAAATGTCTATTTTGATTAGTTCTCCAATATTTGACACGTCCGCCACTCAACGTCACATATATGTGACATGCTAGTTTAAAAAAAAAACTCATGTCACAAATATGTGACGTAAAATACTAGAACTTTGTATTGTCGCATAAATTGTACAAACCTAAGACTCATCAAAAGGTCATTCAAAGACTCATGTCACATATATGTGACGCATCATTGTCCAAAAAAAATCATGTTACATATAAGTGACTTGAGTGGCGAACGTGTTAAGTCAGATTTAGCAAATTTTTTTAAAATTGGCTTTCATTACAATTATTTTTTGTGAGTCTAGGTAATGAAAGGTAATTGAAAATCAAGGAAGGTTCATAACTTACATGTGTTGAAGTACTGCGTAAAGTAAGGGTTGATTCTTCTTGTATAAACGGGGCGTAATTTCTGACATACAAGACAAACCTATAAAATACCGAGCGAACTTGGCTATTGCTAAATAAACCTGTATCTTAACTGAGTTAATATAGTTTAATAGATAATTCTAGGTAATTCGAGAAGGAGTTCAATTAAATTCAATTTATTTTATATTCCTTTGTTAAGGATATTCTCCTGAGTATTTTATGCTAAATCTTTTTGTCTAGCTTTTCTTGGTAAAGACATTAGTATCCCTGCAAACTTTGGCCCTTTCAAACTCTGGTCTAACAAAATCAGAGTATTGGATACGATCTAAAGCCATCAAATCACTATGACTGGTTCATATCCAGATATGTGCCTTACTTCATATGTAGCCAAATTACGTCTTGTTGGGAGGAAAATTTCCAAGATTTAAAACTGGGTTTATACCGGGGACGGTATCTTAACTGGTTTTTGTACTTCTTTGGTTGAAAATCTACCAGACCAACTTATTACTGAATATGATGTACATATACCGATGCATTTGTACATATACCGCAACCATTTCATCTGTTGAAGAGTATTGTATTGAGATGGTTTTGTCGTTAACCTTTTCTTGAATGTGATGGTGTCGAATGTCTATGTGCTTGCTTCTTGGCCGATAAGCATACATCTCAGCTAAACATATTGTACTTTGATTGTCACAGAAAAGATTAACAGTGTGTATAAGGTGATGGTTGGTTGTCATTTACTGGATCATGTAATAGGTGCATTTGATAACTTAAACAGGTAACCTTTACAAGATCGACGTTTGTCTACGTCCGATGTCCAATCTGCGTCGCTAAATCCATTAAATGAATAGTCATCAGTCTTTTCATAACGAAGTTTAGAATTAATTGCGCCATGTAGATATCGCAGGATTCTTTTCACGACCTTCCAATGTGCACTACCGAAATTTGAATTGAAACGACTTATATGTATTGAAAGTTTTTGATTCAAGTCACTAGGTGCGCCAATCTGCTTACAATCTTTCATTCCGAAATTAGTTAAAATTTCTTTGATGTAAGAGGTTTGGTCTAACTCAGTGCTGTTCTCATTTTGATGTATACGAATACCCACGCATTCCGTGGCGGTACCTAGATCTTTCATCTTGATTTGCGTGCATAAAAATTGCTTAAGCTTGATTAAATCTGCTTCATTTTTCCAGAATATCATCAAGTCGTCTACATGACACAAGCTATTATCAAATTCAATTCTCGATTAAAATAAACGCACGGATCAAATTTGGATTGTACTAAACCAAATTCCTTTAATGCAGTTTCTAGTTTAATATTCCACTAGCGTCCAGCTTGTTTGAGTCCATACATGGCTCGATTCAGTTTACATGCTTTATTCGTTCCTCATTCAAACAATTTATAAGAAGGCGCTGACAGAGTCCATTTGATGTATTTACAAACAATTTTCAACTGCCAAAGCCATCAAAAATCTTATCGATGCATAAAGAACCACAGGTGAGAAAGTTTCATTGTACATATTCTACACCATATTTCTGTGAGCAACCTTTCATTACCAAGCGGTTTTTGTACCACGTTACATCGCCATCATTGTCGAATATGCGTTTGAATACCCATTCCCTTTTTAATACCGTTTCTTCCAGGCGGTAATTTGATGAGGCTATACATGGTACATTCTCACTTAGGATCAAAATCATTAAATTCTCGAGGCTTTGGTTCACCCGTCACAATATTTTAATCAGGTTGATAATGTCGATCATCAACAATATCTATTTCACCAGTATCAATCAAAGTAACATCAGTTACAAACGACGAATCTTTAAGCTTCTCATAATCTCTCACTTCATCTGGACTCACATTGTCATCAGTTGATAACAGCGGATCAAAAAATTTTCATATGGGATACATTAACTTTGCCTTATAATTGCCGTCCACGCTCATTGAGCGGGTGTTAATAAGTGACCTAGGTATAAGGCGGGTCACGCTAAATGATGGCAAATGGTACGGATTAAGGTGTAAAGCGACCCGTGCTGACGATCTGCCAGGCTGGAGGCCCATTTAACAAAGTTCAGTCGTGAACGGAGCCCTCTGGATACCTAACGACCTCCAGTGTTAATTAGTCTTACCTGCGTATACGGATCTCTGCGCAGGCGGACCTTTATTTCTCCGATACTCGTGGGAATCATAATGGAAAGATCAAACAATAACAAAACCAAGTGCACCGGCTCTCCTCAAAAGCCGGGATCAGCGAACGGAAGTACCTCGAACCGGACGGGTGGGGCCTCTAAGATTTCAAAGGTGGTTGACTCTAGGGCACCAGTCCCGGGAGCTAGCGGTACCAACGCAGCACAGGGGAGTGGAACGAGAGTCTTTCCTCTGGCGAAAAGGCGGTACAGAAATCGCCGCTCGGCATTTTGAATTCTCGAGAAGTGGGCTGCGACCCCCGAGGGGCAGCTCACGGAAAAACAGAGAACATCAGTAGCTTGGGCAGGAAGCACGGTGGGCTGCGGAAGCTCGGAAAGGGACCATGTGTCGAAAAGACAGCGGTCCCAGGACGAGGTGGAAGTAGTCGACAGCAAGCGGGCCAAGTTGCTGAATGACACGAAGCCGAGCTCTAACTTAGTGACAAAGCTGTTCCGCGATGTCCTGAGGGAGCATGGGTTGATGCTAGCCGTAATTGACGAGAGTCAAGAAGATGGAAGCATCACGACGGAAAAATCGAGGTTGATGTATAATGCACTTAACCTTGTCTTTTTAAAGGTCCTTGGAGAAAATCCAGGAGCACCACCATCCTGCAGAGATGCGGGATGATATCATGGGCGTGTTTAGATGCTCAGACTCTAGATCTGTAGATCTATATAAAAACGCTATAGCCAAAGTAGGGGAGGTGTGGCTAGGCGAAAAGCTTGCGGCAGATAGTCGGGAGGAAATTCACAGCAGGCCGAGGGCACGTGTCGGGCTGCCATCCGAATTGGCTAGACCTGACGAGGCTTTGAAAATTATTCAGGCCAGTAACCCGAATCTTCCGACCGGAAATTGGAAGATCGTCAAGCAAAAAATTATCGAAATTTTCAATTATGGTAATAAATAAGGAGTCCCTTGCACTCCTGCACAAAACGAAGAGAGTAATTGACTTCGGATTCGGGTTAATCACTCTCAACGTTTATAGAAAAGGATTCACTTGGAAGATGAGGAGGGGCACATAAGCGAAGGTGCTAGTGTGCCGATGAAAGAGGTTGTCGGCCTCCCGGTTAGAGGGGAGGGGGGAATGACAAGTCCTCTACAGAGGGAATGAGGGTTAGCGAGACGGGCGAATCCGGCGAATCCCAAAATACCGAGAAATAATATTCCTGCGGTAGCAGGAATATACCATAGAGGTAGGTAAAGGTTAAAAGGTTATGATTAAGATACCTTAAATTAACCATCACCATTCTAAGGCTGCTTCGGCAGCTCTACTCCTCAGGCTGACTAGTTCGGGTGAGGATGTTATACTAATCCAAGAACCTTGGATTAATAACAACAGGATCTGAGGCCTCAGAACCAAGGGGTACAAAATTATATCCTCTAGTAAGCCTGAGAAGATCATATCTTGTATTCTTGGGAAAAATAATATTAATCTTTTCCTTCTCTCTCAATACAGCAATGGTGACACTACTGCAGTTAGCCTGGTAGGCACTTGTAGATTCTGGCTACTAGTTTCAGCCTATATGGACTGGAAGAAAGTGGTTCCTCCTGATAACCTGGAGGAGCTGATCCGTGAAGCGGAACAATCAAAGGTAGGTGTGGTACTGGAAGTTGATGCTAATGCGCATCACACTATCTGGAGAAGCACGGACATTAATGAAAGAGGTGGATCACTTATTGATTATTTGATGAGCACTAACCTTTCAGTGTGTAATATTGGGCCGAAACCTACATTAATTACTAGTAACAGGCAGGAGGTTCTAGATGTGACCCTTAATTCAATTAATATTCTTCATATGGTAAAAAATTGGAGGGTGGATAAGGAACACTCCTTTTCTGATCATCGATATTTAACCAATAGCCTCGCTATTCACCCTGCTACCCGGGAAGCCTTCAGGAACCCTAGAAGGGCTCACTGGAGCAAATATAGGGAATTATTGGAGTATTTGTTGCCGTCGAGGGCTATGGAGCCCCCGACGACCGTTGGGGAGCTGGAGGACATGGTGGCTAGCGTTACTAGCGCATGCAACCGATCCTTTCGTGCTGCTTGCCCTCTGGCTAACCCTAGAAGTAGGCAAAAACCGGTATGGTGGTCCAGGGAACTGGGAACCTATCGTAAGGCTTATAGGACAGCCTTTAATATAGCCAAAAATACAAGGGAGGCTTAGGATTGGGACTCCTATAAGGAGAAACTCGGAATGTATAAGAAAGAATTAAGAAAGGCACAAAGGAGGTGTTGGAGAATCTTCTGTGATAAAATGGAAGAGGTATCCGAAACCTCCCGCCTTAGGAAGATTATTTCCAAAAGTACAGTTAGTTCCAGTTTTTTTATAAAACCGGACGGATCTTGGACAGCTTCTAGTAGAAAATCTCTGGAGTTTCTCTTCGAGACATACTTCCCAGGGAGCTTTGAAGACCTGTTGGTGCGTAGCAATCATCAGGAATCACTGTCAGTGTTCTCAGAGGATATCGTAACCAGGAAACATATCCTATGGACACTGGGATGTTTTAAACCATTTAAATCGGCTGGTCCGGATCAAATTATACCAGCGGAACTTCAAAACAACTCAGTAATTATTCTTCCCTACCTGAAAGCTATATTCAAAGGGGGTTTGAAGCTGGGCTATATTCCTAGGTACTGGACGGAGGTCAATGTGGTGTTTATACCGAAAGCAAGGAAAGCTCACATGTCTATCCTAAGGACCTAAGACCAATAACTCTATCATCCTTTCTTCTGAAAACCTTGGAAAGGCTGCTGGATGTATACATTAGAGATAAAATAGATGCCAGGAAGTGGGCACCGTCTCAGCATGCGTACACAAAGGGTAGGTCTGTGGATACTGCTCTGCACGCCTTAGTGTCTACGATAAAGGAATCGATTAATTCGAAGAAATTCTGTTTGGTGGCCTTCCTGGATATATAGGGCGCCTTTAATAATGTGAAAGCGCAGGCAATCACGGAGGGATTGTCATTTTTGGAGGTGGACGTTCTTCTGAGAAGGTGCCTAAGCAGTCACTTCAACCTAACCTAACTTAACCTACATTAACATTGATGACCGTCCATGCCTCTTTGGAAGTTTTGTTCACTAAAATTGATGAAATTGTTCAGTTGTTATTATAGGCTGCCATGTCAACTGCTTCGGCCCAAAATTTTTTGCCTAAATCAGCATCAAAAATCATATACCTTGAACGTTCCACATTAGTTCGGTTCATTCGCTCTGCGAGACAATTTTGTTGAGGAGAGTACACATTTGTAAATTGATGCTATATACCGTGTTGTTTAAGGAAACCTTCAAACTCTTTGGAACAATATTCAGTACCATTGCCACTTCTGAATTTCTTAAATGGAGTGGATTAAATCAAGCACATTATATAAACGCTTACCACTAAACTTGAAAAGGAGTCGCGATTGCTTGCCGTCTGTGCTATATTAATGCACTACTTTTTTTTAATTTTGACAACGTACATGTATCACTGGAGGTTGAAATCTTGTTTACAGCATCCTGTGACTGGCATTATGCAAACAAATCACCATTTTTGTCATAAATGCTACCACCATCATTATCAAACACAATTTTATTTCATTTTTCGAGGAACATAAGACTTGTTCTACTGGTGCTGTTTAATTTTGCATTAATAGAACAATTTCACGAACACATTTCACTGGCATCTTCATATCATTTGTTGCTACTATTTTAAAAGCTTCAGTTGGTCTTTGATTTTTCAATAAATTTACATTAGCCGGTTCACTTTTATTTTTTTTAACGTTATTCTGGTTTTTATATTCTTTTCACCATTCAACGATGACTTCTGCTTCTCTTTGATCTTATTGCATTCAAAACTCTTATGATTTGTACCACCACATTCATAAGAAATTATACTTTGATACGTACTGTGTGTCAAGAAATTTAATTTTAATGTGATCTGCATTGATGGTTTGACTTGCCTCAAAACTCAGAATAAGAGGTTTATATTCATTTGTCAAACTTGCCAACATAATTGCATCCAACCAGTCATCATCTATTTTGAATTCTATGTTATTTAATTTGCACAAAATGGAGGTTATCTCAATCAGAATTACAAAGAACCTGATATAAGGGCGGATGGAGATTTTTACGCCCGATGGAATCTTTCGACTAATGAGTGCTAGTACTGAATTGGGTATGGCAGCCCAACTACGGCCTTAATTTGTTTAGTGGTTAAAAATATCTGGTCAACAATTCAATTAAGAAACAACAAACAAAGAGTTCACCATAAAATCGATGGACATTTAATACTAAGTACCATATTGCTAAGCACTTCTAGGACATTTACTGGTAATTTTCGAGACATAACAACTTTTGTATTTGGTAAATAAATATTTTGCAAGCGGGGGCACAAATCTGAAGGTATCAGTAATTCATCATCCTGAGAAAATGCTGACCGATACTAGTTAGAGTTGCCATTGGAAAAGTTGGGCCATATTATCAAACGCATACTTGAGAGACATCGAAAAGAGAATTTTGCATAAGGGTTGTAAATTTTGAGAGAATATAAATTACATTCCTTCCATGATGTTAGATTTTTAGTTTGGAAAGTTAACTTGACATATAATCGCACCTTAACCCTTTATCGAATAATCCTTAATTTGACAAAAAATGAGTTTTAACTGAATTAAGTCATATTGAATAATACAAAAAATTGAAGCGCTTATTTTTAATTTTAGGAATTTACTTTGGTTCAGCTGGACGGAGGTGAACGGTGGACAACAACCAATGTAAAAATTAAACTATTCCATACGATAAGATCTATACTGTCACATTAATCAAAATTTACATATTTATATTAAAACAAGAAATGTATACATCTCCTTAATTACATGTTTAGTTGTAAACAATAGATTAGTACTAATTAGCTTTTTTAGGTATCTACAAATATATTTAAAAATAAAATCCTAATAAATTAATTTAATCTAATTACATTTAGTAGATAAGAAATCTACAAAAAAAAAATATTCAACATGAAACCATTATTTTGTATGAAAATTAATTTCAAAACTTTTGTCTAGATCTTTATTTTGTTTTTTTTTTTTTTTTTATTAAAAAAAGCAAAATCAAAATTTATTAACAATTCACTTCTATCAAGTAATTATTATTAACAATATATCTAATAATTTGGCGTCCCATGCGATTTGTTTCAGCTGCGCTCGAGCCAATCAATAAAACACTTTTAAAATATTTTGCCGATGACACTTACCTGTGCTATTACATATGCGAGGGATTAATTTAGTTTATTTAGAAAAAATAGAATACTGGTGCGAGAAGTTAGCAACAATACAAACAAAAAATTTGAGATTTGTATTAGGGCATCAAGTATTTTGTTTTTAACTCTTTATTCAAATTAAAATTAAGGCAAACCACCAAAAAGTTACTTCTAATCAAATAATTAATGAAATTGCTTTTGGATAAAGCTAAAGATGTACTTATTTTTTGTTTTGACGGGGAAAAGCACACAATAAAATAGACAGTTAAACGCACCTTTGTCGACTGTGTCGTAGACACAGTGTTAAGTAGTCCACTAAGAAAGCATTCAATTAATTAATTTACAAAATAAATTTCTTTATTCAATAGATGAGTAAAAAATGTAAACTAACTGCCTAAAATTATCGTTTATCGGAAGGGCTTTAAAATTATAAAGAAGCTCATTAAAATGTGGTGCGGTTTTTAATTTTAAATGGCGGAAACGTCAACATACTAGTAAATCTAGATAGAGCTTTGACGATTATTTTTGAAACTTTCGAACTTTACCTCCTAGTAACAACCTCTATCATCCTCATTATATAAAGAAACTATGGTATTCGAAAAAATGTTGGTAGGAGAATTTGATTTTGAGTTAGGTACATTATTACACAATTATTCATGAATTATCATGGGTTTGAAGTTTATATAAAAAAAAGACGTATGGCACGTGTTATACGATTTACACTGTTAAAACACAATTTTATGAGAAAGAGATATATAAGTGCAAGAGATGATACTTGCTATCATGTTTTATTGTTATATCTGTTTCTTTCTAATATAACGCCATATGTCAAGTTTGTAACAAAAACATATGAGTGAAAAATTACATTGAGTTAAATACATGTTATTTTAAATTCTAAAAATGAAATATTTTACATTAAATAGGACAGTTCCTAGTTCCTACTATAACACGAGAGAAAAGGGGGGATTTATTTTGTATATTCTTTTAATAAAAAGGCCAAATTTTATTGTAAATAATAGGTATTGTTTGAACCAATAAACAACGCAGCAACTACCGCAATATCAGATTGATGAAAATTAATAGCCTTAGGTTTCGAGTATAGGAAGTTTACTGCACGATGCCACTGGTGGAGAATAATAGGCTTAAGTGTCGAGCATACTACATTTCGCAACGGTTGGGAGGAGAACCAAATATGATTTTTTTTGTTTCGTCGTATCGCTTTTGCTCGTTTGAGTAATTTATTGTTCAAACCAATAACATGAACATCACAGGGATTGTCGAAAGATTCGATTAGTGGAGAATAATAGCTTATGGTGTATACAACATTTCTCAATGGTAAGGAGGCATTCCAAATTTTAATTTTTTTTGTTAGGTCATAACACTGGTGCTCGTTTGAGTAATTTATTGTTTGAGTTATTTGCTCGTTTGTCGAATTTAATATTACCCCCCCCCCCCCCCCCCAACCCCCCTGAGAAATATGGTATACAACATTAGATTCAGAACACTTAAGGCTATCATTCCCTACTAATGACATCTTGCGGCTATCCCTGAAAAACTCATGTTATGGGTTTGAACAATAAAATACTCAAACCAGCGAAAGAGATATGACATAACAAAAAAAATTAAATTCGATATTCCTCCCCTCCTTTGAAAAATCTGGTAATCATCATTTGACTCAGGATACCTATTGCGATTATTACCCACTAACGGCATCTTGCGACGATCCCTTGATATTCATGTTATTGGTTTGAAAAATAAACTACTTGGTGATAAATATGGTATACACCATTAGATTCAGGACACTTAAGGCTATCATTCCCTACTAAAGGTATCTTGCGACAAACCCTGGGATATTCATATTATTGATTTAAACAATAAATTACTCAACAATTACTCTTTCTAAATCCTATTTTGTGAATTTTTTTTGTTATAAACTTCACACTTTAATATTGCACTAAAAATTCTTATTGGAATTATTTTAACAGTGTACTTTCTAACACATGCTTATAATTTGTTATTTGTTATAAACTTCGCACCTCTGAATTATCATGATATTTTCAAAAATTTCCTAGGATAGTTTCGGGGGGGAGGGCAATATATAAAAATTATAACAGGACAAGATTTTCAAAATGTTTTAAAGTAACCAGGTTTCTTATGATTCGGTTTTTTCTAAAGCAAGATTTCAGTTTATTGTATACGTTACATATAATATTTGAAATTGTTTGAGAACTGATTTTGTGTTATGTATACTTTTAAAGTAGGCCGAAAGTTGCCAGCCGAAAGTGAAAAGTCGATAATGCAGATTGTGTAAATCCACCCGAAATTTAAAAAAATGGTTTATCTAATCCTAGCCGGAAATAAAAAGTCGATAATGCAGATTATGATAACATTCCAGCCAAAAAAAAAATTTGTAGTTATCAGCCGAAAGTAAATAGGACACTCGTACATGGATTTAAATAAAAAATTTTATAAATAGTTTTACGTGTAAAATTTTCTTAACATATTCGTAAAAATATCGGAAAATCAGAATAATCCACAAAATTGGAATAAAATCAGCCTCTAGAGTGTACATCTGAAGTTGAATCGTTTTATGTGATTTGTCAATAGCTATCGAATGAAAAAAATCTGTTCAAGTTGCCCGTGGGAAATCTCGGAAAATTCGATTTTCCAAAATTTTAAATCCCGAGATTTCACACGGGAAACTTGAACTGGATTTTTTTCCTGCGATAGCTATTGACAAGTCACAGCAATGCAATTTATCTCCAGACATAACACTCTACAGGCTGATTTATTTTCGGCTGGAATGTCAACAACATAATCTGCATTATCAACTTTTCACTTTCGGCTGGAAACTTTTGGCTGGAAACTTTCGGCTGGAAACTTTCGGCTGGAAACTTTCGGCTAACTTTAACAGGGTGTGTTATGTAATGTTCCATATAATTTAAATTATTGAAAATTATTAACAGTTGTGAGACATTATGCAGCATGGTTGAAATTATTCTTTCTAATGGCCGTAGGTTTGATAAGTTTATGTCTTACGTCTTCGTAGTTGTCGTAAGTCGTAACGAACGTTAGTTTACTCTGGATTATTTTTGGTTTGCTTGAAGCAACATAATAGCGATTGCAAGCACTTCGAAAGCATCCCGAGGATATGATAGTTTATTCGTGTTAAACAGCTTCCCACTACTTTCAGAGAATGATTTTTCGATTTTACGAAATTGTCTAATATGGCAGGTAAAACTAGTGAACTCTAAAATTGTCATTTCTGCTATATAATATTTTTGCACTGGCAATTAGTACTGCAATGAACAATAATAAGAATTTTTCAAGGGCTTCTTTAAAACGAAATATTCTCAAGACCATCAGTCTCGAAGAATAAGTCCTTGAAAATACAATTTTTTTATATGTGGCTACGGGTCGTAATTTTGTAATTTGTTTAAAAAAAACACGAAGACTTTCTAATTGTGCTTTTGGATTCAATTAAATAATGTTGATCACATGGTTTCACTAACACTTTTCCTTCCGGTTCGTGCGGGCTATTGCCTTCGATATTTGTGTTGGAAGCAGTACTTTTAAAATGCAAAACACTGAAAATTATCTGTAACCTTTCAATTTGGTACGTTCAACGTACTAAGTGTAAAAAATGATTGGGCTTTTTTAAGCTGGATATTCCTTTCACAAAAATTCAGAACACTGTGTCTAATAAAAACGATTTGGATGTATCAGTAAAAAGATTGCAGAAATAAAATTGTTGCTGCATCAACAAAATCTATTGAAAGTTACAAATTTGAAGAATCTTTTCTTGTAATAATCAAAATCGCTTTTTGCTCCTAAATTAATTTCAAATATATATCAAGCTGTAAATTGGTCTATTATCATTAGGTACTTGAGATTTTAAAATAGAATATGTGTCTTTTGCCTTAAAATTGAATAACTTTTAGTTATATTGGGTTAAAAATCTTACTTCTCATTAAAATATTCAATTTATGGTTTTTATGAAAAGATTCACATAAAATTGATATATTGCCACAGAATATTGTTTATTTATTTTAAGTAAAGCTTTTTGAATACGAGAAATTACTGCTGGATTAAAAAATAGTAGGAGTCATGAACAACTTCCGATGCAGGTAGGTAAAATCTATTATAGTCTTCTGATAACGGTTTTATGTGGTGAAAGTTACATTAAATTGTTGTTTAAACCCCTAAAATTGAAAGCCAAAAAGTGCATATAAATCATGTAATGCTTTGGGAATTTAAATTAAGCAATAGTTGCTTAGTAGTTGTCAAATTTCGTTCTTGAGATATAACCTTAAAAGACGGACGGAGGGCAGGATGTTCTTCCGAATTTGACGACGACTTTTTAAAGATAATATTGGAGCAAAATCACGTCAATCAACAAGATACATAGCAGAAAGGCTTAGCATCACAATCAACTGTTAACCGCAACTTGGAGAAATTTGTCAACAAGTTAGTAGTATACCTCACAATCTCAGTGAACGGATTAAAAAAGAAATCATGTCAATCGCCACAAGTCTGGAAAAAAACGGAACTTTTGACCTATGACAATTTCGCCTGCAAAAGACAGTGGCTTGAAAAAGAACAATCACCCCTATCAGATCTAAAAGTTAACATCCATGGAAAAAAGATTATATGTGTATGTATACGGTGGGTTATCAAGCTATAATTCATCACGAGTTGTTGAAGTTACTATTATCGCTTACTTTAATTACAGAGGAAAAATTCAATAAATATATAGAAAGTAGTTTAATTTTATATAGGTATGACATTTATCGGAAAGCTTAATATGGAAATAATTTGAAGATATACATTCTGGTGATAGACATGATTGTAGAATTAATAATATTTCGAAGTAGATTTCTATCTAGAAACTTAGAGTTTTGTAATTTATGTTGGTTTTTAATGTCCTTTTTTTGAGTAATATTTCTGAGCTTTACTTTTAAATAGCCTTTCATATGTAAAAATCGTTTGCGCGGGTGAAATTTATTTGAAATATTTATAGTTTAAGTTTTCCTAAGTTAACACATTGAATGGTTTGCAAAGAAAAGGGACGCCAACGTTTCGAAATATTCCTAATATTTAAAAATATTAAAAATTTGAGCTTCTTAACCATCTAAAAAAAATTTTAAATTTGGAAAAATAAAAGCTATTTGAAATATGTGAAAAATAATGCAACTTCCATTATTAAAAGATTGATCCAATACTAAGAATAGCTTAATAGTCAACGCAATTAATAAATAAATCTACTGGATAATTAATATTGAACTTTAACACTAAAAATTCTAAATTCTTACGGTAAATTGTCAGTTATTTTTTAACAAATTAAAAAAAAATGTCGAATTTTGAGCTTTTTTGTATTTAAATTTTAAAAGGTCGAAATTGTTATACTCCTCCCTCATATGATTGGGTTTCACATAATTTATTAATGGTAAAGTTTCTTATTTGCCAAATACGACATATGGGTGAACTTGTAAAATTTCGTCTTACTTGTATAAGAATAATAGTAAAATTTAGTTAAAATACCTAAAAAAAGAAAAAGCAAGAGTTTTGAAATCTTAGGTTTTATCGGTACTTGACCAAATAATTATTTTTTAAGAAGGGAGAATTTTTTTTTCTTGCAAAATTTCTCGATAATTTCGTCCTTCGAAAAGAATTGAGAGTTATTTACTAAGATTAATGTACGGTATTTAAGTTTAAAATAAGAAGTGTATGAAAATTACTTTGAAATTTGGAATAGGAATTGTGACCAATTTTTTTCCAAAGATAAATTGTTAAATGCAAACGTTAATTATGATCTCTAGCCTATTTTCATAAATGTTTGAATTTCAACATATATGAACATCGGTTAAGAAAAACGTTTTCGATTTCTTGTAGTACTTAGCAAATCGTGTCGCTACTAAGTCAATATACGTTACATGATGGCAGAACCAATTTGGTAAAATTGAACCAAAAATAACCACCTAGGAAAATTGCCCGTTCAAAAATTATAAATATTGTTACGTTTTTGCCTTGTCAATCAAGGTTCGTATCACTGGATTGTGGATAATGCAAAATCAATTTAATTTATCACCAACGAATTTATTTAGTTAACACAAGAATTATTACAACACAGTTTATTAATAAAAATTCACAAAATCACTTTATATAAATTATTCTCAAATTTTACTGTGCACTTATAATTTTTATTTCCACTAAAACACTTTTTAAATCACTTTTTAATACTCTTACAAGTTTACACTATCGCGTTCCAAATTCTACTAATCCAATTCGATCTTGTTCGCCTTCATATATACACAAACCAAACTTCTCGAGGGTTCATGACTTTTTCAGTTAGAATAGCGTAGAAACATTTAGAACAATTTTATCATGGAAAAATGCATTTTAGTACAGTAAAAACATTGAGCTATTAATTTAACTTATTCTATTACACCCTAGATGTCACCGTCACAATATTTTTTTTCCTATTGTAACGGTGACACCTAGTGTGCAATAAAATAAGATAAATTATTAGCTCAATGTTTAACTGTACTAACATGAAACTTTCCATGATAAAATCGGTCTAAATGTTTCTACACTATTATAACTGGAAAAGTCATGAGCTTTCTAGAAGTTTGGTTTGTGTATATAAAAAGGCAAACGAAGTCGAATAGGGTTAGTAATATTTGGTAAGCGACAGTGTGAAGATTGGAATTAAAAAGTGATTTTAAAAATGTTTTAGTGGAAATAAAAATTATAAGTGCACAGTAAAATTTAAAAATAATTTATATAAAGTGATTTTGTGAATTTTTATTAATAAACTGTGTTGTAATAATTCTTGTGCTAACTAAATAAATTCAGTGATACGAACCTTAATTTACAAACGTAACAGCATTTTTCTGTAGACAACTATAGACATCTGTCGTATACTAGCCAACTAAATATAAATCTAGTACAATCACATGGTCGCGAAAATATTGTCGCCTCTTCGAATTGCCGTAACTTTTGATATAGCTGTCCTTTTCCTTCCGTGTTTTGTTTTTTATATTCATGATTCATCGTTTTAAACGCATTACAAGTTAAGTTGCATAGTAGTTTATCATTAGTTGTCAAAATAATACCAACAAGGAAAGATGTGCGCAAACATTTTTTAGTACAATTCGCTAGTGATTTCATATTGAGCACAAAAAAACTTGTAAAAATTTGTAATACAAGTATTAGAACAGTCCAAAGAAGCTTGAAAAGATTTCGTGAGGTAGGCACTGTTAATCAAAAACCGAGACCTGGTCGTCCAAGTGGTGTGATGAACAAACTAATTCCCAATAAAAATATTTATCTTTATACGAATAATCCATCACTATCGGCCAATAAAGTTGCGAAAAAAGTTACTGTTTGTAAAAGTACTGTTATAAAAATAAAAAAAATCGAAATTTAGAAACCAGAAAGATGAAAAAAGTACCTCTTCGTGAAGAAGCAACAAAAAACAGAAAAAATAAGGGCCAGAAAGTTATAAAATGATTATCTAACAAATTTTCAAGGATGCATATTAATGGATGACGAAAGCTATATGAAGCTTGATACAAAACTAATTCCTGGCCCACAGTATTATACTAAGATGAAAGGGCGGAGCACCGATAAAAAAATGTACAATTGGCGTCGAAAAATTCTCAAAGAAAATCATGGTTTGGCAAGGAATTTATATTTGTGGAAAAAGGCCCCGGCCACACTTCACACAGGGTAAAATGAATGGGAATTCCTATAATAAAAATTGCCTGAAAGCAATAGTCCTTCCTTTCATTCGAAAGCACGAAGGACCAGTGCTGTTTTGGCTAGACTTGGCTGCAATACACTATTCGGGTAAGGCGATGGACTTTTATGAAAATAACAATATTTGAATCGTACCTAAAAGTCACAACCCACCAAACTGTCCACAACTTCGCCCAATTGGGCCAAAATAAAAGGATTTTTACGGAAGAAAGGTAGATTGACTAGAACAATAGAAGATTATTGTAGAGCACCACACCAAAGCAACGTTAATTTAACAAAGCCACAATGTAAGAATCCGAGCTTTTATAAATTAGAAACGAGGAAATACCCTAACATTTTTTTTATAAAACATATGGGAAGTCAAATTTAACATTCTGGTCAAAATGAAATAAAAGCTTACTAAAAATCGTATGAAAAATGAATGACAAATTCACAAACAATTACAAAACCACCATAATTTTTTTCGTATTTTTATATAACCAAAGTTACAGATATCTTAGGTACACTTGAAAAACAAGAAATAGCAAGCACTATCTCATTTTTGGGGTATTTTAAAATTCTGTAGTACTAATGCACTATTCGATAAGTAAAAAAAAACATTTTTCGTTTAAATTAGCAACATGTCGAAAGTTTAGAAAAAAAGAAATGTTTTGCCAAAAGAATACGGCAGACTGTTGCTCAAAAAATTTTACAGTAACAGTCTGCCATATACTTTTGGCAAAGTATTTATCCTTCACTAAACTTTCGAAATAGTACCACACACAGCATGGAAATAATAGTACCATAGCTGAAATTTTGTATTGTGATTTAGTTCGGTTATCAGCAAACTAAAGATTCATTTTTCTTCTTCGCTACAGCATATGTTGATGTATTTTTAAAATTCACATAATTTATTTATCATTTTTCAGCAGTTAATTTTATACCAATTTAGGGTCCTGCCTGTTGTTGTGAAGATATGCAGAAAACTGTTCTAATTATATTTTATAATATTCACACGTTTTACATTGAGAAATTTAAAGCTAAAAGATACAATTTTTATTAATCAATATAATGAATACCGATTCCGAATTGGAAGCAAAAGCTGAATAAATGCCAACAAATTAGGAGGTATGATTAGTTTCTACACTCTAGAAGTGAGCATACATTATCTATTAAATACAAAATGTGTAGACACGAAAGAACTTTTGAATCATTGGAAAGCTCTAAAAATGTGAATACTAAACAAAAAGTGTTTAAAAAATGCTTTCTGACCAACTGACAATTAAAACAAAACTAGGTGGTAGAAAAACACAATTTTTTTGTTTTTAAATGAAATTCCATGCTCAATGGTCACGAATAAAGCACCCATAAAAAAAGCTGATAACGAAGTTCATTCGTGAAAATAAAGGCATAACGAGAAAATAAAGATCAAATTATATTAATTTATAAGCAATATTTTGATTATCCTAATCTCTACGAAGTTATCCATTTTGATATTTGAGAAAATAAAATTCAGTTTTACATCAGACGTTCAGTGACATAATCAAATTTCGTTGCACTATTGCTCCTAATGTTTATAAAATCGAGAATGGTTCCACCAAATCGTTTGATTTGTTTGGTTGGGTCCCTGTTTTTAGCAGAGATGAAACCCGTTTTTGAACCAAACAAAATAAACCAAAAACCCACTGAAATTTTGATGAACCATAGCCAAACCATTTTCTCAAATAAAAATATAAACCGGACCACAAGGGTATTTTAATGTTTGTTTTTCCGAACGAAAATCGAACCAAAATAATTTCTGGACCATTTTAAAAACCAAAACCGAAACCAGAAAAAAAAAGTTTAATTTAAATTTTAAACCAAATCCAAATCAGCTTTAAATATGCTTTGGTTTCCATTTCCTATGGTTTATCCTATGAAACTGTCCGTTTTTGAGACGGTGGGTTTAAACATCAAACGAGATGACAACACGAGAATTCAACATAATTCAATATGAGTTCGTGAATGCTACAATAAATTATAGAAAGTGAAAAGCTTCTATTAACTTTTTAATAATATTTCAACTTGTTGAGATTCCAATAAATATTTTAGAGAACTATGGTAAGTTGGGTTAATTAAACAATTGATTTCTGGTAAAAATATTTTTTAAACAGGAAGGTAGAAGAAATATAATTTTGTTTTAATAAGAAACTTGAACGTTAAAGCTCATTTCCACTAGGTAAAGACCCGTCCGTTTGTACTATGTAACATAAAATATTATATAACAATGTTACATAACATAATTTGTAAAACTTTTTATTTAACAATATTTCATGTTATATGTATAACAATGTTTTTATAGCATATGTTATATAACGCTGCTATTGGTTACAAAGTTGAAACGCTCTTAAAATAGCAGTGGTATACAAAATTTGCTATAAAACATGGTTATGTTACATAAACTACGTTATTTAACATAGCGCTACATACAAATATTTTATTAAATTATGTAACATGTTATATAACATTATTATATATCATGTTATGTTATATAGTGGAAAAGCGCATTTTGTAGAGGAAATTCTTTGTTGGGGCGAAGCCTCATCGCTTGTCGCCATATTTTTGCTATTTTCCGATTTATCCCAAGCATTTATGGTATCAAAAGGTACGTAGGTTTAAAAATAATAATGCAGAAAATATATTTTGTAGAGTAATATACGATAAATATTTTAATAGTGGTCATGGCTAAACAAAATCAAAATGCCACTTAAATCTACAACTGAGATATCCGTATTGCTATAAAATTTACGAATAATGCAACAACTAAATTGCTACTTAGCTAAGTACATGTTATCCTAATTAGAGAATTGGTTTTTTGACCATTTTTTAAATCCCGGGAGCCCGGGAAATTAACTAAAAACGCTGAAAATCAATAAAATATATGGAACTACTAACTCATTTTTTAAATAAATTTTTACCTTCTTTCGAAAATTGAAATTCGTTCTTTTTATGATTCTGTATTGTTTATAATTACGCACGTAGTTAAACCATTCTTTAATTGGTTTTCTGATTGGACAATGTTCTGGATCAGAATCTAAATCCTCCCAATTAAAATTTCAAGTGGTATGGAAGAAGTCTTTTTTGCTAATTTTGATAGAATTTTAAAGTTAAAAGAAGTGAAGCGGGTTTTTCAAAGGATAACCCTAAAAACTAACACTTTCCTTTAGATGTAGATATATAGACGGGACGGGAATTTCCGGCAAAAATTACTGTAAAAAACTGTGAAGTAATAATGTACAATATTTTGGCAATTAATTTTGTAAATTTAACATTTTAAGTTATAATTAATTAGCCAATCCAATAAATATTTTGTATTTCACATAAGTTCAGCGTTATAGCATAGACCGTTTGTACTAAGTCAGAATCTTTTAAAATTTAAATACATTTATTACTTAAATTATTACACAGCCTTACATTTTGTTGCTTCTTATGTAGATGATTTAGTAGTATAAACTAAATAATTGAAGCTTGTCTAATTGTTTTCTAGGTTTGAACTGTGTGCTTATGGTTGTCCTGCACAAAAATGAATATATGATAACCTCGAAAATCACAATAGGGTTTTCGAAATTTTTCCAGCTATTCTCTAAAGTCTAAACCGAAATACCTAAAGATTTAAAGCTCTTAAAGCTATTTGTAAAAAATTTATTACTAACTTAATACTGGTTAACATAGCCTAAAATTTGATGCTCGTTAAATAAATTACAATGATAATTAAAACGTTGAACTAGGCAAATCACAAGTATTTAAATTTTGAACAGATTTAACAACAACAACTTTTCATTAATAATTATGACAACAACAACGTATTATGAAGGTTTAATATAGAAATTCATGTAAAGTACTAAGTTGCACTTTGAAACAAAGTGTTACGGTAATTTACTATTAATTTGTAATGAGATTGTTTTAAAGTTAAAGGCTTCAAAATCATTTATTAGTATGAAACCTCAAACTGATGTAAGCTTTGTTGATCTTTTTCTATGTCTAAGTCGTCTAAATATTATAAAAGCCTAAACATTGATCAAACATTGGACAAAATCTTAAGTATTTAGAATTTGAACAACAAATGGACAACATGGGGGGTATTTGACCAAAAAAATGGCTGCGGGACTACGAGTTCATTTGTGAAATTAAAGGCACAACGAGAATATAAGTTTGATCCAATTATGATCATTTAAAGTAACAGTTTGATTATCATAATATCTGCGAGGTTACCCAAATTCTAATTCAGAAAAATTTCATCGAACCAACATCCTAATGTTTATAAAATCAAGAATCGTTTTACCAAATCGTTTGCTTTGCTTGGCTGGATCCCTGATATTAGATCAATAACCAGAAATACTATCTAAATCTTCAATTTAGATATCAGCCGTTCCTATGAGAATTTTGAAATTGTGTGAGATATTGCAGAATTCATATAACATAGGCGCTCAAAATTAGGTTATTATAAAACCAATCGTATTTTCTTTCATTCAAGAGTAGCTTTTATTAAGGTTTATGATGATTATTGTAAAATATTTCATGCAAGATGTCTCTTAATAAAAAAAAGTAGCCCAGAAAAGAGGAAAACATAACAAACCTCTAGTTTCAATAAATTTAAAAGACATAAGTGTGAACTAGAGCAACTGCTATTTACGGCAGTCACTCTATGACAAGTAAATTTTGTTTAATGTTGTAAATAGGGATTTAAATGTGAGAAACAAGGAAACAGTTTACTATAGTAAGATGATGGCAAGAGGTTGGCTCGACTATAGTAAACTAAACAAAAATCAACACACCACATCCTAACTAAGATATTCCTATTTGAAACACGCAATATTTGTAATCCCTTTGATTGATTCTGCTAATCATAATTTATTTTTAAAGATTACCTTGGTTTTATTATTTGGGCTACCATTCCAAGATCACCACTGAATTGGTTTTAAATAAAAAAAACAAAATTGGTAATTGATAGTTTACGATACAAGACTAGATATAATAAAAAAAGAATGAAAATAATTTTTTCGTGGCAGTCCGTATCGATTCCCGGTCTTCCAACCTGATGTCATTACATTTTTTGATGGTAAAAATATCATTGGAAGTATCATATTGATAGGAAAGGTTAACAAACCGGACACTAAAAGACTGACATGATCATTTCATTCATAAAAGTCAGCATTTCCTATAACAGAATTATTTCACTTGGAACGAGGATAATTAGGTAGTTAAATTTTTTTTTAAACAGAATCTGTTAAAGGTTTCATTCGAGCTTCAAAATTCCTGAAATAGGTACATGTTTAATAGTAAAATACTTGAGCCCAATTTAAAATTACCGCACCTTTCAAAATTTTAGTGTTGCTAACTTAACACCAACTGTCGTATTAGCAATAAATTTTATAAAGTAAAATTTTGTTTATAAAAATTCCAAAATAAAAATTAAATCAAAAAAAAAACAGAAAAAATTTACTTAC
This sequence comes from Tipula vernalis, assembly GCA_958295665.1. Classification (NCBI taxonomy): domain Eukaryota; kingdom Metazoa; phylum Arthropoda; class Insecta; order Diptera; family Tipulidae; genus Tipula; species Tipula vernalis. Next base: position 38,926,710 of record OY282560.1, read on the forward strand.
GGCTGATCCACGTCTATCGCCACATCCACCTAGGCAAGTAGTTGACTTATGATGTACTGGTGGTGGACGATATGTAACGCCGCGCAAATTTGATTCGGCTGTCCCTTTTATCGTCGTAGTACTTGAAGCAGTACCGACTCCACCACCACCATTATTACCTCCACCACTAGCAGAGGTTCCACATTCCTCATCATACTAATAATTCGGTTTGTTTTTGTTTAATAAGCATGCGTCAAGCAATATTAATAAATAGTTGGTTTTTTTTTTTTGTTTTTTAATATATTATTGTTTAATTATAATTTATATATAAATTTGAAAAATAAACAAAAAAAAAAAATTAATAATTTTCCTAATAAAAAAAAAATAAATTTGTTCACAAATTAAATTTTTATTAATTAATCATGCGCTCGCTTTAAAACAAACAAAAAACCAATTTTTTTATTTGTTTTAACACTTCCAATCAATTTTTTCCTAATTAAATTAAAATTTTTTTTTTTTTTTGCTAATTTCTTAATTAAAATATTAAACGTTCTTTTATAAAAAAATATACTAATTTTATATCTAAACTATTTATTTTGAGAATATTGTTAAATAAATTAAAATATGAAAACGAATTTTTTTTTTCTATATTCAATAGAGATAATGATGAAAAAGAAAATTAAAATAAAAAAACAAAATTATTCAGAAAATAAATTAAATAAATAAAAGCTTAAGCAACAAACACAAGAAATCACAAAATAAACTAAATTAAATAAGCAAATTATTATTTATTGTTGTTGTTGTTGTTCTTGCCAGTTTATTTATTTCACAGATTTTGTTTTTGTTGGAAAATTAAAATTTTCTATTTTATTATTTTTGCATTGAGCATGTAGGTGAGTGAGATGATGGATTTTTGATTATTATTTCAGTTTCTCATAAATCACTAAATATGTTTTTTACAGGAAAACCTCGTTTGGCGCAGAGCTTTTGTTGACTAAACCAAAATTGTAGAAAAGTTTTTATTTATTGAATTACTTGAAACAGAGGCGCTAAATCGCATCGTTTATGCTGTACAAGGTATTCCTGTATTAAAATAATATTTGTGTGTTAATCTAATATTGCTCCAAAGTTTGTCAATCTCGAATTAGATTAGTATTATTTTGTTGTACTTCAATCACGTTTTGTATATAAATAAAATAGGTAATGAAAGTGCTGCATTAAAACTTGATTATTATTTATGAAGGGGTTCAATAGTATATGAGAAGAAATATTCGAAAATTGGTTTTGGAAACAATCAATGCGAAAATAACAATATTTGTGTTTAATTAAATTTTAAGCCATATGATATGAACAATATATTGAATAATTTCTAATTAGATTTTATCAAATCCTTTTGAAAAATTGCGTATTGAGAGGAAGTTTTAGAATTAGAAATTTGTGAGATGAATTTTATTAAAGACAGGAATCCACCTTAAACGGTGACTGAAATTTACACTACGTTTTTAAAAAAATTCTAAACCTAAACTTGCCTCGAGTCAATAAATTTGTACAGTTGCAATAACTTAAAAAATCAATTATTTTAAAATATGGTGAAGGTTTCTTTAAAAAAATTGCTCGTTTAGCTAAAACATGGCGTGCAGTCAGATTTTGAGTAAATTAGTTGAATTATTTTAGAAAAAACTGAAAAATCTAGAAACAAACACCAAAACGCAAATAAATATTTGGAATTTACTTTGTTTCACGATCTCGATCAGGCCTTAGAATTAACTATGTCAACGGATTGAACCTGTGGTAATAATTTTCCTCTGATAAATCATAAATAGAGGGTGTTCCTGGACCTAGTCCAGAAAACGCATTATTGCCTGTTTCGATGGTTGATATAAATATGATTTTCTTGTAACATAGAAGTATTTTGAATTTCACTCATAATTTCATCATAAATATTATTAAAATTGAAAAATATCCAAAACCCTCCGGTTTGCCCCATATAGAATGTAGTTTCCTCAAAATTTGTTTTCCGATTTGGTCGCGGAACTTAGAAATTTGTCCAAATATGGAGGTGTAAGGAGTTCACTCGCAAATCATATGTTCCATTTGCAAACTCTGTTAATAAATTGTTAAATATTTTTTCGGATTTTAGAAGTCGAGTTCAACATATTTAACCAATAGTAACAAAGAAATCGCAGCGAATTAAAAAAAATATACGAAGGGCTGAACTGAGCTCGCTGAATCTATCTGAACCAGCCAACTTAATCCTCAAATCAACACGGTTCGAAAAAATAAATGCGTAGTTGAATTCAACTCAAAACAACTTTAGCTAAATTCCAAACCGAACAGTCGACTTCACTTCAGCTAAACCCCAACTCAACCCCAAGTCAACCCTAAACCGATCCTAATTCAACCCTAACTCAACGATTAATTCAGCCCTTAACTCAATTTTAGACTTAACGTGCAACTCAATGCTCACACAATCGTAATCTAACCTTAACCTAAAGTTAAACTCAACGCCCTACTCAATTTTAAAATCAGCATACATAAAAAATTGGTGAACCATTTAACAGATATACGTGGAAGGTTAGTTACCCGATCCTCTTGACATACAGCTACCAAAAGTTTTCAGATTGACGAATCAAGATATCGAGAGTACACCCAACCGGACAAACGGAGGGACATTATGTTTGTAGCTTTTTCGGACTCAGGGACCTTTGAAACGTCGAGAAAAGTGGTTTTGGGCAAAATAAAAATGTTTGGTATTTTTTGGCAGTTCCTAGGAAAGCAAGGCCTTTGCCTTAAACTGAAACGTGTATGCAGTTGGCCCTTTCTCAATGTAGTTTATTCTTAGTATTTTCATTCAACATAACATCTTCATCATAACTAAAAGACGTCTCCAGAAATATCGTCGACCTCAGAGTGAATTAACGTATCTGACATTTTTTGGAAAGTTTGTTTTGGATACCAAATGATTGATTGTGAAAAACTCGGTCTGAATTGTTGCACCTACGTTCGATGACCGTTAGGACAACGCTGTTTTTACAAACATTTTAGAAAGAGTTTACGGAAAAATATCAGATACGTTGATTCACTGTAAGGTCGACGATATGTTTGGAAAAGTTGGTTTTGTTTTATTTTTCTTAATATTCTGGTGGTCCAATTCAAACGTATTGCTCACACAGATGCTAGATTCCTTCCACTTAATTTAGCCTTTGGTTTCTTGAACTCTTCTTATGCAGTTTATCTAAATTTCTACCTGTTAGTCTGATATCTTTGATCTAAGAGATGAGAGAGAAGGATTAACAGCTATCTTACTTTTTAGATAGGGAATTTCGTGTTGTTTAAAGTCTTATGCAGCATTACAAGAATTACCAAGAAGGTCTAAAGTAGCACGGCCGTTCCTCATATAATCAATGTTGGTGGACCTCGAGGGTTTATTATATATTTTCGGGCAATATTGGCGAGGTGATTTTCAAATATTGTGAGGAAGACAGGTCAATTCAATCCAATGAAGTTCCAACAACAGCCTGCACCTAACTAGTAACAACAACGGCCAACGCATCACCGACCTGGCAATAACGTACAACTTAGTTGTATCAAGTACGTTTTTCCCACACAAGAGAATCCACAAAGAAACGCGGATCGAATGATGGAAGAACGGAAAACCAAATCTATCACGTCACGGTGTCTAAGAGACACTCCACCAGCATATCCGACGTCAGATCTTACAGAGGTGCAGACATGGACAGCCATCATGTGCTTGTCATATTTAAGTATAAGTGTAAACTGTCATCTACGTTCAACAGACAAGCACAAAAGACCGTTCGGTCGAATATTAATGCTTTAAAAGACTAAGCGTCACTGCAGAGTTACCAATCAGCCGTCAATAATTATTTAGACTGGCCCAATAACAACGAAGAAGCTTCTCCTAACTTCTAAGAGCAGGGGCACGCTTTACAGTCAGCCATAACCACCGCGGCGCAAAGTTCAATCGGAAGAAGGCCTCCGAGGTCCCGCAATGATTGGTTCGATGATCAATGCCGAAGGGTCGTCGAAAATAAACGAAAGCTTCGTGAGAAATAGTTGACTCGCAACGCTAGAAGCGCTCTAGCAGAATATCTCCGCGCTAGGAAAGCTACGACTAAATACATTCGACAAAAGAAGCGCGATCATATGAGATCTTGCATCGAAAACATCAGCTTCCAAGCGGAAACAGGAAACTCAAGGGACTGTTTTGCTAACGCCAGAAATCTAACTAAAGACTTCCACCCAAGAAGTACAGCCATCATAGACGGAATTGGAGAGCTGAGAACAAACGTGGCTGATGTTCTCTCTGTATGGCAAACCTACTTTCAAAATCTGCTAAATCGGAATGACGAAGTGACCTCCATTAGAGCAAAAGCTCCTCCAGGTAAAGAGGCCTTGGTCGAATATCCCACGGTAGAGGAAGTAGATGCAGCTATTAGTAGATTAAAAAATGGAAAGGCACCCGATCTCGACGGAATCCCCGCAGAATTAATTAAGCTCGGAGGCGCTACTCTTGCAACAAATCTATACGATCTCCTCGCCTCTATTTGGGACCAAGAAGAGCTGCCGGAGAATTGGAAGACCGCACTCATATGTCCGCTGCACAAAAAAGGAGACTGTCTTAAATGTGGAAACTATCGTGGTATCGCCCTATTTAACACTGCTTACAAAGTGTTGGCTAATGTTATACTTGCCAGACTCATCCCTTTCGCCGAAAAAATCATTGGCGACTATCAATGTGGTTTTATTCCGAACCGATCGGCCACTGACCAATGTTTTACCAGGAGGATGATCTTGGAAAAATGTTGGGAGTACAACATAACCATACATTAACTGTATATAGACTTCAGACAGGCATTTGACAGTATAAACCGCGAAAACCTATGGGCCGCGCTCATATGCCTAGGAATTCCAGAGAAACTCGTTTCTCTGTGTAAATTAACAACCTCTGGGTCTGTATGTAGAATCGTAATTGAAGGAGCTGTGCCAGACTCGTTTGAAATAAAATCTGGTGTTCGACAGGGAGATGCACTCGCGCCTGTACTGTTCAATTTGGCGCTTGAATACGTAGTGAGAAAAAGCAACATTGAAACTTCGCGCTGTATATTTAATAAATCAGGCCAAATTTTTGAATATGCAGATGATATCGTGCTTCTTGGCCGAAGACCTAGCGATATCAAGGACAGTTTCACACAGCTCGATCGCTGCGCAAGAAGACTTGGTTTGGAGGTGAACAGCAGCAAAACAAAATTGTTATCAACACCCAGGAACATCTCCATGGTAAATCTCGGAATTGGCAACCATAACTTTGATAGCGTCGAAAACTTTAAATACCTCGGGTCAGTTATAACATCGTCGAATGATATGCAGGCAGATATAAAAGCCCGAATCGATGCCGGACAACAAGTTTTCTACGCCCAATTGAAATTAGTGCGATCTAAACATCTGTCGCAGTCGTGCAAGCTCGCACTTTATAAAGCACTCATAAGACCTGTGCTGGCTTTCGGAAGCGATAGCTGGACTAAGACCTTTAACGATTGTAGATTGCTATCTACCTTCGAAAGGAAGGTCATTCGCTCAATCTTTTGGCCAATTAAAGTCGCGGACAACGAATATCGGATTCGTTTGAACCACGAGATAAGGCAACTTCTTGGAGGCTGCGATATTATCGGATTCATCAAATCCAATCGAGTTAGATGGCTCAGCCACGTTACACGGTCTCCACAACAACGAATGACCAATAAAGTGTTCCATCAACAACCAGCCGGTGTTCGTCGTAGAGGAAGACCCCGACAGCGCTGGCGTTACCATGGGATGTGAAAGCCAGAGAGAGAGAGAGAGAGAGAGGAGAAGTTCCAATCTTTTTTGTTACCGGATAAATTTGTGAAACGATAAATATACAATAACACCCTCTTCCGGTATAGGCGCTTTGAGTTTTAGAATGCCCAAATACTAATGACTAATGACTATAAGAAGATTTCTGTTTACTACTGAAAATCAGGATAAAACATTTTGTTTCGATTCCCTTTTCAATATTCGGAATAAGGTTTTACTATAAATACTAATAACTTTCTACAAATATTTTTGTAAAACAAAGGCTTGACGGGGCCTTGACAAGAACAGAATCCATGCTGAAACCTCACGAGATGATCAGAACTTCGGCCCGGAAAATTACGTGCATATGTAACCTTATTTCAAATCAACACCATTTAACCTCTAGCTCAAGCTCCAACTCAACCTCTAACTAGCAATTCACAAAGCAACTCTTAACTCAACCCAAAGCTCAATTTCCAAATCAGAACAGTTCGAAAATCTAGATGTAACCTCTAACTCAACCATAAAATAAATTCCCAACTGAACTACTCACTCGACTCCAACTTCACTTCAACTCAAGCTCCACCTCGACCCAAACTTAACGCTTTACTCAATGACCAACACAACACCGTACAACTTTTACTCAACCCCTATCCAATCTACAAAGTAAATCTAAACTCCACCCAACTCAATCTTCAGCTCAACTGAGTGTATTCTTCAGCTCAATTTAATCTAGTATAAAACTCAAGCCCCGATTTAACCTCAACTGGACCTCTCACTAAACGATATCCCAACTGCTAACTGGTTCATAGCTCAACCCTGCCCTTTTCAACCCTAATCCAATCCCAAGTCGACTTCGATACAGTCCGCAAATTGATCTCAACTCAACCCACAAATCAACCTCAAACTCAATGCCCAACTCAGTCCTCAAACCAGATTGGTCAACGTGGATCGAAAACCACTTTGTAATACCACCAATTTGTTTGGGTCAATTCGTATGGCAGATACCCGATCCCTTTGACGAACAAGTCTCAAAAGCTTTTCAGTTCACTGACTAGCCACAGATTTACGAAATAAAAAATCCAAATCAGACAAGCCATTCTCGAGATAGCATGAGTACGGACTTTCAGACATCCAGACAGATGGATGAAAATAATTTTTTTTTTTTTTTGGACTTAAGGACTTTCAAAATGGCGAGAAAAATGGTTATTATTAAAGCAAGACGTAATATGTCATATCGCGACCCACCATTTTAATATTCGATTACTTTAGATGTCACACAATGTTGCTGGAGCTACCGTTGGAAAGGTACTGCCAGGAAAATATAACTATTCACCACAGTGTGGTGAAAAACAAATCTGGTCTATCACATATAATCTGGCCATTTTAAAGGCTTGCAAAAGTGCAACCATTTCGCATCTGACCTTAACGTTGTAGAAGTCTCCGTTATGGTGCTGGTAGGCGAAATTTAATTTTATATTTTATCACTTGCACTTGTCGCAGTGATTTGATGGATGTCTCGTTGGAGAGACCTTGACCCCTCCAACTAATTTGAAGTAATTATTTGGAAAATTGTAAGATGATTGACCTATTATTAATCACTGTTATAAAAATTCACCACGGTTCAACACAGAAATTCACCTAATATCCGTCCAAAGATGTTAATAGATGCGACGATTTTATGTCGCATATATTTGGAAGTGATATTGTTGTAAACCGTTTTATCAAAAACTCTGACATTTGAATTATAAAACCATGATTGCGCTGATGTTAGATGTACCATGTAGAAACTAGAAACAGATGTTCAAGGGATTGACGAATATTCAACACGGTAAGGTAAAAAAAAATTTTTTCAGTCGATAATTACCGTGCTACATTGTTGTGAAGATCTTCAACAAGACAAAAATTTTATTAGTGGCACTATAATGCCGAATTGAAACATGTCGTAGCGAATTCTGAAAGTTTTGCATATTCCGTAATGTATGTTGTGAAAATTAAATTTTTCTAAAGGGCTTGGTCCATTACTTATCAAATTTACCATTATTGCGCAGAGTATTTGTTGATTACTTGCAGATCCGAAAGACCTAGAATGTGTGCCCTTATAAAGCTCCTGGCGTGATGAATATTTTTTTATTTTTATTAATAGACCTAGATAGTTTACAGAGGCTAGCTTATTGGTGGAAATTTCAAATAATTAGCAGTGACCCGCATTGAAAATCATCAAACGTTTAATTCGAAATTTCTAAAAGCTCTTAGCTGGTTAAACCGACTTAATTTCGATTTTCTGTGCGTATGTTAGTTGTGAATACGATCATCGTATGGTAAGCACGAATTGCCGAAAATTGGTATTGAATGTGGGAAACGATTTATCATCTTAATCCTAATAAACTATGCCAAAATATTTGAAACGTTCGGAGACTACTCGGTAGTAACCAAAAACATCCCCCTTCAGGGTTTCTGAAGTTTTTGTGACGATCACACGTCTATTGCTGATCAAACGAAGTGGGAGAAAAGTTCCTTGAAATTAATCAATCTGCATACGTAATATTTTCGTATTTCATTAGAGTGCACAATTCGAACAACAAATAGAATTTGGGATTTAACAAACATTTTAATATTTCGTTATATTGAAACTGCACAAATTATATTCAAAATAAAATGCCTAAAATTTGAAAATTCGCAATTGTGTTGATTTCTCTTTTCAATTACTCTAGCCATTTTTATTAATTATTTAAACAAAAGTGAAACACAACGTTTAATTAAAATCGCATCACTCAACAATAATGTGGTTGTTGTTTTTATTCTAAAACAACAAGAAGTAATAATAAATTATCGCACGCTTCCAACATGATCTGTGCGAGATAAGTCAATCTCGGTGGTAAAATTAAAAATAAAGGAAATTTGCGATTCTCTTCATTAAATGTTCGCTACTTTTTCTCCATAAACAGAACGTAAAAAAAAAAACATCAAAACAATAATTTTTCATATTTTGTTCTAAATAAATAATTTAACATTAATTAGCATATATAATTAACACCAACAACATAAACAACAAAAAATAAACGAAGATTCCACTTTGTTCAAATAAAATAAAAAAATAGAATACATTTTTTGTTGTTAGTATTTGTATTTAATTTTGTTACTAAATAACTTTTTTAATTAATCAAAATGAAAAAATTGTTAATTTTGCAGCTTTTGTTTTATTAAACAAAAAGAAAAAATCATATTATAACTTTGCTTAACATGAAGGCAAGCACAATATAGAACACAAAAAATATTTATAAAATATACCACCAACAATTTATTTATTTTTAAGACTCCTGATTAGATTTTTGTTTTTTTTTACATACTAATAATTTGTTGCTAAAGCTTTCGATTTATAAGATTTATACTTAAATAATTTAACTCTAAGCTTCTATCTTTATATTAATTAATGTTGTCTAAAGCTCAAAACAAAAAAACAAAAAAACTTTTTGCTATTTAACAAAAATAAAAAAAAGAACATTTAGTAAACAACACTTAAAAGAATTTTAAGTATTGTTCACAATCTAAATAATTAATAATATTTTGTCTAGTTAATTAAAACAAAAATTAATTAAAAAATTGACATTTGAAAAATAAACTCACTGCGTGCGTGTGCGATTTTTGATTTGACTTTAAAATTATTATTATTTTTTTAAATAAAATCGTTTTAATTAATAAATTTAATTTTAAATATTAAATATTATATAAATAGTCTTTTCTTGAAAGTCTTTAAAATAAAAATAATAAAAATAAAAAAATATTTCGCAAATAACTAAAAAATTGTTAGTATATTGAGTGTAAAGGCGAGTAGAGTAGTTATGTAGATACAGGTTAGGTACAAAATAAATAATTCGGGGCATTTTAAAACAAAAATGGTTTACATGCAGCTAATTAAATGAAAAGTTAATAATTGGGAATTTATTTATATAGATTTTAGTAAAGATAAGTAAATAAAAAATAAAAAAATTTGTTTGAATTGCAAATACCTGGTGGTTGAGCTTTTTTGGGATCGCCTTCTAAATATTTTGACTTAATTTTTTCAAATTTTTTTTTATACAAATTTAATAAGTTTAAAATCTAAATTACAACATAATTTACTATCTACAAAATTTTAAAATTTTTAAAGTAGAATATTATTGATAGAAAAATATCGTTAGATAACAAAATGTACAAAGCTTCACACTTTCAAATCCATTCCGATTTAAAATATGTTGAGCTAATAATGGCCATACCGAAATTAGGTTAAAGTATTTTTTTTGTTTTTGTTTTAGAATTTGAAATTTGAATATTATTTATTAATTGTAAGAAACAGCCATGCAATCCAGAATTTTGGAAACTTCACTAAAATAATTATAAGATTTTGTCAATATGGATGAGAATCTTTTGTTCTTAAAGCAGATACTGTTATATAGTATTCAGAACACGATGTCTGGAAATCCTTCTGCTTAGTTAGACTTTTAAAAAAATGTAACTGAGTTTTTCGAACGTTTATATAAAATCTAAACACAGAGACAACACACTGTTATGTCTTTATGATGTGGGCAAAGCGAATGTGTTGAAAGCGCTTGATCAAGTTAGACCCTTTTTGAAGATTGTGTTTGAGATATTATTGAGGCTAGCACTAATTCAGGAAATCAACTGTATGCTATGAAGATCAATTGGTACAAATAATTACCAAGGATGGTTTAGTGGTGATTAAACCAGACAGAGCAGAATAATCAGCATTAAACTCCGTGAAAACTTAAGAAGCTTTAAATGGGATAAGAGCTGGTGAATTTTATACTATATAGTACCTACTTAAATATGTGCCTTCAAATTTTATCAAGTTACCATTAGAATAAAAATATTTAAATACATATATCGTGACCTGATAATAGATACCCTTTAACCCAAATTTTTATAATTTCACTAAATCCCTACACATGATTGCTAAAATGGAATGATTGGTGATGAATTCAGCTTGTTACAAACATTCACAGTTGCTTAAGTTATTGGTATCATGCATAATCGAAGGATAAACGTATTATTTTAGCATTTTATGTCTGTTAAAATAAAATTGAGATCAAATTAGGTTCAAATTAGGTGAACTATTTAAATATTAATGAAATTTTTAGCCAGGTGGCTCAGTCAAGAAAAAAAAACATTTACAGGTAAACAAGATACGGGCCAGCAAGGGCCTGTAAAAACCGTTTATTATTATTGTAGGCAAACATAATTCACAAAAGATTGAATTAACATCTAAGCAAAAAACATTCATTTGTGTCCAAAGTTGCACTTGATGTTGTAAATTAAAAATCCATCGATAGTGCACTAGGACCAAAACCAAAAGAAATATTTCAGACCGCTCCAAGCTAACAGTTATCTAATGGTGCACTACACTAATAGGAAATTTTGATCTTAGACCGTCTTTAATTCGTGGTGTTAACGAGACCGACCCTAAAATCTTGAATCGACCCAATATCGCGAACAACGATACAGGCGAAATAAATTCTCTGACTAAATCAGGTAACATTTCTCGCAAACTTCGGAGCGGAAGTACGAAAGAAACAAAATAAAAATTGAAGAATTTGTAGAATTTATAAAATTTATAGTAACTACGGAATTTAGAGAATTTATCGAATTTGTTGAATTTACGAAAGGTGTAATTTATAAAATTAGTAGTAATTGCAACGTGTGGAATTTATAAATCTGACCGAATAGAAAGTTTACAGAATTCATAGAATCTAGAAAATTTAATTTAATTAATTATTTTTTTAATTTTATTTAATTTTTTTTTTATAAAATTCATAATTTCCTGAATTTTGAGAATTTATTTTCATGTGCATGATAGCATTTATAGAATTTAAAGAATTTTATAAAATTTTTAGAAATCAAAAAATTTCTAGAAATTATTGAGTAAAATTTATAGAACTGACAAAGTTGAAAATTTACAAAATTTAAAGAATTTGTAAAATTCATAAAATTTGTTTTAAATTTATAGAATTTGTAAAATTTTTTGTTCATATGTATATATTTTATGTTAGAAAATTTATATTTAGAGAATTTATAGATTTTTGTAGGATTTAAAGATTTTTTTTAACACATTTTATAATTTATAGAATTTATTGAATTTACAAATTATACAGAAGTTACAGAATTCAAAAAATTTAAAGTTTATGAAAATTATGAAATATGATCTTTCGAAGGTAGAATAAGATTCTATTATTTCACAAGTTAAAAAATTTGAAGAATTTTTAAAATTCACACAATTTGTTTTAACTTTCAGAATTTGTATAATTTATAGGATTTGTAGACTAATTAGAATGTAAACAATTTTAAAGATTTGTACAATTTATAAAATTTATAAAATTTACTGAATTTATGGAATTTAAGGAATTTTTATATTTTATCGAATTTAAAGAGAATTAGTGAGAATAAATCAAATTTAAGTATGGAGAATTTATAGGGCTAACAGAGTTAAAAAATGTATAAGAACTTTCAGGATCTACTAAATTTAAAGAATATTATGTACAATTTATAAAATTAAGCGAATTACTAAAATTGATTGAATTTAAAAAAATTATAGAATTTATAGAATTCACAAAATATTAAAAAATTGTAGAGTAGACTAATTAGCAGAATTTATAAAATTTATAGAATTTATCGATTTTATAAAATTTATGGAATATATCGCAATTACAGGGTTTGTCAGATTTAGAGAATTTATGAGATTTAAAGAATTTAAAAAGTAACTGAATTTTAAGGAATTTAAACAAATTATAGAATTCATAAAATTTACGGAATTTATTAAATTTAAGGAATTTTTATATTTTATCGAATTAAAAGAGAATTTGTGATGTGAAAATGTGAAATTTTCAAAATCAGTTAAATTTATGTTTGCAGTATAAATTCTGCAAACATAAATTTAACTGATTTTGAAAATAGCTGATTTTGAGCTAGCAGAGTTAAAAAATTTATAAGAACTTTTAGAATCTACTAAATTTAAAAATATATAAAATTTGGCGAATTACTATAATTGATAGAATTTAAAAAATTATTGGATTTACAGAATTCACAAAATTTTCAAAATTTGTAGAGTAGACTAATTAGCAGGATTTATCAAATCTATAGAGTTTATCGATTTTATAAAATTTATAGGATATATCGCATTTACAGGGTTTGTCGGATTTAGAGAATTTCAAAAGTAACTGAATTTTAAAGAATTTACAGGATTTAAAGAATTTATTGAATTTAAGGAATTTAAACAATTTATAGAATTTATAAAATTTACGGAATTTATCGAATTTAAGGAATTTTTATATTTTATCGAATTAAAAGAAAATTTGTGAGATTTATATAATTTACAGTAAATATGAAATTTTCAAAATAAGTTAAATTTAAATATGCAGAACTTATAGAGCTAACAGAGTTAAAAAATTTATAAGAACTTTCAGGATCTACAAAATTTAAAGAATATTTACAATTTATAAAATTTGGCGAATTACTAAAATTGATAGAATTTAAAAAAATTATAGAATTTATAGAATTCAAAAAATTTTTAAAATTTGTAGAGTAGACTAATTAGCAGAATTTATAAAGTTTATAGAGTTTATCGATTTTATAAAATTTATAGGATATATCGCATTTACAGGGTTTTTCGGAAGAATTTAAATAGTAACTGAATTTTAAAGAACTTACAAGATTTAAAGAATTTATTGATTTTAAGGAATTTAGGGATTTTATAGAACTTATAAAATTCATGGAATTTAACGAATTTGCTCAATTTATAGAATTTACAGAAAAATAAGTAAATTTTAAAATTTGGGTACAAAAATTTATATAATTTATAAAACTAACGAATTGATAAAATTTTGGAAATTTATTGAATTTTTATAAATTAAAGAATTAATAAAATTTATCGAATTTATTGAATTTTGTGAATGTATGAAAATTAATAAATTTATAAAATTTGTAGATTTTAAGAGCATAAACATCCAAGATTTTCAACACTAGAAAACGTGTGAAGATTTCGCAAAACCATTGTATAACTAAGGCAAAATTACTAACAGACTCCTGAAAACTATTCTGTCCCAACCATAATATTGAAAGAACTTCGTAAAATAGGAAAATTAAGCATGGGTTCTGAGCAGATTGGGTGGGCAGCAATGTTCTATATCTGTTAATTTAGAATAAAGGTTTTTTGTACGAAATGCGAGAAGCATTTTCCGTGCAGTTTAGGAAAGTAGGATTAACACTTGCTTCCTCCTGCGCAGATTTTTATTTATCTTTCACCTAGATATTAGCCTAAATAAATTTAAAGCTCCTGTTCTTTTCACATGAACAAATATTTTCAGTTGTGACTCTCTTGTTACGCTTATGAGAAAATGAAATCTGTACGACAAACAGTTGACACAGTCGACATGGGCAAATTGTCGATAGACAAAATGCCGACAAGGACAAAAGGTCATTGTATTTAATAGCTTGATTTGGAAAAAAAGGTCGACATGAACAAACTGCTGATGTAGATAGAAGCCAACATAGAAAAAAGTCCAACAAGGGCAAATGGCTGATAAGAACAGAATACCGACAAATACCAAAGGGCGACATGAAAAAAAAGACAAAACTGCCTAGTTTGTTTTGCCTAAGATCATTTTCAAGAATATTTTAAAATTAAATCTCCTTAAATCCATTAAAACGAAATAAAAAAATATTTTGAAAATGTTCTAGAGAAAGGGAAATGTTCTTGCCTAATTTTCCAAAATTCGGGAAAAAGAAGATTTAATTTTGAAGTATTCCATAAAATGCAAAATAGAATATTCTAAATATCTTTCTTTTACGGAATTTCATTTAGAAAACCTAGTCTTCTCAACTTTTGTCAATGTCAATTTTTGTCGTTTTCGGCCTTTCGTCCTTGATTAAATTAGTCCATATCGATCTTTTGTCTACGTCAATTTTTCCTTATCAACCTTTAGTCCTTGTCATAATATTCTTTCGGTGTTTGCCTCTTGTCGGTCTTTTGTCAAGACTTTCTGTGCGTGTTTGCTTTCTACCATTGTCGGAACTAGATTATTGAAGGTTGACCAATTTTAAGACGACCTGGGAAGGGACTTACGAGCGACTTACAACGAGAGAAAAACCATAACGAATGTTCCCGAGTTCTTGTATATTATAACTAGAGCCCGCAATCTTAGAAGTAGAGTTGTATCTTAAAAATAGAGCAGGATGCTTATGCTCTAAAAATAAGATATATGTGAATGCAAATATTCATTAAAAAGCACCTTGAAACACAGTAAAATACGTAACAAAAATTATTAATAATCTGATTCCTAAATTTTATAATAAAGTCTTCTATGAATCCTTTAAATGTTCTGAACTATTTGAATTCCTTAAATTTTATAAATTGTTTGTCTTTTAAATTCCGTAAATCCTAAAAATTCTTTAAATCCTACAAACTCTGTGAATGCGATATACTTCTTAAATTCCATAAAATCGATAAATTCTATAGATTTTGCTATTTCTAATAAGTCTTAATAATCAAACATCCAAATTCTGTTAATTTTATAAATTCTACGAATTTTACTAATTCCATAAATTCTATAAATTTTATGAGCTTCATAAGTTGTTGTTAATTCTTTGAGTTCCTATAAATTAAATACAGAGTTATGCTATATAAATTCTACAAACTTAAGTTTGACTTATTTTAAAAATTCCAAGGTTTCTTTAAATTCAATAAACTCTCTATATTTTTGCAGTATTTTGTGTGTTTGGTCACTTTATAATCATCGAAATATTACGATTAAATTCGAGGTCTACATTACATAATATATTTGTATAGATGTTCTAGTGTTTACCAGATTGATAGCCGTAAGGTGGTTATTTGCATACAAACGATGAAAAATTTATGAAAATTTTTTCATGAGTCTTAATATCGGTGCTTAACGATAGTGCAACAATCGCTTACTCGTGTCTTGTGTACGAGCAGCGTAATCGATTTTTTTCAGATTAACAAAAGAAAAATTTCAGAATTCTATATATTTCATAGAAATTATGTCATTTATAAAATAAGTAAAATTTGAGTTTGTAGAATTTATAGAACTGATAAAATTGAAACAATGTAGAGAATCTACGAAATTTAATGAACTTATAAAATTCATAACTTACTGAATTTTGAGGAAGAATTCAAAGAATTTTTAAAGTTTATAGGGTTTATAGAAATTAAGGAGAAGAATTTATCGAACTGACACAGTTAAAATCATTTTTAGAAAAATAAAATATACAAAATTTAAAGAATTTTTAAATTTAGAGTATTTACAGCATTTATTGGATTGTTAAAATGATTTAAAAAAAATTTTAACTCATAGAATCTAAAAAATTTCAATAATTTTTAAAATTTATAGAATTTATAGAACATGTAGACTTATTAGAAATTTTAAAATTTGTAGAATATACCGCATTTACCGAGTTTGAAGGAATAACAGAATTTATAGGACTAATATAATTTAGAAAGTAACTGAATTTTTGGACTTTCTAAAATTTGCAGAATTTAAAGGACTCTTACAATTTAATGAATATTCAGAATTTATAAAATTAATAAAATTATTGGAATTTATAGAACTGTTGAATTATGTAAATTATAGTATATATTGGATATAAAAAAATTTTAAAATTTTTAGAATTTATAGAAATTATGAAGTATGATTTGTCGAACTGACAGAGTTGAAATAATTTATATAGAACAATTATGGATTATAATAGAATGTACAAAATTTAAACAAATTTACAATTCATACAATTTGTTTTAAATTTTTAGAATTTGTAGAATTTAGGGAAGTTAAAGAAAGAGTTTATAGACAATTTATAGGAACTAATAGAATCTACAAAATTTGAAAAATTGTTTAAAATTTAGAGAATTTATGGAATTTACCTCTGTAAATTTATTTTAATTAAAAAATTTATGAAATTTATAGAGTTTATGAAAATTATAGATTTTATCGAATTTATTAAATCAAAATTTATGAAATATACAATTAATAATTTTTATTATATATATTTCAATTTGTTTTTAATATTTACATATTGTACTTAAATTTAGAGCATCAATCTACGGGCTCTCAAACTAACCATTTATAAAAATAAGAATTTTAAAAACTTTTACTGTTCAATTCAAAAAATATTCTCTTGAAAAATGCCTAGTTTTAGACTTATTAATTTATGCAATATTGCCACAGAACCGATCACTGAAAATTATTTTTTCGCTATTTCCAACAATTTGCTTGATTTTTTATATTCACACCGCTTCTATAAACCTGTTTTGAGATTTTTAAAATACCGAAAACAAGTATTACAAATTTTCAATATTTTGGAAATCCTAATGATAAGCATCTGTAAAAGCTTAATAAAAATTCCTCCTTTACAAAATATTATATCAGAAATGGTAGCATGTATTTTTCGTTAAACCATTGATGCTTTAAAAGGGACGTAGGTATAAGTCGCAAAGTTTATAAGCCAGATCTATAAATGAAGTAACCTTTGTAACCAGACTAGAAAGATATTACTCAATCTTAACTAAAATTTCTGTGATATCGATATGCCACAATCCTTCATATTTTTTCATATTTCAAGCATTATGTTGTTTATTTTTTGCCTAGATGTTAGCTTAAATATATTTAAATACTCGCAAATACTTTGAGCATTTGAGAAATCTATTCGATCGGTCTTTTCACATACTAGTCTTTAAAGGGAATTTGATCCCAGCTGTTGAAACAGGGTACCTGTATTGAGAGAGAGGTTTGTGAATCTGACTTATAGGGGAGTTAACAATTTACAATCTAACAAGGACAAAAAACCGACAGGGATAAAAGGCCGATTTGATAAAATGACGATATGAACAAAAGGCCAAAGTGGACAAAAGTTATATAGACAAAAATATTGAAATTTTATGAACTCCAAATTATAAATTCTTAAAGTTCCATAAATTAAGTAAATTCAAAAAATTCGACAAATCCTGTAAATAGCCTAACTTTTACCAATTCGGTTAGTTCCACAAATTGTATAATTTCTATAAATTCCTCAAATTTTAAAATTTAACTCAATGTTCTTTGAATTTTATAAGACTTTTAAATCCTTTAAATTCCACAAACTCTGTAGTTGCGATATATTCCTTAAACTTTATAAAATTGATATATTTTATATAAATTTTACAAATTCTTGAATTTTTGTTATTTCTCAGAAATCTATAAAGGGTCAGTTTTTTTAAAATTCCATTCGGCCTTGACTTCGATCTTCAAGGTCATTTGAAGGTCAAATTAAATTTTTAAAATAAAAAACCCTATTTTTGGCCCCGTATTTGGAAATAGTGTAAAATTTAACGTTCAGATAGGATTCGTGGGCTCTTCTTTTGAATGATTTTCGGGGATTCAATTTAATGGGGAATATACTAACACAACACTAACTTAGTACGTTAGATTGTGTTGCAACATTAAATTAAATGTTTCCTGATTAAGTCATTCCCGACTAAATAAGAACTAACCTCAGATAACGAATCAGGTTTTCGCAGATTACCGGATGAGAGCAGGGAGTACCGCGGTCGGTATGCTGCACCAATGTGGCCTTTTAAATTTTTATATAAAAACCCATTGTTGTCGTAGTCCCATTCTACCTGTGCGTGGTGATTACTGAGATGCTTACTAACTATTACAATGGTCCCACAAGACATAGAATTTCACATGAATATTTATGAAGCATCTTTTTGCTGTTTTAAAATAGAGGAACTTGTAGCAAAATTTTACAGTAAGCTAAATTTGTAGCTTTTGATCGGAACACAATAAAATTAAAAATAGAAAATGTTTCGTTCAATTTTTCACTTAATTTGACAAAAAATCAGATATTTCCTGAATATAATAATTGAAAATTACATAAAATCGAAATTTCATAACATTCTTCTGACATTCCTCCACCAATGTGAAATCAAACTTAATTTTAAAATTAAACAAAAACGATTGGTACATCAGTATAGATTATTTACAAATAAAATTAGAAGTGGGATTAGACATTTTTGTAAAATTTCAGCATTCGACTTAGGAAATTGTTCTTATTGTGAACATTTTGAACTTAAACTTGTTTGAGTGATTCAAATTAAAAAAAAATCCAGGAATAAAGACTTAAATACGATTTTTGGATAGGAATTAGAGCCATTAGTCGAATTTCGAGAACCAGTTTTCGAGAAACAGAAAGTTTGTCTGATTTGTTTTCACACAGAATTTAAAATTTTAGTGCAACTACGATGCCTGTTGTTGTATTTGTTACCACCTAAAATATTACTGGACTGGATTTTTAAATTTTTTTATAAAATTTATTGGGTTGGCCAAATTGTTATCCATCCTTTTTTTTGTAATATATATTTTGCTTATAATGCATTCGAATGACGGCATTATTCTATCCGTTGACTACAATAACCAATTAATGGAATTCTCTATAAATTTTAACTTGGCGAAGCATAACAATGTTTGCCTGATTTTATTGACTTTTGTTTAAATACGCTGTACCCAAACATCAAAATTAAAATTCTCTATAAATATTCAAAAATTTTTGTATTGCATCGGTGGACATTTTTTAACCATCACCACGAATTATGATTCCAAAAGAAATAAAATTCGTTTCATTATTTATTGTAGGAAATGGAAAAGCTTTTACTATTGTGGCTAACTGAAGAGCAAAAAAAGTTTTTGAGTGGAATACAGATTTTAAAATGTATAAACTATAAATTTTTGAAATAATATGTGAATAATACACAATTTACATTAACATTTAAAATATTTTATGAAAGTAGTTCGGTTATCATAAATATGTTTTAAGAACCACAACTCATCAACAATTCTAAACATTGTGCGACAGGGTAATGTCAGTTTAAACAAATTTTCGAGCAAAACAAAGGTACAAAAAAGCCTCCCACTTAATAATTCAGACCAATTTTTTTATTCAGTTGGTAAAATTTAATTTTCACCTCTTTAATACAAATCAAAATAAAAAATACAAACCAATCGCACATAGAAAAGTACCCAGGTATTTGAAATTCAAACTCATTTCCATCGCATTACGTTCCACTTTGAAATTAATTTTTTTTTTTGTGTTGTTCCAACTCAACATCCTTTCAAATCGGAAAATTATATCAAAAAAATAATAAAATAAAATAAATTATTTAATAAAAATGTGAAAAATTAAATTTATACATTTTAAAGAAGAGACTTTTTGTTTTTTTTTTTTTGCTTGTCTTTCAACTTTTTATTTTTATTTTGAACAGATTATTTGCAAAAAGCTTTTAACGTAAATAAAATAAAATATGTTTTGTATATGTATGTGTGTTAAATTGAAGAAAATAGATTTGCATAATATACATACATATATATTATGATAACATAAAAAAAATAAATTAATAAATAAATAAAAATTTATAAAAAAAATTTAGAGCAAAACTATTTTTTTGTGTTTGCACACTGCTTGGTATTCTTTCAGGTATATCTATATAAAGTGGCTGTATACTATTACATAATAAAAAATTGCAAATATTGGCAGCTAGTGTGTAAAATACGTGACGTTTTTTAAAATCTAACAATCCAAGCATACATGACAGTAGTTACTCTAGTAATGATATACATAGTTCGTGATATGTTTTTGTATTGGAATTTTTAGTTTACCCATACAAAATATGTCGTTTGATCGATATTTCGATTATGGGAAATAGTTGAGCTACATACACTAAAGGAATAATGAATAATACATAAGATTAAATCACGTTTATATCAAAACTATTTAACGAATAAACTCATCTCGGAGTTGTTCAATAAAATTTTCCATTATTACGATTTACTAAAGTGTATATAGGGTGTAACTTTCAGCACGAGTAATTATTGTGTTAATCTGTTGAATAAATTGAGAAATCACGTACAATTTACCCGCTACAAATTTCATAAATATTTCGTTGACGTTTGGAACAATCGGAATTAAATACTCTAGGCTTAAAGAATGGATGAAACTTTTGGGATGACAAGGTAAATCAAACAAATTACGCTCTGTTTAGTTGGCCGGCCGATCGTTTTTATTTAAGGAAAATCAAATGGTAAATTAGATAAATATTGTTGTTTGTACTTTAAGAGGAGTTGCAATAGTCTTCAATAATAACATTCTGGACTGGTTTTCTATGAGTCCCTCACCGAATTCCAAGCAAACTGGATTAAAGTGCGCTGGAAGCTCTGCTTGAGTATTGTAGTAGTGCTATACCAGTGTTAAACCTTTACTATTGTATAATATATTTTTGGGAGCGTGATTTACATTTTGTGTTTTTTAAGTCACATTTAGCACATTACACAGAATTTACATGGACCTTAATTTAATATAAATCTCATACTATATTTGGGCTTCATCAATCAGTTCTTCTACATTAAGATATTCAATAAAATGAGATATTCATAAAGTCACAGCATTAGAAAATGCAGAAAGCTCTTAAAGTTCAAATTAATCAACAGCTTATTTACATTGGTAGTATTAATACGTAAAGAAATCGAAACGATTTAAAACTAGACTAAATTTACTTTGATTTAAATTAGTTACATATATTGACATTTTGTAACAATTCGGAAAAAACAAACATTAGACTAGAGCTTTTTACTCAAAATTTAACCAATTTGTTGAGAAACTAGTTGCACGTAAATACGTTTGTCTTAAAATATATAAAATAAGATTGGTAACTGTTTGTTAAACAATGTTAAAATTTAAAATCGTCTTACAAGGAAATTTGGACTGCAATAACTACACATTAGTCACTAGAACAACGTCTGTAAAATGTCAGACTAAAAAAGTTTAAATATAATTTAAATTGATAAGGCTCAATTTAAAAAGTTTTAACACAAGAAACACTTAAGAGAGTTAAAAGCTCTTAGAAGAATTTAAAGTTTATCATTAAGGACTTTTGATATTTATGAAATTTTCCTTTGCTTAAAATCACGTTTAGTGCAGCACTCTTTTTACGTAAGAGTAACAAACACCTAACTACAAGCTGTTTTAAACTTTATCACTTGACTAAAGAAGGCTTAGACAGAGAAAAATTAAAATACAGTAAAAATCTATTAATTTAAATTTTAGAAGCTTGAACGTTTTAACACCTTTAAATCTTAAAAGAATAAAAATATTTTCGAAAAAATTTCAAATGTATCATTAAGAGATTTCGACATCTCATTGCTTTTATCATTTAAGTATTTGCAACACTTAGAAGAAAAGAAGCCTTTGAAATGTATCAGTGAGAGCTTTCAACATATTTTAAATTTTGGTTGCTTATATCAAGTTTTAAAAATCAAATGGAACCGATTTTTTTTGTGTTATATCTATTTTTTAAAGTACAGTCAATAAACGCATTGATTAGGGACAGCTTGACTGTTTCAATTTTAAAAAGTGTTTACACTTTAAAAAAACACTGAATAAAAGCTCAAAGAATTTATAGTTTTTCGTTGATATTTTCGATATGTTTTTAATTAATAGTTTTCTAAAATCAAGCTGCAGTATTCAAGAATAAAAGGAACTTAAATTTATGCTTTTTGAGTTTCAGCATGTTGATTGCAGCAAGATAAACCGAATACATTATTTTATATCGATAAAGCTTAAATTTATAAAAGACATTAGCAACACTGAAAAGAGTAAGAGGCTCTAAGATCATTGAAAATGTATTATTAAGAGTTCTCTAAGTAAAAGTTATTTTAACCTAAATCGGGAGAGTTTTAATGCAATTTAAATCTATTAAATTAAAATGTTAGAAGTTTTAATACATTTAAATCTTAAAAAAATGTAAAGCTCTTAAAAGAATTCAAACTGTATATGCTAAAAAGAGAGCTAATCATCGAGAGCTTTCGCTCTCTCAAATGTTGCTTGCATCAATAAAGTTTTAGCATATAATAATAAACAAAACACTTATTGAGGTCCATGCAACAAGCACATTGCTTAGACAAAGCTTTCTCATTAAATACTAAAAATTGTATAAAGCTTTAAGACTAATTTAAAATGTATCATAAAAACCTTTCAATATCTTGTTGGTTGTTTGAAATCACACTTCCGTTTAAGTATATTGGGTTTCTAAATTTGAGCTTTCAAAAGTTTAAGGAATACCAGCGCTTAAACAAAAGCTGTTTTAAGAATTTGAAATGAAACTTAAAATTTTGATTGCTTTAATCAAGTTTTATCAATTAATAATAGTAGAAACTTAAATTTAAACTTTTTTTAGGTTTTATCACGCTGATTTAAATGTAAGATTTAGTAACGTTTAAAATTTTAACAGCAATAAAACAAGTAAAAAGCGCTTAGAAGAATATTTCACATTCCAGCATTTGAAAATAATGTAAACCTAAAGCTTGGCTGTTTTAAATCTTCAACACGTTGATTGCATACAAGTTAGTTGAAATTTTTAAAAAGTTAACACTTGTAAAAATTAAAAGTATAAAAAGTTGGTTGTTAAAAATGTTGTTTAGCATTAAAAACAAAACCTAATTAAAATTCATCAGGATTAATTGCGAAACAGAGACTTTTAAGCTTTTATAATATAATATTACGTTTAAAGTTTGCGAATAAATTTTAAAAATTTTAATTTTAAAGATATAATATTGTAATTTAAATTTAAATAAATTAATTAATTATAAAATTTAATATTTTGTAATTTAAATTAAAATAATTTATTAATATACTATTCGTAACTGGATTGTTTGTGTTAAGCTTAAAAAACCTTGCAAGCCAGTTAAAAAGCTTATTCCAATTTAAAATAGTCCTACAATAAAATATAGAGGTATAATGCCTTAAGCTTGATTGAATTAGGACAGGTTTCAATTATTTACTCTTTAATTTTGATTCTAGATATTTGGGAAATTGAGCAACTTAGGGCGCTTAAATAAGTTTAAATTGGTTAGGCTCAATAGTTAAAAGGTTAAAAACTCTCAGAAGTTTTTAAAATTTATCATGATTGCTCTTGATATATATTTAGGTATGATTTAGTAATTAATTCTAATGGAACCCTAAATTGGATTTTTCTAACCCCTTTATCGTAGAGCAGTTAATAAGCATGATGGTTAGAGGAAGTTTCTACAATTTAAGTCGAAATCTAAATTGACTATGCTCAATTTATAAAAGATTTCACACTTTTCAAAAATCAAAGCTAAAACTTTCATGTCAAAAGCTTGCAAGGATATATTTTGTTCAGTTTTGCGTGATTAACGGTAGCCTTTGACAGATTTGATGTAACGTAAAAATTTTCAACATAATAGATTAAAAAATTCAACGTCACGAAATACTGAACAGGCCCGATGAATCTTCTGTGCTTTGTTGTTTTACGCAACCATACACACATAACTTGTTAAAATTCGCTCAACAGCTTAAGGAACATAGTTCACTTAACTAACTCAATCAAGAAATCGACACTCTTTTAAAAACCTCTTGCGCATATGAACTCAACTCAAAACGGCTCAATCTAATCTGCAACTGAACTCTAAACTCGATCGCCAAATTAATCCCCAACCGGCGATTAATTTGTATTGACTTTTGGGTGATAGGTACCCGATTTCAACTCAACCTCAACTCAAACCTAAGCCCAACAAAAACTCAACCCTAAACTCTTCCCAAACATCCTTTCAATGAAAGATCCAGCTCAACCCTCAAGGCAACACTAAACTAAATGCTCACTCGAAATCTGCATTAAAATTCTAAATGGGTCCAGAGATCCAGATAGACGGACGATTTTTTATTTGGACCAAAAACTTTGACCTGATTTCATCAAATTTATAGATTTATTATTTTCAATTTCTAATGTGAATTTTAATTTTGTGTGGATTCCATTTAAATAATTATTAAGCTGGTTCAGCTGTCTGCTCGTTCCAGTAAACAATATCAATATGTCATCCACATATCTATGCCAATATTGGATTTTTCCGAAAAACTGATTTCTATCGTTCATAATATACGTGTTTTCAATATGATTTAAAAATATATTGGCCAAAGTTCCAGATAATGGGCTTCCTATAGGTAGACCATCTTTTTAAATATAGAATCTCTCTTTGTGTTTAATTTTTTGGACCTAACAATAAAAAATTAAAATCAAAAACATAAATTCCAAATTTTCAGAAAGCCTACACAAACGTGCCAAACGATTCATCAAAAGTCGCATCACCCGTATCAACAAAAGATAGCAGCATACCGCCATATGATCCACAGGCTAAACAGTATTCCAATGTCTGATGAAAACTACAATGTAGAGCTGGGGAACATTAAATACATCGCTCACTAAAATAAGTACCAAGCAGCAGATATAGAGAGGATGAATTATGGATGCAAGAGGAAAATGGAATATCGGGGGTATACCAGTCTAAATTGTGATGTTGATGATACAAAATATATAAGTATGGATTGGATTCATACTAGTATAAAAATTCAAAAAGTCTTTAAGCATTTTGGTTATACTCTGGCGCACAAAACCAATAATAAATTAGACAAATTAATCAAGAACAGGAGTAACGCAACTTTGGATACGGGGGTGTAAAAATTAACATGTTCAAATTGTCAGGCATTTTATTTAGGACAAACGGGCCGATCCTTTAAAGAAAGATTTAGGGAGCATGTAAAATCAATCGGAAAAATCAACCCTGAATCAAAATTCGCTCAGCATATTAATTCTACACAGCATAATTATATAAGTTATGAAGCAAATCTACAAGTACTACATAGAATGAAGAAAGGGGATGTGCTTAGTCGATCCGAAGAATTCGAAATATATAAGAATAAAGCCAACCGATGTATGTTGAACAACAGAATAAACACTGCAACAAATAAACTATATGATTTAATAATCAACATGCAATAAACGTAACCAGAAAATCGTTCCTGAATCAAAAAAATTGTGCGGCGCAACCATTGAAATTCCAAAAAAGTTTAGTATAAAAACGATTGGAAAATACGAAATAATTTATTAAGTAAGTCAACTGACGATGATGCTATAGCATTGAAATCGCTCTTGCAGCAAAATAAGAAACTATTTCACAATAAGGAGCACTTATTCTCAAAAAATATAATAATAAAATAAATATTTAAATTGAAAAAATATTTAAAATTGTATTGATTGTATTTTATTAATTTAAAGTGAAATATCCACAAACACCGGAATCATGGATTCCTTTTATAATATATTACCAACTACTTTGCAGATACTTGAACCACTAGGTTGACAATTTCTAGATACAACAGTTGCCTGCCATGTTATAATGGTTCAAACGCATATTAGTTTCATTGGCAGGCAGGCTGAATTAAAGCCCATTAAAATCCTGACTAAGGCGCTGAGCGATGCCTGTGAATGGATAAAGAAATCAATAAATGAGCAACGTAACAAACAGATATCATAGGGCAAGAACCACAAATATAGAAAGCAACCAAATATCGATTCTTACCTGGACGAACAACGTGGCCAATCATGCAATTTAAGGTTGAAGAGATGAGCAGCAATTTTTTTCATAAACTACGAAAAGAATGGCACGAGAATGAGAAGACACGGAACCAGGTGATTTAATCGATTTTTTTCATTTCCAGTATATTTCAAAATAAAATCTTGTTCTCTCAGAATAATATGTATTTAAAAATTAAACCTCCCTTTACTGGAATATTTTAAAGTTAAAAACTTTTACAGTCTAATTTTAAAATTAAAATTCACTTTTCCAGAGTACTATATTACAAAAATTAATTTCCATTCTTCTACTTCCACTTCCAAAATTATTTCTACTCTAATTTTAAAATGTATTTTTCCTATTACTCCCAGAAATTTAATTTTAAACTATTTTCATCTTCAAGAATATTGTTACGTTTTTGCCTTGTCAATTAAGGTTCGTATCACTGGATTGTGAATAATACAAAATCAATTTAATTTATCACCAACGAATTTATTTATTTTACAAAATTTATTACAACACAGTTTATTAATAAAAATTCACAAAATCACTTTATATAAATTATTTTCAAATTTTTACTGTACACTTATAATTTTTATTTCCACAAAAACACTTTTTAATTCACTTTTTTTTTAATTCCTTTTCAATCTTTACTCTATCGCTTACCAAATATTACTAATCCAATTCGACTTCGTTCGCCTTTTGATATACAAAAACCAAACTTCTAGAAAACTCATGATTTTTTTAGTTAGAATAGTGTAGAACAATTTTATCATGAAAAATTCCATTTAGAACAGTTTAACATTGAGCTACTAATTTTAACTTATTCTATTACACACTAATTGTCACCATCACAATATTTTAAAACTAGAAATATTGTGACGGTGACACCTAGTGTGTAATAGAAGAAATTAATTGAATAGCTCAATGTTTAAACTAAAATGGAATTTTCCATGATAAAAATTGTTACGTAGTGTTTCTACGCTATTCTAACTAGAAAAATCATGAGCTTTCTAGAAGTTTGGTTTGTGTATATAAAAAAGAGAACGAAGTCGAATTGGATTAGTAATATTTGGTAAGCGATAGTATAACGATTAAAAGGAATTAAAAAGTGATTTAAAAAGTGTTGTAGTGCGATAAATAAAGTAAAAGTGATCAGTAAAATTTGAGAATAATTTATATAAAGTGATTTTGTAAATTTTTATTGATAAACTGTGTTGCAATACATTTTGTGAAATAAATAAATTCGTTGGAGATAAATTAAATTGATTTTGTTTTATTCACAATCCAGTGATACGAACAAACGTAACAATGTTTTATTTTAAAAGTAAATCTCCAATTCGTCTATTTCCTTTCTCCAGAACCTGTTTTTACCAGAATATTTAAAAATTTAAAAATATTCCATACTAATTTTATAATTAAATCTTCGTTTTCCAGCGTTTTCACAATAACTTAAAAAGTAAATGATCCTTTTCCAGAATATTTTAAAATAAATTCTTCTTTTTCCAGAAATATCATTATAAGTTTCAAAATTAAATTTCCCGTTTCCAGAATTTAAAATTAAAATATTTGCAACTCTTACTTTAAAATGTATACCCTGTTCCAGAATATTTGAAAATTAAATAGTATTTTTCCAGAAATTCCATTCAAATTTTAGAATTTAATTTTCCAAAATATTTTAAATTATATTATGATTGCACTCTATTTATAAAATTATATTTACTCTATCGAGCATATTTTTTAATTAATCTTAATTTAATTAATTTTTATTTGGTTTAGAATATTTTAAAATTAAATCTCTCTTTACCAGAAGACATTAAAATTCAATCTTCCTTTTCCAGGAATCTCATACTGATTTTAAAATTAAACGCTTTTTTTCCGAAATTCCATTATAATTTTAAAAACTAAACCTGATAATTAAAAATATTCTA
Source organism: Tipula vernalis (assembly GCA_958295665.1). Lineage (NCBI taxonomy): Eukaryota > Metazoa > Arthropoda > Insecta > Diptera > Tipulidae > Tipula > Tipula vernalis. The sequence goes on from OY282560.1 coordinate 38,954,914, forward strand.
AAAATAAATTTTGCTTTCCTAGAGTATTTAAAAAAAATATTTCCATTCTAATTTTAAAACTAAATCTCAGGCTTTCTTAGAACATTTTAAAGTTCAGTCTCTCTTTTCCAGAACATTTTAAAATTAAAAATTAAACTTCCCATTACCAAATATTACAAAATTTAAAATTATTACCATTTTAAAGTTTAATTCCAGGATTTCAGAATATTTTAAAATTATATTTTCTATTTTCAGAAATTCTATTCTAATTTTAAAATTAAATTTCCTATTTTCAGATTATTTTAAAATTAAAAATCCTCATTTCCAGAATATTACAAAAATTAAAAATATTTCTATTCTAGTATGAAAATTAACTTTAATTTTGAATGTTTATTAATTAATTCGTATAATTTCTAATAGGCAACCGATCCTAAGAACATTTTTAATGTGTTTTTCAAATTAACACATATGTGTATTTATGAACAAATATTTATGCCCCAAAAGTTAAAGAATTAGCTTACATACAAATAAAGCTGAGCGACCGTGAAGAAGAAAAATTTTAAGAGAATTTGGCTGTATTAGTATTAGTGAGGATTGATTTTTTTATTGCCATAGCTGATCAGTACGGAACTGCAATAAATGTTCTTACAGTTTTCGGAAAATATTAAAATCATGTGAGTTTTCGAATTAAATCGTCCTTTTCCAGAATTTTTCAAATTTAATTCTTTTTTTTCAGAAATTCATTCTATGCTTAAAATTAAATCTAAGGTTTTCAGAATATTTTGAAATTAAATCTCTTTTTTCCAAATTATTTCTACGTTAATTTTAAAATTTATTTTTCCTGTTCCAGAATAGACATTAAAAATAAATCTCCCTTTTCTAGAAATGCCATACTGAACTTAAAAGTAAAATTTCTTTTTCTTTCTTTGTACTTACCAATTTTAAAACTAAACCTCTCATTTCCCGGATATGTTAAAATGAATTCCTTTTTTTTTTTTTTTCAAAAATACTATGCTAATTATAAATATAAACCTCATGTTTTCAGATTTTTTAAAATTAAATCTTAATTCTAACACTATTTTTAAATTAATTTATCTCATCTTCAGAATATTGTAAATCTAATTACTTGATTTCTGGAAATTCCATTCCAACTTTAAAGTTAAATTTCCCTTTCCCAGAGTATTTTCAAATTAATTCTTCTCTTTCCTGAAAGTCTATTCTAAATTTAAAATAAAACATCAGGGTTTCAGAATATTTTAGAATTAAATCTTCCATTCCCACAATTTGCTTTAATTTTAAAATTTGTCCTTCCTGTTTCAGAATATTTTAAAATTATATTTTCTTCTAATTTTTTAATAAATGTAAAATTTCTATAATATTTTAAAATTAAATTTTTCTGTCTAAATATTAAAACAAAATATTATTTTTCCCGAAGTTCCATTCTAATTTTAAAACTAAATCTCTTTCTTCCCGAATATTTTAAAATTAAAATTACGTTTTCCAGAATATTACAAAAATTAAAAATATTTTTAATGTAATTAGGAAACTAAATCTTTCTTTTCCAGAATATTTTAAAATTAATTCTAATTTTCGTGAAATTCCATTCTAGTTTTAAAAGTATACCTTATGTTTCCAGAATATGTAAAATTCAATTTTCTATTTTCAAAAATACCATTCTAATTGTAAAATTAAGTCTCACTAAAATTTAAAAATTAATTGTAGTGTTTCCGCAAATTGTATTCTAATTTTAAATTTAAATCTTCATAATCCAGAAATTTTAATAAAAATTAAACCTTCTTATTCGAAACAAATTTAAAATTAAAAATATTTACATTTTATTTTAAAAGCATTATAATTATTATTTTTCACGAAATATTCTAATTTTAAAATTAAATCTCTTGTTTTCGGAATATTCTAAAATTATAAATATTTCTAATCCAAAATAAAAACTAAAATTAAATCTTTATTTATCAGAAGAAATTAAAATTTTATTGTTACTTTTCCACGAATTCAATTCTGATTTTCAAATTAAATCCCATTTTTGTCGAATTTCTATTCTAATATTAAAATTAAATCTTCCTTTTCTAGAGTAATTAAAAATTTGTGTATTTAATTTCAAATTAATCTGAGAATCTTTTAAAAATAAATTTACTATTTTTGGAAATTCCGTTCTAATTTTAAAATTGAATGAAAGAATATTTTAAAATTATATCTCAGTTCTCCATAATTTAAAATTAAAATTATTTCCTATTTAATTTTAAAATTTATTTTTCCTGTGAAAAAAGATTTTAAAATTAAATCTTCCTTTTTTTCAAAAATTAAACTGTACTCTTTGAAAATATTGTTACGTTTTAGCCTTGTCAATCAAGGTTCGTATCACTGGATTGTAAATAATACAAACTCAATTCAATTTATCACCAACGAATTTATTTATTTCACAAAATTTATTACAATACAGTTTATCAATAAAAATTCACAAAATCACTTTATATAAATTATTTTTAAATTTTACTGATAACTTTTACTTTCGTTATCGCACTACAACACTTTTTAAATCACTTTTTAATTCCTTTTAATCTTTATACTATCGCTTACCAAATATTACTAATCCAATTCGACATCTTTCACCTTTTTATATACACAAACCAAACTTCTAGATAGCTCATGATTTTTCTAGTTAGAATAGCGTAGAAACACTACGTAACAATTTTTATCATGGAAAATTCCATGATACAAATCATGTAGTAAAAGTTATCAGTAAAATTTAAGACTAATTTATATAAAGTGATTTTGTGAATTTTTATTGATAAACTGTGTTGTAATAAATTTTGTGAACTAAATAAATTTGTTGGTGACAAACTGAATTGAGTTTGTATTATTCACAATCCAGTGATAAAAACCTTGATTGACAAGGCAAAAACGTAACAATATTTTCATTTTATTTTGAAATTAAATAGTATTTTTCCAGAAAGAAGTTCCATTCTTATTCCAAAATGAAAACTCTCATTTTCAGAATATTTTAAAATTTAGTCTTCCTATGCCAAAAATTAAATTTTTATTTAAAAATTTAACTGGCCTCTTCCAGAATATTTTAAAATTATTTCTAGTCTAATTTTAAAATTAAATCTCTTTTCACTAGAAGACTTTAACATTTTATTGATAATACTGATTTTAAAATTAAATCTCCTTTTTCCAGAATTACCAGAAATTAAAAATATTTCCATTCCAATTGAAAAATAAAATCTCATGTTTTCAGAATATTTTAAAATTATATCACGCTTTGCCAGATTTAAAACTAAAATCTTATAATTTATTCTTCCTGTTCCAAAATATTTTAAAATTAATTCTTTGTCCAATTTGTAAAATAAATCTCTTATTTCCAGACAATTTTAAAATAAAATCGTCCTTTTTCAAAAATTCAATTTGAATTTAAAAATTAAACCTTTCTCTTAGAGAAAATTTTAAAATAAACCTTCTTTTCGGCAAAATAAATTCTGCTTAAATCATATCCTAATTTTAAATTAAACTCCCTTTTCAGAATATTATAACAACCTAAATCCTCTTTTTCACAAAATTCATTCTTTTTCACAATCATTTACAATTAAACCTTCCTTTTCCAGAGAATTTATAAATTAATTCGTCTATTCAGAATATTTTAAAATTAAAAACTTTTCCATTCTTAATATTACAAAAATTGAAAATATTGCCATACTGATTTTAAAATTTAATCTCCCTATACCAGAACCCCCCTGGACCCCTTTTCCAACTCAGCGATTCCGCAACGATATAAAGCGAAGACCGAAAATTACAGAGTAACATAAAGATGCAAAAGTTGTCACGAAGCTTGATTTTCATTCTCTCGTCAGGAAGATGAAATTCATTAGTTAATCAGTATTAGCTGAATGTGCTTAGCTAATTCCTAGTCCGTCAATGTCACTAATCACGGTCGGTTTGAGATTGCTTTCATTTTAAACAATTTCTGTCGCAGAAGTTTTCGAATAATAAAAATTTTTATTCAATGTGTTGGTAATTAGCAAGTAAAAATTAACGATATTTGTAGTAACACCTATATATATATATGCATCATTAACTACTTTAAGCAATTAAAATAATTAATGCACAAAACGTGACGCCTTTTAATTTTCGCTTGAATTCAATTAATCATAATTATTGCTATTGTATTCAGTAAGTAATTAAAGGCTGTAAGAAATTCAATTTTTATATACAATGTATGTGCGTCTATGTCCAATTGCGTTATCAACTATAAATTAAACAAATTACTACCAATAAAGCCTTATATACAAGCTATTCCCTAAAAAATACTTAGTAAGTCATATTTGTGTTCATATGGGACGTGTACAACATAATAATAACATTAATGTATGTTGTTCTTACAGGTATACGATAATTACATATTTTTATATGTTTCTTGTATTCTATGCTCATTAAATAATTGTAGTGATTACTATAGAAATTAATAGACATAACAAAAATTTGTCCAGGTGCTCTACCTAAAAGAAAGAATGATTAGGCGGGAATATTGATTTTTGGGCCAGCCCATCGTGTTCTACTAATAAATTACTAATTTTAAAATACATATTTAGAACACATAACAAATAAATATGAGGTACAAAAATGCGACAGACAGTTTTAGGCTCTAAATTTTTTTTATAAATTACTCAGTGTGGCGTTAAGCAGAATACTAAAAATCTTAAAAAGTATAATATAAATTTTATAAGAGAGTAAAAAGAGCAAGATAAACAGAGAGAGAGAGAGAAGAGTAAAAAAATGTGTAATAAAGAAAAAGAGATTTAATTGGAAGATTATGGCTTGTACATAATTTAAATTAAAAAATTGCCGAATATTTAAGAAAAAAAAAATTTTTGTTTTTTAATTTTTATTCTCCAATTAGTAAAAATAAAACCAAATTATTAATTAAAAATTATGTATGATGTTTATAATTTGTGTTTAATTGATTATGTATATACGGTTTTTTTTTTTAAAAATCGGTCAAACTCACCGATGGTCGCAACCGCACACAGTGTTTCATTCCAAATGCACCAAATGGTCCCCATCTTTCACTCACTGGTGAAGTACTCACATGCGATATATCAGCAGCCGATGTATCTTGGGTACGATAAATTCCAATTGGTATTTCACATGTTGTCGAACATAATTTTTGATATAGTCGACCATATGTTCGTATCCACATATCTTCTTTTGTTATTTTCATCTAAATATTGTTAATAAGGAAATTCGAAATACAATTTTGTAAAATAAAATAACAAAAAACAAGAATATACTTACAGATGTTAAAAATCCACTACCAGGCGCCTGATCAATTCCTAATAATAATCTTACAAATGTAATAACATAATCTTTAACAAAAGCCTGATACAGTAGGGTATCCAACATGGAAGCACTAAATACGGTACCGGCCGCAAATGGTAAACGAAACATGTATGATATGTGTGAACCGCGCTCCTTTTCCCGTTTCTCCATTTTGCTTAAGTGTAACGCGTATTTATCGTGCGCCCGAAATTGCATGAAACGCATATTCGAACTTTGTGACAATTCTGTAATGCTTCGAATCGATGGGAAAAACTTAAACATATTTTGTACAGCCACAATTGTATTACAATCGGCGAGTGTATCCTCCTCCGCCGAATTTGATAATTCTTTATTTACAACAACAACATTTTCCGCTAGTGTTATGCCAGCACGTAATAAATCATCAAGACAATCGATTGAGCCGAGCATCCAATAGACGAGCGGAAAATATGATATTGCATCGAGGAATGCAACATCTGGACGACGTTCTAATAATAGTATGATGGGATTTAATGAGGTTTTTGAACGAAAATGGGCTCGTAATGGGATTATAAAATTGTAAATGCCATTTGATGCATAATCGGCGGCTAGGATTATTGTTTTATTTTGCCATTGGTATTCTTTAGCATTGCGATAACTGCAATGTTCGCATACCTGCGCGTGTTAAACATAAAAATTAGTTTAGTGCTCGACAAAATCATTTTTTTTTTGTTGGCTTACCTGAGCTAATTGAAGACAGCATAGTGGTTTCTTTTCTTTTAACAGGAAACACAGTGTTGGACTTACGCCAATATATGGTGATACTGGTGGAAATCCTTTAACAATTCTAGAAAAATTACGATACAAAACATAATAGTAATTGCAAGATGCGATAACAGGTGTCACCACAATTTATTGAACAACTTTTAATTTAATTTTCAATAAAATATTGAAAGATTTTAGTGTCAAATTGCTAATGAACCTTCCACTAAAATCTCTGAATATATGCAACCCCTTGCCAATATTTTTTTTTATTTTTTATTTTTGTTGTAATTAGTAACAATCCCAATTGAATAAATAAAATGAGTTATGTGTGAGAATTAGATAAAACAAAAACAATAAACATCTAAATAAAAAGCACATGCATTTTATACCCACGGGAACCGTAATTTGGTCTACAAGCATTCCTAATCCAAAAATGTATTTTAGTAATTTACACAATATACAATAAAAAATCCTTAATGTTCTATAATAAAATATAAATTCAACAATTAGAAGCTTTTTATTATTTTAATAATCACTATCATAATAAATTAAGAAGCACCAGCATCAATTTTTAAAAATTAATTAATTTCGAATTATTAATTTGACTGTTTGGTAATTAAATTTTGTTTTGTCTTTTTTTTTTTTTGTTAGGATGAAACCACTTACCGAGAACAATCGGCATGCCATGCGGGGGGTGAATAATTTGAATCTTTTGTATCTGGTGTTGAGCTAAAACAAGGATTTGAATCTGCGGATGAGCTCATAACAAGAGATAAAGTTTGTACTTGTGATAGGAGATCATCACTGCCATAGCTAGGGTTATTTATATAATAATATATAGATTTGTTTGGTTTATGTTTGATGTGTTTTTGTTTAATATTATTTAGATTATTTTTTTTTTGTTTTAATTATTATAAATTATTTTAATATAAATATAAAAATAATTATTTTATTAACATTCTCAGGAAAATTTACATAATTTTTTATAAACAAATAATTTAACACAGATAAAATTACAAATCCGACCGCAATATGTATCAGCTTTTATAATAAATTCATTATGGTTGTAAACATTTTACACCATCACACGTTTGGTTTCTTGTAAAAATATCGAATGCTTAATGCTCTTTAGTTCCTAATGAGATTTTAATTAAAAAAGTAACTTCAGCAAAGCTTAAAAGCAGAAGAAGCTTTGAAGAGGTAGACAATTTTTCTTTTCCTTGAAACTTTACTTTACCCAAGCATTAGTTTAGTTTCGAATGGTATTGTTCAGAGCACGTTTGGTTATTGAACGTTTCAGACGTATGATTCAGACTGACTTTAGATGGATGATGAGACAAAATTTCCAAATTTTTATATTAAACAAACTATCGAGGTTCCCTTTGTAAGTACATATATTGATTGCCAATGTGTTAAATGTCACAGAAAAAGAAGACGGTAAACAATTTTGTAGAGCTCAGAATAAGTCACTATATGCGATAGAGAAAAAATGAAATGAAATATTGGAAATTTTAAATTGCATCAATGCCATGCAAGCTGATTAAAGTGATCCGCATCTTGTTGAATTAGTTTGGAATAGCTGAAGTAGATGTTTGAACACTACTTCTATGGGAAGGAGCTAGCACTCTAAGCTTCTGCCCAGCTTTAGTTTCAGGACAAAATTGTGATTTAAGGCAAAATTGGGTTTTTGTTCATACATATATAGATACGCATGTACAACTTTTAACAGTGTGTTTAACAAAAATAAAGTTAATGAAATAAAATGACTTCTAACATTCATTTCCAATTTTCTTGCTACAATAACCAACTTTTAAGTTCTGTACAAATCAAAGAACTTAGGACCAATTTGATATGAGCCGTAGGGCTCTTACAAAAAATTATATCAAATAGCAAGAATCTCAAAGGTTGGCTCATACACTGACTATATAAGTTGAAAAAATATACATTGAGGAATTCAAATCACTCAGGGCAAAATTTCTTTGAAAGTTAACTCGACGAATTTCGAATGGCTCAAGAATGAATTTCAGAGATTCGATCTACATATTGGATCTATCTGTTAGCGGTAAGACTAATTAGCAGGAAATCGCAATCTGGATATATGTTATGTCAGATGATATGATCTTAGCTGGAATGGGCTTGGCGGAATGTCAAAGTAATATGGAGGTAGTAGAAAGGGGAATATCTTGGGCACAATATCTGATTATTAAGCAATACTACCAAGCCGTTTGAAGTGAAACAGTGCAATTTGGCGACCAAACCAAGGTATAACCAATATCAGATTCAACCAAGATTTAAAAATTCGTCTATAACCACGGAAAATTCCCTTAAGACTGCTCAGAGGCAACTCAATCACAACTTGACCTGCAACCCAACCTTTAATTCAATCCCCCCAAATAATCGAGCAATAAAAATGAAAATTGTCACAACAATTACAGGTACCGAAACCTATTGATAGAGGTATCAACCATCGTAATCGGACCATTTTGAATTTTTGCCGCCCAAAAACTTGTGGGCTATAGCACAGTTAATTTTCAATTAAATTGAATTTTCTAAGAAATGTTTAGAAATAATCGAGCAATCAAAATGAAAATTGTCAGAGCAATTATAGGTCCCGAAACCTATTGATAGAGGTATCAACCATCGTAATCGGACCATTTTAGATTTTTGCCGCCCAAAAACTTGTGGGCTATAGCACAGTTAATTTTCAATAAAATTGAATTTTCTAAGAAATGTTTAGAAATAATCGAGCAATCAAAATGAAAGTTGTTACAGTAATAACTGGCCCCGAAACCTATCGATAGAGCTATCAACCATCGTAGTCGGACCATTTTAGATTTTTGCCGGCCAAAAACTTGTGGGCTATAGCACAGTTAGTTCTCAATAAAATTGAATTTTCTAAGAAATGTTTAGAAATAATCGAGCAATCAAAATGAAAACTGTCACAGCAATTTTAGGTCCCGAAACCTATTGATAGAGGTATCAACCATCGTAATCGGACCATTTTAGATTTTTGCCGCCCAAAAACTTGTGGGCTTTAGCACAGTTAATTTTCAATAAAATTGAATTTTCTAAGAAATGTTTAGAAATAATCGAGCAATCAAAATGAAAATTGTCACAGCATTAACAGGTACTGATACCTATTGATAGAGGTATCAAAATCGGACCATTTTAGATTTTTGCCGCCCAAAAACTTGTGGGCTATAGCACAGTTAATTTCAAGTAAAATTCTAGGTAACTCTAACTCATTCCTCAATTCAACCCCCAAATAAATCCCCAGCTGAACTATTCACTGAACAATAGTCTAACCTCAACATGCGAATGCAGTGTATCTTAAATTAATATTAATGTATACAACAACAACAAAATGTAATCGTGTGAATCGTGTTTTTCAAAAAGCATACATTCGGGCGAATTTAGTACAAGGAAATTCATTCAAATCAAATATTTGAACTTAATGCTAAATTAAAAAAAAAAATCCAAACAATAAATTTATCAAGATTTAAACTATTTGGGCTTTCATAAAGCCAATTCCCTTAAACTTAATAACAGCTCAAAGCCTTAACCTATTATTTGACACTGTTTGACAATTTAAAAATTTGTCCTTTTCCATATCTAAGAAAATTTGCTTTCATTGGCCAACATTTGGCCTTGATTTTCTATGAGTGTACTTTAATCATGCTCATCTCTGATGAGATCGAAGGAAATAATTTACCAGCCTATTTATCAGTACCTAGACCTCATGCTAAATATTTAAATATTATTAGTGATCGATTAAATAACGCAAATTTAATCATACAGTTAAATAAATCAAAATTTTGTAGTTAGGATTTTTTTTATTAATGAGCTTGGAATCAAAATATCATCCGATAAAATTTCTGCGATGAATAAATATCTCCGGCCAAGTATGTACTGTAAAACAAATAAGGTAATTTTTAGATGTAGCAAGGTGGAATAGGCGTTTTATTTAAAATTATTCTACAATTCTGGCACCCATAACGGATTTATTAAAACGGAAACCAATCAAAATAAAATGGACCATGGAAGCAACGGAAGCTTTTAAAAAAATTAAATTGGCTTTAATTAATGCTCCCATTTTAAGTAGTCCTGATTATAATCAACCTTTTTTCAGAATATTAGAGCAGTTGACCCAGAAAACCCCTTCAGAAGAAGTAAGGATTGCATATATTTCACAAAAATTAACCGAAACCGAAAAACGTTACACGATTTTAGAAAAAGAGTGTTTAACTGTATTAATTGCTGTAACTAAATAGTGTCATTATGTACTCGTAGAAGGTAGTAAATTTTTTTTGTAACGGATAGTTCAGCTTTTAAGGCAAGGCGATTGAATAGGCCGAGTTGGACGTTGAGAAGAAAATATTAAGAAAATATTTTTCACGATGCACTTTTCCGATATATACGAGTAGATGCCTTTGAAATTCACAAGTTCTCAGAATAACCACCGTGTGGTGCTCCCATCGTTCCGATTTGAGTTCTGTTTTTTTGTTAAGTTTCATCTGTTGTATTTACCAATTTTTTATATATGCTGGTTTGAATATTGACTTAAGTATTGGGTTTGGGGTTGAGTTAAAGGTTAAGTTAGGGGTAAATTTGCGGGTTGAGTTGAAGTTGAGTTGGAGTTGAGTAGGGGTTGGGTTAAGATATAGTGAACAGTTGACCAATTTTTTATATATGCTGGTTTGAGGATTGAGTTGAAAGAGAGTTTGCGGTTGGGTTGAGGGTTAAGTTGGGAACCGTTTGCTAGTTGAATTGGGGTTGAGATGGTGTTGGACCAGTGTTTAGTGAGCAGCTGTGCAGCCTATAAAATAAAGTGAGTGTTTGTATATATGCACAGCATATGTGTATGATATTTAAACAAATCCACACGACTTGACCGATTTGAATAAAACCTTACACAAATATTGTTTAAAACTTAAGAAAGGTCACCGCTAATATCTCAAACCTCAAATTTAACCATTTCAAATTAAAACTTTAGCTAATTAAATGAATGGCCAATTAGGATGGAACTTATCTATTTCTCAACTGATTTTAGTGAAATTTGACTTCCGCGATAGAAATGGGATTCTAAAATGAGTTTTGGATGAAATTTTGGAATATGGCCAAGTATAATGGAACTTGCCTATTTCTCAACCAATTATTATGAAATTTGACAAGTGTGTTGGAAATGGGATCCTAAAGTGATTTTTGGGTGAGGTTCTGGAGTATGGCCAAGTGTGATGGAACTTGCCTATTTCTTAACCGATTATGGTGAAATTTGACATATGCGTTGGAAATGAGATTCTACTCTTCCATTCTAATGGAATTACATATTTTTAAATCAATAATGATAAAATTTGGCTTACGCATTGGAAATGAGATTCTACAATGATTTTTTGATGAAGTTCTGGAATATGGAAAAGTATTAGGGAACTTGTCTATTTATCAACCGATTATGATAAATTTGACTTATGCGTTGGAAATGGGATTCTAAAATGATTTTTGGATGAAGTTTTGCAATTTGACCAAGTATTGGGCAACTTGCGTATTTCTCAACCAATTTTGATAAATTTTGGCATATGCGTTTGAAATCGGATTGTAAAATGATTTTTGAATGAAGTTTCGGAATTTAGCCAAATATGATGGTACTAGTCTATTACTCAACCGATTATGATAAAATTTGACATTTGCATTGGAAATGGGATTCTAAAATGCCTTTTGGATGAAGTTCTAGAATACTACCAATTAGGACGGAATTTCCCTAAATAACCCCTCATCCGTCATCGTCTCATTTTTTTTTTCATTATTATGTAAGAATTATTTTAGAAATTTATGATGACTTCTGAAATGACAGTAAAGTAATTATATTAAAAATCATCAAAAATTTCTAAAATAATTCTTACATAATAACAAAAAAAATGAATTCTAGTGTTAAAATGGGATTCTAAAATGATTTTTAAATGATGTTCTGGAATATGGCCAAGTATGATAGAACTTACCTATTTCTCAACAGATTGTGATTATATTTGATTTGTAGACTAGTATTGGAATTCTAAAATTATTTGTAGATGAAATTCTAGAGTATGAGCAGTTAGGATAGAACTTGTCCTGTTTTGAATGGATTTGAATGGAATTCTATATGTACGATGGAAAATGGATTTTAAAATGATTTTTAGATAAAGTTCTGAAATACGGTAAGTAGGATGTAACTTTGATATTTTTCAACCGATTATGTAAAATGAAATTCGAGATTGGGAATAAGTATTTAAAATAATATTTCTGATACCAAAACTCTGCACTACCGTTATAGTTTCAATATTGCGGCGCGTGTCAGTTAAAGCGAAGGATTGACAAAAAAAGTTTATAATGGAACTTGAATATTAATACGGACATAATTTTGATCGTTTAGTCTCAAAAAACCTCAATAGCTGCATGATTCACAGAAACCTAATTAAACAAAACGGTGGTCAACGGTGTATGACACGCGCTGCAATATTGAAACTACTAACGGTAGTGCAGAGTTTTGGTATCAGAAATATTATTTTAAATCCTCATTCCCTATCTCGAATTTCATTTTACATAATCGGTTAAAAAATATCAAAGTTCCATCCTACTTGCCGTATTCCAGAACTTTATCCAAAAATCATTTTAAAAATAATCTCTCTTCAATAATTTTAGAATTCCAATACTAGTCTACAAATCAAATATAGTCACAATCTGTTGAGAAATAGGTAAGTACCATCATACTTGGCCATATTCCAGAACATCATTTAAAAATCATTTTAGAATCCCATTTTAACACTAGAACTACCGACCAGTCAAAATGACGGATTTACATTTATTGAATTCATTTTTTTTTATTATTATGTAAGAATTATTTTAGAATTGGGAGTTGGATTAATCAAGACAGAAGTTCTGAATACCTCATGAGGTTTCAGCCCCTTTATATTTTCATATTGGGTTTACTTATTGTAATATCGATATTATGCATGTCTAAGAAAACCAAAATTTCAAAACTTTCTTTCGGTCTCAGGCCAAATTCAATTTTAAACTGAGCATAATTTAGCGGCATTACTTAAACCACATTAAACCACAACATTACTTAAATCCGCTGTTTCGTCATATTTTAATCTAATAATTCTTACAGCTGTAAGTTCGGTTTAAGGCCAATCTTTGAGAATACAACCATTTAATTAATAACTTGAACTTTATACTATTACGGAACATTATACTATTACTGCTAGGGCAAGTTTTAACTAATAAATGTGTTGATTAACGGCCGTAAAATTTGTTCCGAATTAAATTAATTCGTAGTAACAAGGTATTCACACTAATACATATAAACAATTTAGGACATACTAGTAACTTAACAATTTAGTAATTAGAACAGATTGGAACAACATAAAGCACCTTAGGAGTATTGAAATAACGAAAATCTTGTTTAAGTTTATTATTGAACAGATTTTATTGAACAAATTTAGATATTTTCTTTGGCCGGATAACATAATTAAAACAATTTCTGAAAAACCCTCGTATAATTTATCGAATATTTATAAATGATTTTCCGAATTTTTTTGAGGAAATCCTAGGAAGCGGTTACCAAAATTTCCTTTATGCTAAGCTGTTAAAAAGCATAAGCTATTCGAAAAAAAATTTACTTTTGACACAAGTGAGGGATTAGGGTTTTTTGAGGCAAATTAGGCCAATTTCAAGTACGTGTTGGTTGTAGTGAGAAGCTGACTCAGTCTATAATAGGAGTTTTTCGAATAATCTGTCCTCAGATAATTTTAGCCAGAAACAGTTTCATTTTTATTTTTTTATTTTTTTTTATCTGGTACGATAATTGAAAAAGGAGAAATTCTTGTACATTTTAGAATAAGGCATTAACTATTGACATTTTGATTCTTAAAAGATTTTCCACTGAATTGAAATATGCATGTAAGTTGGTCAATGAATTAATTACATTTTAATTACTTAAATTAATTAACGGGGGGTCATGACATTTGGAATCTTTTTCAAGCAATTTGTACTCACTCTAGAAGGTATCTCATATTTAGGGTATTCATTAACAAGTTCTACTAGAACAAAAAGTTTGGAAGGAAATTTTCTACATTTAATCAATGGCTCAATTTGCAGAATCTACCTATGGAAAATTTTATGTTTTGTACGCCCCATAATATTTTTGCCTTTAAATCTGGATCTTTAGATTTTATATAACAAATGAATTACTTTATTTCATTAATTAATTTATTGTATCTTTGTTGTAGAAAATTTAAGATTTTACAATTTCTAAAGTAAATTTTGGAGCTTTACGAATTATAATAATAAAATTTAGATTTTACATATTCGATGTAGTTAAATAGTTGTATGAAATACAAAAAACCGTTATTTCACCAAACCCTAGACCTCTCTTGTAAAATATAATTTTGATCACCAGAGAAAGCGTAATAATATTTTTACAAGTACGTAATCTATTTGAATGAAAGTAATTTATCCATTTATATTTTATCTGTGTTAGTAATAAGAAAATAATTTTTATTTATTTTAAATTATTTACCAATAAAAGTCATTTTTTATTAATTGCCAAGTCAATTTATAAAAATACTTAATAAAAATTAGTTCAGTAGCTATTATAGCATTCCAGATTCGATAAATTATTTAATAGAATATTATATAAATTAAAAGAAAATTAGCATATTTTTGCAGCAACAATAAAATAAACGCAAAATATAAATTAGTAATAATTATTTATTAATTTCGAGACCATTTCTAAATTGACTTTGCCATTAATGGATTTTAAAAATATAATAATTTTTTTTTTATTTAAGTATAGTAATTATTTGAAATCAATCAATCTATATATATATAGATATGTATATATATATATATATATATATATATATATATATATATATATATATATATATATATATATATATATATATATATATATATATATAATATGATGCATTATATAATGGATTATTTATTTAATATAATTATTTAATTAAAATGGATTTAAAAGGCTAAAAGATAAAATATGTGCATATATTATATAAAGGGTGGATTATTAATATTATTAGGGTTGTTAATGGTGAATTTTAAATAAAAAGGTAAATATTTACAAAACATTCATTAGTCGAAAAGATAATAAAAAAAAATAGTGGTAAGTCTGGAAATATTCAATTCATTGATTTTGTCTACTCTTCAATAATCTAAACAAACTTCTATAATTGTATATAGATTAGAGATGGAGTACATTTTCTTATCGATTTCTATATTTTATTGTTATACAAAAGAAAAGTACAAAAGCACACAAAAAAAAAATCCATTAAAATTATAAAACAAAAACAAAACTTTTTCACTTGCTTCAGTGTGTATTTGTTACTTTTATAGCTTTTATGGTAGTTGAGAAGAAAATTAATTAAAATCATTAAAAAATAAAATAAATAAATAAATAAGAATCGTTTTCCGTTATCTATGATAAACGAGTGGCTATATGAAGAGAATACATAAAGTAACATCTTTGTATACAGTGAAAATTGAATTTCGTACATGAAATTGTTAGAAAGTTAACACATTGATTCAATTTTTTAATATATACAACGAATATTGGTTTACTAGTGAAATTCAACCAATTTAAGATTATAATATTGATTTGAACACGTTTGATTAAAATTTATTGTATTAGAATCTGTAATAATGAAGTTAGAAATTAGGTCAGCCGTATTTACAGTAAGGACGTGAGATGCTTTACGAGAAGATTTTGTTGGTGACGTAGAACGATTTTAATTTACTAATCCTGTTTATATCATTGGGTCGCGCGTATTTTGTTACACTTTTTTTAGTAATTAATGGTCTAGATATTACCTCAAATATTGTTACCTATATTAAATAAATATTTCAAATTTGGGTTGAAAACAAACCACAGTTGGGAGTCATGTTTTTGGTAACGCGTTGCACATTTTTAATTTTTTAGAATTCTGTTCTTTCAATGTCACCAAGCATATCAAATAACCAAATCTTAAGATTGCGTAGGAAAATATTTATTAAGTTATCAGACTTCACAAACTGGAGTAAGTTGCTTTGGCCTGCCTTGTTGTGTTTAGGGACATACATATATGAACCATGACAAAGTACCATGTTCTCTCCATAACCAAAGTTCGTTGATAAAACCACTCGAGTATTTGAAAACTTGAACTCAGCAGGTATGCTGCATTTATTTGATTTCATAGTATACCAAACACTGACAGTTTCTAACCAAGTAGCTCTTACGCCAGAATAATCTACGTGAAAAAGTCATTCATAGTTACCTGCCTACCCGTATTTCTGTATGGTGTAACAAGATCCTTTAAAAGCTCGCTTGTTTTATGTCCACAGTGCTACCAACTATGTCGGAAAAATTTGTTCTTTTAACGGATATTCGTTGTCCGAATCGCATGCCCACCATGCCGACTTCGACAGGATATACTGCGTAAACTTATTACGGTCTCTATATAAGGAATCAATTGTACATCAACTCGTATACAGATAATTTTGCGGAAATTAGCTTGAAGGTTAGCATTAAGCCTGCCAAAAAGTTCAGTAATTGGGGCCTTTTTGCCGGTTTCTATTCTAGTTGCTCCATTTTAACTTCCGATAACAATTAATAGTCCTATGAAAGCCAATAATTCTTCCTCATATAAGGGTTCCCACACCATAGGCTTTCTATTTGGATTTGCTATGTTCCATTATTGACAAACATTTTCAGTCTTTCTGTTAGTATGTGCTAAATTGGGATAGTGAAGAACCGTTTTTTAGCTAATAAATGAAAAAGAAACACTAACTATCGAAAATTAGTTCGCACTTATAGCAGTTCCATACAAAATATATCTCATTTTAATTTCTATACCGGAGTAATTGCTGTTAAGATTAAGATTTTTTTCTTATCGACAAAGTGAAGGTTAAATTATACTTTAAGTTAGTTTTTACTTTATCAGACCCACTTATAGTGTAACATATTTTCAAAACTCTACATATATAGGTACATATAAATGGCGTAACGGTAATATTTTAGAAAACTTAAACTAAGTATAAGACGGGGAGTGTCTGTTCTTGAAGAAAATGGTACGGAGAATATATTTTTGGGCTACTTTTAAAGGTTTTAAATATTTAAGTACGTTCCTCCCCAACAAGCAATCCCTAACTGATTTTTGACTGAATCAAAGAATAATATAAAGACTTCATATTATATTTCGGGCAAAGTGACCTTCGTATATAAAATTTTGTAATACTCGCATACTTGTGTTGTTTTAACCTTTTAAAGTGGTCTATAAATTTCAGACGATCATCTAGAAGAGTAACACCTAGACAAGATCATTATTATAATCTAATTTAGTTAATACATTAACTTGCAAATTAAACCATTTTCTCAGGGTATTTAAATCATTTACCATGCAATGTTGTACATCTTCGAAAGAAATAGAAGTATATGATAAAGCGGTATCGTCTGCGAATGCTACCGGCTGCCCTATGAATTCTAAATTAAGCAAGTAGTGAAGAAGGATAAACAAAATAGGTCCTAGCACCGATCCCTATGGTACACCATTTAAAACTTCCAAATAATCACTATAAATCTCTTTGGTTCTAACCCGTTGATTCTAACCCGATTCTAACCCGATTTCAACTCCTTACCCCTAAATCCAGCATGATGTAACTTATTAAGCAACATTTTGTGGCCAACAGTATCGAAAGCCATGGTAGTGTCTATGAACAGAGCTCCACATTTTTATTGGGTTGGGTACGAAATATTGTTCTCCAAATTCTTTTTTCCAAAATCTTGGTTTTTATAAATTCTAGAAAATGGGGATTTCGAAACGTTACGAAACGAAAATAATCAAAAACATACATTCTGAAAAATGGAAAATTTACTTCGGTGGAGCCGGCATAAATATGTAGCACTGAGTGCCGCACGTAGTATGACACATATTATTGATACGTGGCCAACCGCTAAATTAACTTAGAATTGTAGAGGCTAACGGTTTCAGTAACTCTCACATGCATGCGGGAGGTCGCTTCGATCCCCCACCCCTCCCGCTGAGCCCACCGAGGGGCTTTTTTGGGAATTTAATATTGGAAATTTAATATTTAATAAATAAGAATAAATAAAAAACAACATTTTGGAAACCAAGTTTCGAGCCGCTCCAATTTTTATTATCATTTAACCGTGGTAAATTTTGGAGAAAAATTTGAGAAACGTATCCTTTGTGTTTAAGGATGCTCTGTCTCTTACAAGAATATAATCATTCTATTTTTATCTAATTCTTCAAATAGGACGAAAATTAACCGTGTTTGAAGTAATAGAATAGAAACAACATTTTCATATTTAATTGGGAAAGTGGCGGTACCAATACTAAAATTAAAAATAAATGTGAGTGGATCTATAATATTAAAGCAAATCTTTTTAATTATTCCATTACTAAAACTGTCCTCACCGCATGACTCAGAATTTTTTAAATTGCTAATAATAAATAGTTCAGAAGCTACAACTGGCGTAAAAAAGAAATTTTTGTTTCAACATGATTTGAAAACATCAGTAATTCTTTTTAAATTCACTCAAGCTCTTTAAGTTAATTTCAATATAACCGTGCTTCAATTTAGCTGAAACAGTAGCAAAAACTTTTTCAAAATACTTCTTCTTAGATTGCTTAATGCTTGCAATAACAAAATTTTTTTGTTTTAGGAAGAGATTTTCCAATTTTACATTGCCTGGATGATGCTTATGCTTTTTAATCCAACTTTGACTGAAAACTTAAAATTTATTTCTAACAAAAACATGATCGAAGCAAGAAGAAGAGGTATATGTCTAGTTATATCATTAACAAGGGATTTAAACCCATTTGAAGCCATTAATAGAAAGTAATCATTATTAACACGAGATTCAACCAATAAATTTATATTAAAGTCAACCAGAATAAAAATATTGTTAGAGACTTTATCGAGTTTTGAACATATTCGGCTACTCCAGCAGAATTAGCAAAAAGTTAACCAATTCAGAATTACTCAATCAAATTTCCAAATTAGCAAGACTGTGTAAGTCAGGAATCCACATTTTTACTCATACTGCGAGTGTTTTGATGTAATTTTTACAAAATTATCCGAGTCACACGAAAAATTAGCATATGTTGTTGGTGATCAGTAAAATCGTTTTTACTGAAAAAGGAAACAATATCATTAACATTAAGACCTTGATTAGCAAGGTCATTAATCGATTTAATAAATTTCATTATTTCACTAATTCAACTCAGATACCTACTGGTATCTCCGATTCTAAAACCTGCTTTGTGGGACAAACAAGAGGGTTAAATTCAAGGCATCTGAGGAGGATTGTTAATAGATTGCTCCCTTATGGTTTAGATAAACATCAGATTGCTCTAACAAATCTTCACATGATTCATAGAATCCTCATTTGTTAAATTTTAACAGTTTTCATTGAAATTACGAGTTTGTCTAAGAACAAACGAATCATACAATTTTTAAATTCGAATACTACAGCAAAAATGAATAACAAAGGTAAAATGTTAAAAATTTTGGAATAAACAAATTTATAAAATTTATTATGAAAATGTTGTGATTTTAAAAGTTTATTTAATTCAGTTTGAAGTTGCATAGCCAATTTGTAAAATTTGAATTACAATTTTGATTTTATCGAAAGTCCCTAACATTCGAAAATAAATTTCAATCTAGGAAGTAAAATAAAATTTGAAATTGTTTAAAGTTTTTAAGGGGTATTTCAAAATTCGCTAATACTGTAAGTACACAGTTGATTCTTGTATTAGAAAAAAAAATCGGGATAATAGGAGAGATGATTGAAAAATGATTAATTTTTCTTAATCATAATGAGATCCAAACTGAATTTTCAGAACTTTTAACAATAATGCCTTCAATATTAGTACTGCCTTAAAAGTTGTTTCAGAATTTGTTTTACATAAATTTATAGTTTGTTGTTATTTTGAGATTATTAAATAATTTTAAAACTTTAAAATTTCAGTTCCTTATGCAAATTTTGAGGTATTGCAGTTCTTAAAAAAAACTTGAAGACAATTTTTACAATCATCGTCCAATTGAGCAATTCGCACCGCACCGTCCAATTAATGCTATGACTAGTCAAATTGTCATAGTTTATTTTTATTTGACCAATCAGTAGTTCTAATGAATACACACAAATGGTCACAATTTAACCTCTCTATAGCTTTAATATTAAGAAAGTTATAACCAAAACAAAATGACTTGTCATAGTTTTCGGAATATTTAGATGACAATGTATAATTTTGCCTTTAATAGTAACTATGACTTTTATAAATAAAACTTTAGACTTTTTATTGATAAATATTTTAATATTAATTTATTAATTGTAAGTATAATTATTTAAATTTGATTTTCTTTGTTATTGATTTGACCTTTAGAAAATTTTTGAAGTTAGATGAAGATATTTCTTTTAGGTAACGTCTAAGCCCACGTTTAGTGGTTTCTTGAATAAAAATTAAATGAAAATGATAATGAAGAATTAGATGATCTGTTAAGTAAATATTTAGCTTTTATTTATGTGAAACGTTTTTTATCGTTTGCTTTACCAAAACATATTTTAGATGATAATTTTACTGATGGCGGCTCGGAGAATGTACCTGAAAGGGAATCACCAGAAAACCGCTTAGTTCCACCAATTATGCGCTCTTTGTTCGCTTTATATTCAAGTGTTATTTGTGTAAATCTAGATGTCGAACGTCTGTTGTAACAATACCTATTTCCGACAAAGAATAATCAAAAGAGTTATTCTAAAGCAATATATAACGCATTAATTTGTACGATAATCAATTTTTATAAATTAAAACTTTTGAAGACAGCGGTTCAGAGTATGTTCCTTAAGATTTCAGCCCGTTTAAGCCTCGTCGGCCAAGAAAGTTTGGCGTGGAATCAACTGAAAGCTGTACAATGCCGGGGCCACAGTTATGTACGAGTTTGATAAACTGTAACAACAGAGATATTAAAACAATGCAAATTTCCGGAAGAAAACGCAATAAAAGCGAAATTAATAAGGGACCCACCCGAAAATGGAAGCCAAAAACCAAAAAATGAATAATTAATTTAGGCGGCATATAATTGAGGTGTGGTAAGTGTAAGCTTGTTGAAGTGCTTCGAATTAACCCTGGGTAAAAATTATTTAACAGATTCTGGGCATTGTGTTGTGTTACTCTTTAATGGAAATACATACTAAGCCATACGACTGCTACAGCTAAAAAATTACCACAAATTGAAAAAAACTTTAAACGAAACGGAAATCAACAGTATTTTTGACGAAAGCAGGAAGCGAAAAGACAAGAGTTATTAAAATCATGTTAACGGATTGTTTCGGCTTCGAATTCCATAATTTTTTTAAAGTTGGAAGACGAAACTTTAAAATTGGACATGTGTGGAAATCGCTGCAGGAAAATTTCCGAATCTCAAGCAAGTACACAATAGCAAGGACGAGAGAGAGTCGCATTATTTAAGAAAGCGCTCCGAACGCGAATATTTGTTAGGCAACCTAAATATCATTACAGGCTGTAGGTTAAATATTTTGTAGATTGAAGTGTACGACTGCAATTCATTCACTTCATTTAGACAAACGAGAAGCTTTAGAATTGCAGCAGTTTTTGATTTTGAGATAATTTTAACGTGCCCGAATGCCGAAATTTTTATTCTAAGCGAAATTTTAATTGCCGTAACTAGACAGTATAATTCAGAGAGTACTTAAAAGCCAGAAACGAAATTGTGAGCTGCTTGTTGACATTTTTGAATTTTTCTCCGCATTTTCATTACCGAATAAACTATGACATTTTGATATCAGAACTGACTATTTTCTCGTGAAACAAAATTAAACTAGGATAAGTAGCTTTGACGCATGTTAGGTCCCTTAAATTTATTCAAAAACTATGATTAAACTGATTTTATCGAAAACCTAATGTGCATATTGAAATTCATACTTTGACTTAATTTCAAATAAAGAGGTTGAATGTTTTAGACGATAACCTAAAAAACTAGCGTCCTTTAAAGTTGATGTTTTCAACTTGTCATAGTATTAATTGGGCGGGGCGAATTGTGAATTGAACTAGTTCAAATAAGACCATAACGAAAATGTAACTGCTTTCGTAAACCGATTTGAACGCCTAGTCTTGGACCTTAATGACCCATATATTGAAAACAAATTAAAGGATGTCATTTCAAAGGGCATTCGAAGAACAAACAAGAACGAGTAATAAAACAGATAATTCCGATACCCAATCAAAATCAACCATTCGTTACCAATTATTTCATTAGCTAGGATATGTTTCTCGAAATTCCTATTCCTTTCAATCGTTCGTTTGTAAACTAAACAAATTTTAATTAAGTATAACCAGTTTCCTAATCTAGTGCTGGAAACAGACGTGCAGAATTTTGCAAGCATCAAAATTAGAAAACACTAGTTTATATGAAATGAAACACATGGATTCATTTCGTCGAATTAAAGCTTTTGAAGACAGGGGTTCAGAGTATGTTCCTTAAGATTTCAGCCCGTTTATGCCTCGTCGGCCAAGAAAAATTGGCTTAGAATCATCTGAAAGCTGTACAACACCGAGGCCACAGTTTTGTACGAGTTTGATAAACTGTAATAACAGAGATATTAAAACAATGCAAATTTCCGGAAGAAAACGCAATAAAAGCGAAATTAATAAAGGACCCACCCAAAAACGGAAGCCACAAACAAAACCAAAATGGAAAACCAATTTAGGCGGCATATAATTGAGGTGTGGTAAGTGTTAGCTTGTTGAAGTGGTTTGAATTAACCCTGAATGTAAAACTAAGAAACTATCAGGAATATTTTATCTCAGAAAATCTGCAAAAAATATTTAACAGATTCTGGGCATTGTAATGGGAAAATGGGAAATACAATACGCATATTTACATGAAATTCCATTAAATTTTTATTCTCGACCTTTAAATATAAAACCACACCGTTTGATGGAGTCTACAAAAATTGAAATCACAAATTGTTGATCAAATGTTTCATGATGGTATTATTGAACATAGATTTGGTACACCTCTGGTAGTAAAAATTAACTCGAGACGAAAAAAATGGCGAATTGTCGACTTTAGAAAACATAACTCGATTAGCACATTACGGAAATACTCGATCAACTGGGAAAGTCGACATGTTCCACTTCATCCAAATGATAAAATCAAAACAGTATTTAGCACTCAATCTGGCCGTTTTCAATTTTGAAGAATGCTGTTTGGTTGTGTTATCTCGTTTGAATGGAATTCGCCGTTTCGTAAAGAAAATTTAACCTACAGCTCCAAAGGTTGGAGCTGTAACTTTTAACAAAAGAAGTTACCTATCTTTACCGTATTGTTTTCAGTTCTAGTGTGAAAACAGATCCTTCCAAAATTGATTATATGAACCAATTTCCAATTACCAGGAATCAGAAGGAACGTAAATCATGTTAAGGACCAGTTAGTATTTTATTACAGAACAGAAAAAAAGGCAATCGGTCGTACCCAATAATTGACAAGGAATAACAAATAAAGTTTCATAAATACCGAGCAATTACTTCGCATCTTCCAAAATTTGTTGGCCAAAATTTTCATTATGATTGATTAGGTGCGGCAAATCGATCTAGATGAAAACAAATACGACTCATTTTTTAACTTAGGAAAAGTAGTCACAACCAAGATTTTTTGAGTAAGATTGTTGAATAACATAACTTCAAACGAAATTCTTGCAGTTATAACTCGATTGGCTTCTGTATAGAAACATTTCGTAGAACATTTCGGTCTGCTCATTTTTATGTGTAAGTGAACATTCAATGCTTTTGATACAATTTTTCGTCGTTTCACGCGTAATTAAATTCAAAGAAATTAAAAAAAAAAAACTTTAAATTAAATGATCAAATAAAACAGAAGTTATTACTTTCATTTATATAATTTAGTCGTATCAAAATAATTCATTTTCATTGGCCAATATGTAGAGATAAATTGAATAAACTTTTTTTATTTTGTTCAAATTAGGAGATACATCAAGAAGTGAAATTATTTTATAGGAGATTGAATAAATTGCGAAAAATAATTTATATTCTGGCTGTTCTGAGTGTTTTCTTCAATTATGTACATCAAAAGTTTTCTTGACAGTTACACTAAAAAGATTTTGTTTGGTTCATACATCAAAATCACCACTGAGTATCCGGTGAACAAAGAGGATACTCTGATGTAGATTACATATGTATAGTATATTTGAAAAGAGCAAGTTTTGTTTCTTGAATTTTGGGGATGCAACATGATAGCACTGATAAGACGAAATATGCCCGTAATTTTCTTTTAGTACTTTTCTAATTTCAATTTCTGGTATATGGAAGTTAATCAAAAATACTCTTAAAATAGTTGAAGCTCACAAAAAATGAACGAGAATTTCTACTACATAAAAAAAAAATGGAGGTGTGGCCAACACACGACTTTCTTTTACGAACAGAGAATTTTGAAAAATTTTAATTTTTTTTTATAATTTTTTAAATTTTTTTTTTTTAATTTTTTTTTATTAATTTTATTTGCTTTTAATTTTTGGAAACATTTTGTTTTAGTAGTTTTTTGTAAACCTTATACTTTTTAAGATATTTGCAAAATAAATTTTCTGGACCAAGGGAGTGGCCACTTCCGGTTAACCGATTTGGAGTAAAATTCACTGGGACCTCCCAATTTATCAAAAAAGCTTAAATCTGAAGTTTCAGTTCGATTGGTTAAACCATCTGGGCTGTAGAGAGGACACAGACAGACTGACAGACTGACAGACTGACAGACTGCCAGACTGACAGACTGACAGACTGACAGACAGACACCATTTCGAAACCCACTTTTTCGGACTCAGGGGACCTCAAAACAGATAAATCACTAAAAATATCAAGGTCCAAAATTTGTATGATTACTATACTTTATTTTACTAGAGTAAAAGAAAGTAATTAATATTAATATTATTAGAATTTCAATAACATCACCAGAACAAACTAGAAAAAATTCTAAAATTGAAATTTGGATCACATTAAGATATCAAGAATTATAAGTATTTTAGAGTTTCAAATTATTCAAGAAACTGACAAATTTAACAAAACCTCAAATTTTATAAAATTCGAGAAATTATCAGAATTTTTTAAAATTTTAAGGATAACCTCAAATCAATAAACTTATGAATGTACACATATATTTAGGAAATTTAAGTATTCATTTAATTAAACGATTCTAAGAATTTTAAGAATTGGGCAATTTTCAGAAATTTTCAAAATTTATAAGTTATGAATTTGTTTGAATAATTTACCGAATATCGGTACCAAAAATGTCCATAATTTAATCAAATTCAAAACATTTAAGGGATAACATTTCTTAAACAGTTTACAATTCCCAGAACCTGAAAAATTTTGAGAAATTTTGAATTTTTTGTTAAACATATTACCGTTTATAAAAATTCCTAAGTTTCAAGAACATCCATCTCAAGAAATTTAAGAACGTCAAATTAATTTCAAGAGTTGGTGGTTTTGGGAATTTTAATCTGATTTATAAATTTTAATCTATATTTTTAGTTTCGAGAAATTTCACTCCCGACAACTGAGAGGCTCGGACCAAATTATTCGAAAGTCTCGGGAATCCGCGCGTTTTTTTTTTTTTTTTAATTAAAAATAACAAACTTATCTTTGTTTTGTTAGTAATT
Source organism: Tipula vernalis (assembly GCA_958295665.1). Lineage (NCBI taxonomy): Eukaryota > Metazoa > Arthropoda > Insecta > Diptera > Tipulidae > Tipula > Tipula vernalis. The sequence goes on from OY282560.1 coordinate 38,980,709, forward strand.
CATTTGTTTTGACAAAATTTTATCAGATAATATTGTTGGTTTGCCCGATTTGGAAAAAATTCGCTCGTTTTGCACTAACTTGTCTGTCGAAACCTGAAATTGGAGTTTAGTTACAAACTGATCACGCACGACCTTCTGCGTTAGAGTCTGTCCTCATTTGCACCATGCAAAGCTCATTACTACGATTGGCAGTTTCTGCAAAACAATCAGTTTCTTTTGAGTTCCTATTGCGGGAGCTTTGATGGTTATTCATTTGTTATGATCACAAAATTGTTAGTCTTGCATTGTCGAAGCTGCATGATGATTGATCCGTTTCTGAGAACTTGGAAAAGGCTTTTCACTGTGTCGAATGCTCTCTCCTGTGCTATGGCTTGTGGTTATTGACGAGCTTCTTGTTAATCTATAGCATTCTGGCTTCATTGCCTAAAGTTATGCTGATAATTTGTATGTGGAAGTGGATAATTTTTTTTTAAATTTTAGATAAATACTTGAATGTCTTATCCGACTTAATGCAACAGGCCCTACTTATAGTGGATGCATGATGTATTGAGAACGACTTCAACCCGTTTAAGACTAATTTAGTCGTCTTTAATAAGCATAGAATTATTTAAATCTTTTTTACCTCTTTTTTTTGCAGCGACTGAATTACTAATTATAGGACAAACAGTTTTAGAAATACCAATTTGGAATTTTGGATCACGTTACAAAAAATTGTCGATACTACTCGGTTATACTATAAATTACTAGTCTTAAAAGAAACCAAAAACTAAAACCACTTTAGATTTCGAAAACTTAACCCTCCATCATAATTCAATAAATATTCAATGGTCAGACGCTTCAACAATAATATCAACCATGTTTCACTCCTTTCCGCTATTTACATTATTCATGAATAATCCAATTTACTTTGCTTGCTACTAACAGTACCCTTCAAAAATAAAAAATTACAAAAAATGTGGGTATCCTAGCAGCAAAGTCTATAATACCTAAACCATAAGTAGTAAAATTTTCTATTGATATATACGTACATACATAAAGGCTTTAGGGTTCATTAAAAATTTTACCATCATGAATACATAATGACAACCTATCGTTATACATCCTCTTCAAAATCAACCTTTTTGTGTGTTCCATGTAATAACAAATAATCTCGATGAAAAATCAATGAATTGAATAAATCTTGCCGTCGTCATCATCGTCGTTGTCCACTTCTCAAAATCAGTATTAAGTAAGGTCAGGACAAAAACAGGAAAAAACCTAAATATTTTAACAACCTATATTATGGAATGCCTAAATGACTTCATTAATTTAATTAGGACATACATTTTCTCTATTTATATATTATGTGGGTAAATTTCTTATTAATGGTGGAGTTAGAAATTTAGAAATTTTTATTGACATGCACTTTCTAAATTAAAAAAAAAAAAATGAAAATATAAAATAAAGTTAAAAGTCGGGAACATTTCAATTTTAAGATACACAGCGCCAATCAAATTAAGCTGGGTTGATTTTTTTTTATTTTTTTATTCAGATAATCCATGGTGATCGACAAACATGTTATATATTTTGAAACGTTTCTTTGTGCTTTTTGGTATAAAAACATTTAAAAAATAATAAAAAAAAAAAATTTGAGATTGAAATGGAAAAAGGTAGAAAATTTTCTTTGTCATAACATACACATTTTTCTAAAAATAAATCGTAAACTTTTTCAATCTTGTGCCATTGAACAATGCGTAGCTTTTTTCTTTATTTACGGCTTTTCATAATAATAATAACGGGGAAAAAAAAGGAAAATTTGAGGGGAGGGAAGTATTTTCCAATTTTCCGTAAATCTTATTTGTGTCCTACCATTTATATAAAACCTAACAACAGTTAGTTCAGTTTCAATTAACTTACGCTATTTTTTCGGATGGTGATCGCCACGGTACATCATCATCGATCTCATCATCACTCTCATCACCCTCATCGCCGTCATCATTACCTGATAAACTAAATGATGATGATGTAAACATGTCGGGCACTGGCAATATTGACGGCCTCCTACTACCTGAAATTAGAGAGGGAATAAAAATTTGTTCTTGGGAAGTAAAAGTGTAATAAAATTATCAAGTGGAAAATACGAAAAGGGTTTGGATTGGAATAAGAGTTCGTAACATGATTACAAGTTGAATGAAACCGATATTACAGTTTGCATGCAAACTTGAAAATAAATTCGAAAAGTTGATATACATTTAAATTTGGAGTGGTTTCAAACAAAATTTTTCTTTGAATACGAAACCATTTAACTTTTTGTTAATAATTGGACTCCCTCGTCTCTTTACTTAGATAATTATTTTACGTTTTTCTTTAATCCTAAATTTGAAAACATGTGCAGGGTTTTTATGCATACTTAAATACAGTCAGTGGATAAACATAGATTCTTTCTTTTCCACCTTTTTTGCTAATAAGCTTCAGGATGATCGTGTACCAACCATTGACACAAAGAGATGTAGTGATATTACCACATGGTTACCGATTCAAGTTGACCAATTTTTTTATATTTGATGCTTCGAGTATATAGTTTGCGGTCGATTTAGGGTTGTGCTAGGTTTAGCGAGCAGTTCAGCTGGAGATTTATTGGGAGGTTGAATTGAGGATTGAATTATAGTTAGTGGCCATTGATAAGTAGAGTGGTGGTTGAGTTTAGAGTTAATTTAAATGCTAGGTTAAAAGTCAGCTTCAAGTTAGGTTGGAGTTGGACAGAGGTTGAGTTGAGGTTGAGTCAGCGGTTCCGTTGAAAAATTATCCGGGGTGTTGTTGATGGAAGTTAGCATATAATGTTTTAAGTTGAGTTCATGTCTGCCTGGAGGTTTTCGATTCGCGTTAACTTGAGGGTTGAGTTGAAAGTTGAGTTACCGGTTGCGCTGAGGTTTCATTCCCTCTAACTCGAGGTTTAGGATTGTGTTGAGTTCATGTATGCATGTAGTTTTCGAACATTGTTAATTTATGGATTGAGTTGTGCATTAAACTTGAGGTTGACTTGAGAATTCAGGGGGGTGGGGGGTAATTGAGGGTTCAGACTGAGATATGTCTAAAGTAATGTAGGGTTCAGGTGGAAGTTAGCTAGAGCTTGAGTTGAAAGGCTGAGTTTGAGGTAGCGTTCTGTTAACATAGGGTAGTGTTGGGGTTGATCCAGTCGTCTAGTTGGTGATTTGGGCGATGACTGTTGTTGTGATCAAGCCGAGTAAAGTAAAAAGTAAAAAGTAAAAAGTAAAAAGTAAAAAGTAAAAAGTAAAAAGTAAAAAGTAAAAAGTAAAAAGTAAAAAGTAAAAAGTAAAAAGTAAAAAGTAAAAAGTAAAAAGTAAAAAGTAAAAAGTAAAAAGTAAAAAGTAAAAAGTAAAAAGTAAAAAGTAAAAAGTAAAAAGTAAAAAGTAAAAAGTAAAAAGTAAAAAGTAAAAAGTAAAAAGTAAAAAGTAAAAAGTAAAAAGTAAAAAGTAAAAAGTAAAAAGTAAAAAGTAAAAAGTAAAAAGTAAAAAGTAAAAAGTAAAAAGTAAAAAGTAAAAAGTAAAAAGTAAAAAGTAAAAAGTAAAAAGTAAAAAGTAAAAAGTAAAAAGTAAAAAGTAAAAAGTAAAAAGTAAAAAGTAAAAAGTAAAAAGTAAAAAGTAAAAAGTAAAAAGTAAAAAGTAAAAAGTAAAAAGTAAAAAGTAAAAAGTAAAAAGTAAAAAGTAAAAAGTAAAAAGTAAAAAGTAAAAAGTAAAAAGTAAAAAGTAAAAAGTAAAAAGTAAAAAGTAAAAAGTAAAAAGTAAAAAGTAAAAAGTAAAAAGTAAAAAGTAAAAAGTAAAAAGTAAAAAGTAAAAAGTAAAAAGTAAAAAGTAAAAAGTAAAAAGTAAAAAGTAAAAAGTAAAAAGTAAAAAGTAAAAAGTAAAAAGTAAAAAGTAAAAAGTAAAAAGTAAAAAGTAAAAAGTAAAAAGTAAAAAGTAAAAAGTAAAAAGTAAAAAGTAAAAAGTAAAAAGTAAAAAGTAAAAAGTAAAAAGTAAAAAGTAAAAAGTAAAAAGTAAAAAGTAAAAAGTAAAAAGTAAAAAGTAAAAAGTAAAAAGTAAAAAGTAAAAAGTAAAAAGTAAAAAGTAAAAAGTAAAAAGTAAAAAGTAAAAAGTAAAAAGTAAAAAGTAAAAAGTAAAAAGTAAAAAGTAAAAAGTAAAAAGTAAAAAGTAAAAAGTAAAAAGTAAAAAGTAAAAAGTAAAAAGTAAAAAGTAAAAAGTAAAAAGTAAAAAGTAAAAAGTAAAAAGTAAAAAGTAAAAAGTAAAAAGTAAAAAGTAAAAAGTAAAAAGTAAAAAGTAAAAAGTAAAAAGTAAAAAGTAAAAAGTAAAAAGTAAAAAGTAAAAAGTAAAAAGTAAAAAGTAAAAAGTAAAAAGTAAAAAGTAAAAAGTAAAAAGTAAAAAGTAAAAAGTAAAAAGTAAAAAGTAAAAAGTAAAAAGTAAAAAGTAAAAAGTAAAAAGTAAAAAGTAAAAAGTAAAAAGTAAAAAGTAAAAAGTAAAAAGTAAAAAGTAAAAAGTAAAAAGTAAAAAGTAAAAAGTAAAAAGTAAAAAGTAAAAAGTAAAAAGTAAAAAGTAAAAAGTAAAAAGTAAAAAGTAAAAAGTAAAAAGTAAAAAGTAAAAAGTAAAAAGTAAAAAGTAAAAAGTAAAAAGTAAAAAGTAAAAAGTAAAAAGTAAAAAGTAAAAAGTAAAAAGTAAAAAGTAAAAAGTAAAAAGTAAAAAGTAAAAAGTAAAAAGTAAAAAGTAAAAAGTAAAAAGTAAAAAGTAAAAAGTAAAAAGTAAAAAGTAAAAAGTAAAAAGTAAAAAGTAAAAAGTAAAAAGTAAAAAGTAAAAAGTAAAAAGTAAAAAGTAAAAAGTAAAAAGTAAAAAGTAAAAAGTAAAAAGTAAAAAGTAAAAAGTAAAAAGTAAAAAGTAAAAAGTAAAAAGTAAAAAGTAAAAAGTAAAAAGTAAAAAGTAAAAAGTAAAAAGTAAAAAGTAAAAAGTAAAAAGTAAAAAGTAAAAAGTAAAAAGTAAAAAGTAAAAAGTAAAAAGTAAAAAGTAAAAAGTAAAAAGTAAAAAGTAAAAAGTAAAAAGTAAAAAGTAAAAAGTAAAAAGTAAAAAGTAAAAAGTAAAAAGTAAAAAGTAAAAAGTAAAAAGTAAAAAGTAAAAAGTAAAAAGTAAAAAGTAAAAAAGTAAAATGTAAAAGGTTACGGAATATTTTGTGGTTGAGTTGTGGGTTTGACTTTAGTTTGAGTTTATATGTGCTCGTAGTTTACGAACCAAGTTGATATCGAGGTTAGGTTAGCCGTTCATTGTGGAATTAAATGGAGGGTTGGGATTTGGTTAGAGCAAAGTTAAGTTGCAGTGGAGTTAGGGTTGAGATAGCTTTCGTTGGGGTTAAGTAAGGATATTTGGCTTAAAATTGAATTTCTGGTTTAAATGGGGATTGAGTTGAGGGATAGATTGATTTGTGAGTTAACTTAAGAATAAAAGATTTGTGAGTTAACTTAAGTTACAGTTTCTTGAACACTAGAAACCTTTGAGAATTTCAATAGTACTCACCCCTTCTTTGATTTAATACGTCTGGACTTAATAAATTAGGATTACTTTGTGGTATATCTAAATGATTAGCTGATGACATCATGGTTGAACCTAAATTTGGATTATTTGTACTTTGTGGTTGCATTGGAGATGATGATTCCTTTAAATTTTGTTTCGAATCGGATATTGTTATTGTACTTTGTTGTGGATCTTGTGGAGCTGTAAAATTTATGTGAACCAAAATTTAATTATTATTTAAAAAATTACAATAATAAATATTAAACTTATAGCTATATATGAAAATGTAAAAAAAACTATCAAAAAATTTTTTAAAAGCATTATAAATTACAAAAAAAAATTAAAATAAAAGAAAAAAAAATCTAAATTAGGATTTAATTAAAATATTTATGTATAAAAATTTATATATGTTATAATAAACATTAAAATTAAGTTAATAAATTAATTTTAATAATAATGCGTTTAATTAAAATAACAAAATAGGAAAATTTAATAATTAATTAAATATATAATTATATGTTATTGGATCATGACAATTTCTACTAATTAAATAATTAATTATATTAAAAATTACAAATATTAATTTTTTTTTTTATGGTAGAGATAGTGGACAAATTTTTAAATTTTTTTTTTTATTTATGACATCATTTATAAAATAATTGGTACAAAATAGATTTATAGGAAGAAATGCAATTATATTTCCTATGTATTTAAAAGGTGTAAAATTTATGTGCATTAATTTTAGTTATTAAAAGTTGAAGTCATGCATTTCGAATCGTACATTTATACAGTGGATATTTTATAGATTTTTAATTGGGAAATATTAATTAAACATTTACTTAGCCACGAGAATGGATATATTTCGATATTGGTAGGAAAATTTAATCACATAGCATTCAATAAATCATTGTTATATATCTGCATATTGGCGCCTTGCCAAGTTTTCAATGAAATATTTATGCATTTTTACGAATGAGTTTTTTTTATCGTTATATTGGAAACAGTAAAATTAATTAATAAATATTATTGAATTGGCATATTGATAAATATTTCAAAAAGCATGTTATGGTTAAAATTTACATTTAACGGTTAGTTTTTATTTGCAACATTTAAAAACTAAAATTTATAGTACTATTAAGAGTAGTACTATAGTGTTACTACTACTGTACTACAGTATTATTTTCTTAAAATTTTAAATTTTAGAAAAATTATTGAAAATGTTCAAATCTAAATTAAATTAAAATTCATTTGGTCTACTAATACGGCCTGAATTTCTGTAGTTTCAATTAAATAAATTTTGAAATTTTTCTGAAACTTAATTGGGCACATTCTACATCCTGAGAAACTGTAATAAATAAAATCAAAACCGTAAAATGTGATCCTTCGTATTGGGAAATATAGAAAACTACCATCTGGAAGAAATTTTCTGCCAGCATCATCTGGAAGAATTTTTTTATTCCATTGTTTACCCATTTCTTCAAATATTATCATTCACGCGCCATCTACCAAAGTCACTGGCATTCAAATTTACTCGATTAATTTGTTGTTTAATTTTGAGATTTATTTAAAATTTAATCAAATTTAGAAAATGGTTTTAAATTTGTTGGTAAAAAAATGTTTGCAAATTAAAAATGAGTCATAATAACTATGTACACTAGGTTAGGTTAGGTTAGGTTGGAGTGGCTGCTTACGCACACTTAGACCGGTGACGGTCCATTGTGATACCACAGGATGTATCCCCTTTTACCCCTATTGGAACCATTTCGAGCTACTTATGTAGCGTAAGACGTCCCGCACTTTAATGTTTTCGAGATCCGAGAGGCAGTCCATCCTGAACTTACCTAAATGTTTGTGCCTTCTGAGAGCCAATGCTGGACACGAGCAAAGGAAGTGGACCAACGTCTCTTCCTCCTCTTCGTCCAAGCAGCTTCTGCAGAAGTCATTAGCCTCCAGACCCAGCCATCTTGCATGTTCTCCAAAAAGGCAGTGTCCCGTGAGTATTCCTACGACCGTTCTTAATTCACGTCTTCGTAAGGATATTAATGCCCTAGTGCGCCCCAAGTCCAGCTTTGGCCAAACTTGTCTTGCAACTCTACAGGTTAGGGTGTTAGACCACCTTTCCCCCGCTGAGGATAGCGCCTGCTTCCCAAGTGCTTGTCTCAGCGCTGTGATAGGCCTCCCCAGACTTGCCCTTTCCGGTTGCAGCTGGAGAGTCGTACCATGCCTAGCAAGTTCATCTGCCCTGCAGTTCCCCATGACGCCCGAGTGACCTGGGACCCAGACTACCTTGATGTTGAAATGCTCACCCATCTCATTTAGAGATGAGTAACAACGTAACGCCACCCGTGACGCCAAAGACACCGATTCTAACGACCGGATCGCCGCTTTACTGTCCACATAGATTGTGATATCGTCTGAGGATAACACATTATGCTTCAACCACGTCATGACCTCCTCAATCGCTACGACTTCAGCTTGGTACACGCTGCAGTAATCAGGGAGACAACTATGTACACTAACTAAGGAAAACTCTTTGGATCTCGATTTTCGCAGAATTGGCTTTTTTATTGAATTTTAGCATCAGCGAGGGCTCAGAACAACAGAATTTAGAAATTTTAGTTTATCCTTTATTTTTATTTTTTTGATTCAACCGACATTCTTATCTACAAAAGCCTTTTCACAACTCTGTTGTCGATAAAATTAAGATTATACATACATATTCGACTATTTGGTGGCTATCAGTATGCTCAAAATGAAACCAAACTAATCATCAAAAAACATTAAATTTGCCATGCTAACAATTTTTAAAATTCTGAGTGCTAATTTTGATCGTAAAATAATGTTTGAGAGAGTTGCGGATTGATATTCAATATTTAAATAGTTAAAGCAAAATTATTTCAAAATGTTTTGATGATATTCAAAGGGAATCAATCAGCTGGGACAAACGTGAAATACATTCACGATTGTGTAATAACGTAGAAGGCTAATAAAAAATTAAACTCTAGAGCCTCTAGATCAGAATACCCTTCCGACATAGAGCAAATATACTAAACAGATTAGCTACCAAATATAGGTAAACAGAATACAAATTTGTGCCTGATTTTTGAAAATTAAACTTCTATAAAGTGTGGTCCGATCACTTTTATTGTTAGCCTACAGTAACTATCAGTTAAAAAAGAGTGGGTTTGCAAAGTTTCGAATCGATGGTTCAAACGGTGCAACTTTGTATAAGGTATAATGCTACCGACATTCCATTTTATATATTAGAAAGAAACAGGAAGAGGTGCGGATTTGTTATTTGAACTGCAAATTGTAAGCTTTTGTTCAAGAAGCTTTTGTGCAACTTGTGTTCTTGGAAATAACTTTTTTATTCAATTTCTGCTATATCTAAATTTAATCGTAAAGTTTATCCAAAATTTAACCATAAAGTACCCCTTAAAATTCACCAAAAACTTCGTCGAATATTAGCTCAATTTTTAGAATTCAACATGAAATTCATCCTAAAATAATTTCGTGTTTATCAGAACATTTCGAACTATTTTATATTTCATAATATCATTCACACTAAAATTAACCTCGAATTCACCCTAAAATCTTTCATTAAATTCACGCCAAAAATGACCAACTTCAAATAATAATTTCGTTTACATCGAAACACGTTGGAAACTATTTTGCAATTTACTGCAATTCATTCATTCTAAAATACCACGTTAATATTAACCGTAAATCCTTCGTAAAATTTTTCCCATCTATGAATTTCTTCGGGGCAAAAATGTTAGGTGGTTTGCCCACGAAACTATACACACAATTGTTCTTATGTCTGTCAGTAGTAGCTTGTAATTAATTAATTAAAGTTTTGTTCAGCGGCAACCACTTTACTTGAGGCCGAGGCATTGTAAGAAGCATGCGGACAAGGGTCCAATTGTTAATTGTTTAAAGTCGCTACGAAATTATCTAAAGGTAACAACCAATATAATTAAAATTCTCACCCTTAAATTCAATAAGATCCCACTCTAAAGTTCACCAATAAATTTACCCTAAAATGAACCATGAAATTCACTCTAAAATAATTTCGTGTAGATCAGAATACTTAAAAATCCAATTTGGAATTCACATTAGTATTCACCCTAAATGTACCTTAAATGCCCCATAAATTCATCCTGAAATTCACCATAAAATTATGCAAAAAATGCACTCCAAAATTCATCTAGAAATATCTAAAATTTCAGTCAAATTCCCCAACTTCTATGATACAACATGAAATCACGCTAGAATTCATCTCTGATATTCAGCCTGAAACTCACCCTCAACCAATTTCGAAAATCACAACATTACGGAACCTTCTTAGAATTCACTCTAATTTCACTGTTTCGCCTCTTTTTGACGGATGTTCAAATGAGCTAATGTGGCCAATGTGGAAAACGGAAGTAAAGGCAACTTAAACGTAACCGTACAGCAATTTGAACTGCAAAACCGGGACAAACATATTTTAAGAAACATTTTTAAGAAGCATAAATGGATTGTGATACAATGAATATCCCAAACTCTACTGATAATAAATTAAATGATCTACAAACGGAGGTTTATGCGGATGTTTTACTAAGTAAAGCCCAAACTATTTTCATCGATGACGAAAAGCACGTTAAAATAATGCTCCGCTTAATAATGTATACCATAAACATGGTAACGTACTAGAAAAATTGGTGAGACTTATAGAGTCTCCAAAACGTGAAAGCTGTCTGTGTAGATTGAAAAATTGACTAATTATTAATAACAGTCATAAGGTTCCTCGTGTAATTAATTCGAAGTAAATCAGTAAGACAGTCTCGTTTGCTAATCTGTTGAGTGGTAATCAAAACTAGCACGGTCGTTTTTCTAATAGTTAGCCTCTCATTGGATGTAGAGTCACTCAAGTAGAGTCTGTTTTTAAATTTCCAACTTATGCCAAAGTACTACAAAAACGCAGACTAGTTTGGATATTAACACTATTTACACTACAAAGTGGATCCTAATAATGAGCAGCCGGTGGAGTTTTATGCTGATGTTGATGGCATAATCCTCATCTTACCAGCACGATGATCCAGACATTTTACCGATTTTTTTCTAAGTTTAGAAGCTAGCACAGTAGTCTGGCGGATGTGGTGGGGGACAATAAGTCGAAAAGATGGGAGTATCACTCTCGATAAATGGAGGCTAGTGTATAAGGCACTAAACTTCGTTTTCCTAACGGTCCTCGCAGAAAATTCGGGACCACCTCCATCTTGAATGGTGCGTTAAGCTAACGGCGTGCGCAGATCATATATCGGCAGCCCTATACCGTCTGGCCGTAGCTAAGGTAGGAGAAGTGTGGCGAGGCGCGAAGCTGGCAGACCAAGGGCACGCGTCTGGCCAATCGAGCCATCCTGTCCGGATGAAATAATCCGCATAATTCGGGCAAGCAACGTTGATCTTCCGACGAACAATTGGAAGATCATTAAACAAGAGGAGGCAAAGAAAGGATCTAGATTCCCCATTTTAGTGGTAAACAAAGAGTCCATAGCCCCTCTAGCTAAAAAGAAGGGGGTAATCGGCTTCGTTTTAGGGTCAATTACCCTAAAAATGTTTAAAAAGGATGAGGTCCAAGCGATTATGAAAGACTTACCAGGGAAAGAGCAGAGAGAATGTGCTAACACGCGGGACGTTGGGAGCTCAGCGATGGAGCGATTGACGGCTATGGGTAGTCGCCTATCAATGGACTCGAACGAGGAAGATCGGGTCGAGTCTATGGGGGAGGAGGGTGGCATAAAGAGCCAACACGGAGCACCGGAAGGGAGCGTCAGGATTGATGACGTCTTCCTAGGACCGAGAGATTAAACCCTGCCGCGACAGCGGAGGGTATATGAAGACAGGTAAGTTTATCTGTTTATGCTGAGCACGGTTCAGATTAATCTTAACCATTCTAAGGCTGCTTCGGCAGCCTTTATCCTCAGGCTGACCAAATCGGATGAGGACATAATCCTAGTTCAAGAACCCTGGATTAGTAAAAACAAGATCTGTGGCGTCGGTGTAAAAGGGTATACAATTTTATACTCTTCTGGGTCCGATAAGATCAGATCTTGCATTCTCGCTAAAAATAACTTGAGTATTTTTTTTCTTCCACAATATAGTAGTGGAGACGTAACGGCAGTCGGCCTGGAGACGGGAGGCTGCTTACTATGGCTGGTTTCAGCCTATATGGACCGATAGAAGGAGGTTCCGCCGGATAACCTTGGGGAACTGATACTCGAAGCGGAACGGGAAAAGATCGGAGTAATACTGGGTGTTGATGCATATGCGCATCATAAAATCTGGGGTAGCACCGACATCAATGATAGGGGTGAGTACTTATTTGATTACTTATTGGGTACTAACCTATCAGTGTGTAATCTGGGGCAAGAGCCCACTTTTATTATTAGAACAGGCAGGAGGTACTGGATGTTACCTTTGCATCAGACTCCATTACACATATGGTCAAAGAATGGAGGGTGGCAAAGGAACACTCCTTCTCGGACCATCGGTACGTAACGTTTAATATTAACATTCACCCTGTAACCCGGAAAGCCTTCAGGAAGCCTAGAAGGACTAACTGTAACAAATACGGGGAAGTGTTAATAGGACTCTTACCAACCGATGCTCCGAAGCCCCCAGCCACAGAGAAGGAGCTGGATTTCCTGGTGGGGGAAATCACAAGCGCCTGCAACTTGTCCTTGGACACTGCTTGCCCCAAGAGAATACCTAAAGGGAAGCAGAAACCGGTATGGTGGTCCAGGGAGTTGGGAATCCTTCGTTCAGGATGTAGGAAAGCATTCAATATAGCAAAGGGCCTAGGGAAGCTCAGGACTGCGACTCCTATAAGGAGCACCTTAAAAAGTATAAAAAGGAAATAAGGAAGGCGCGGAGGAGTTCTTGGAGACTATTCTGTGATAAAATGTAAGGTGTTTCAGAGACTTCGCGCCTCAGGAAAATCGTATCTAAGAGTCCAACGAGCTCTAGTTACTTAATTAAACCAGATGGACTGTCGACAACGTCTAGTAGTGAATAATTGGCGCTTCTGTTGGATACCAATTTCCCAGGTAGTGTGGGTTTGTCGACGGGCTTGGTAAAAATAGGGGAAAATTATCGTCGGGGTGCCGGAGGAAATCGTGTTCAAAAACCGGATCCTATGCGCACTAAATGGCTTTAAACCCTATAAATCGGCAGGCCCGGATGGTATCATCCCAGCGGAATTACAAAAACACTCGTCGATCATTCTCCCATGGCTGGAGGTGATCTTCAGAGGGTGTCTAAAACTGATTTATATTCCTAGGAAATGGACGGAGGTTAGGGTGATTTTCATCCCGAAAACGGAGAAGAATTCAGAGGCCTACCCGAAAGACCTAAGACCTATAACTCTATCATCCTTTCTGTTGAAAACATTGGAAAGATTGATCGACATGTACATACGTGCAAAAATAAAACCCAGTAATTGTGCGACTTCACAGCATGTGTACTGGAAAGGAGATCTGTGGACACGGCTCTGCATTCCCTGGTGCGAACAATTGAAGAAGTGGACTACCCCTTAGGGAGGTTGATTAATCAGATGCTAGAATGCCGGATTATTAACGCAGATATGGGGGAATTCACCATTAGGAGGCGAGTAGGAAGAGGAACTGCGCAAGGTGGTGTCCTATCACCTCTTCTATGGAACGTAGTTATCAATAGATTACTTTTGGAACTGGAGAAGGAGGGAATAGGGGTGATAGCGTATGCAGATGACGTAGCGATCGCAATCTCGGGGAAGTACCTAGGCACGATTAAGGAAGTCATGCAACACGCGCTCGTAATCATTACAAAGTAGGCCAGCAAATGTGGGCTGGGTATAAATCCATCCAAAACAGAGCTGGTACACTTCACCAAGAAATATAAAATTCCGATAGTCGCCCCTCCTACCTTAAATGGCACGGCACCGGCCTTTACTGATAAGGCAAGATTTCTGGGCATAATCTTGGACAGTAAGCTAAATTGGATGCCCAATATTTTAGAGAGAGTAAAGAATTTCGCCATGGCTCTGTACTCATGTAGGAACGCCGTCGGTAAGAGATGGGGTCTAAAACCAGAGCTGGTCTATAGAAGACTTTTAAGAATAAGGTACGAAGAACTGCCTGCTTGCTTATAAGCGGGACACTGAGGACAACCCCTACACGTGCTCTGGAGGCCATGTTCTACCTTATTCCTGTCGACATCTTTGGTAAGCAGAGAGCGGCAACTACGGCTGCACGACTCTCTGGAATAGGTTCAATTTGCTCAAATGCATTAGGTTAGTAAAGCCCAATAAATGTGGAAATTAAATAAGAGAAGGCCAGAATGGACGAATTATTGACCCTACGAACATTTCTAATATAGTAGCAGTTTATTATGAGCTGGCTTCTAGCTTAGACAGTGATCCCACGAACAATAATGCTTGTGAGTTAGTCATCAGTTTTTTCAGGGCTGAAAAGTAGTTTGGGTACCGACATTTTAGAGATTAATAGGCGCATTCAGGTAAGCCAACTGTACGCAACAAGTAGAGTAAAATCAACACGTTTAGACCTAGACGCACATGATACCCACATTCAAAATTTCATGCCAATGTGATAGTTTAAATGTCATATTTTCCGTCTGTAGATTTTCGATGCAAACATATTGGGAAACCTGAAGATGCCTAAATACAATTAAAGCAAAATTGTTAACAGTTTAATGTGTATTGCGTATAATTCGCTTGCACTATTATAAATACATACTTGATTTCTTCTATGTATAAAAAATTATTGTTGTAAAAAGTTAGCAATTTAATCGCAACAGCCCGATGAGAGGACTGAAGATCGAAACTGAAATTGCAAAACTCTAAATAATTTCACCTATTCGTAAATAAATTCGTGAATCAAATTCTGAAATACTTTAGCTAAATGCTTTTTTAGCACTAATATAGCTAATCTAATCGTTGATTGTTTACAACTTTTTCTTAGCTTGAAAACTTCATAAACAAACCTTCGAAAACTAAGCAAATATTATAAACTGAACTAAATAGAACCCAGCAATCATGATAAACGTCCAAAATCACAAATTTTGGAAATTTTAATAAATTTGACAACAACAACGTCTCGTTTATGATTTTAGCAACAACAACATTTTAATACATTACATTTAATGTAAAATGAAAGTTTAACATAAACTGGACTAAATTGGACCACATACAACACGACCATAAATATTAACTCGCAAAACCACAAGTATTTGAAATTTTGGTAAATTTGACAAAAACAAGGTTATTTAAAAATTAGTTAAAAAGCTCATAAAGCTCGGTAAACTAAATAAGTATTACAAATGGAGTTCGACAAAACATGGCACAGGAATAAAGCTCGACTTACAAATAAAAAATTATCATATTTTAAATTTATGGGCTTTTTCGTCTTTGGATAGTGTCATTAGGCATAAATATGTTGCTTCCAAGTAATCCTGATTAGTGAGAAAATATAGCCATTCATAAATTTTCCGGATATCATACACAATGTGAATGAGGTGTCTGTTTCTTTAATGTTTGTTATTCAGACTCTATCATCATAGCAATTAAAGTCGTCCATTGTTGAGTGCAATATCTATGAATTTGGTAGCTAACATTGCTGGTAAAACGCTTGCAGGAACTAAATATTCATCTGAATTCTGGTTCTATGACAAATAAGAACGAGAAATGATTTGATTTTTTATTTCGCCTAATCCAAATAAAAATGTAAAACTACAAGTCATTTCTTATTTTCATTGGCCATAGAACCGCAATTTGGATGCTGGAAGCTCTAAACAAGGCACTTCCAGATCCAACCCCTTAAATTATTTTAAACCAATTATTTCAAGGATAAACACAGCTCAACAACTCAGTGTACACATATTTGGAGGGGCACTACAAAAAATACCTAAAGCAGCAATTTCCCAATGAACAAAGCAATATCCTAAATTAATTAAAATATATTTACTGGAAAAGTACGTATATTGTACCTAACATATACAGCTGATAGCTACATAAAATATCTAAATTATTATTTTAATTCACGAGAAACAAGAAACGAGAAAAATATTTTAATGACGTACGAAATAACAATGTTAAAAATTTTCCGACGATTTTTAATAAAATTAGAAGAAAAACAAAAACTTTTTAGTAAAATTACATCATGCTGCACAATCAAACTTTTTAAGATTTCCGTCTTTATAAATTATTAGTTAGTTGTAAACTGGAAAGTTTGAATATAGTGTGCCACACGATATATCTGTAGTTGTTTTGTAATAAAAAATATTTAAAGTCTTTATGATATACATACATAGGTAAACACAATTAAAGCACAAATAAATTTTGGTAAAAAAATAATTTTCCCAATTTTGAAATGCTCTCGTCTAAAAGCTCTGCGCGGCGCAAATAAATAAATTTATTTTATTTTAAAATATTTATTTTAACAAATAACAACAACTAGGTACATAAAATATATTTTTATTATAAATATAAAAATCAATAACAATAAAATGTTGTAAAAACAAGTACAATGAACGAACGTTTATTTAATTTATTAAGACAAAAAATCGAAAAACAATCAACACAATTATTATTATTAAAGTAAGTAAAAAATAATTAAATTTTTTCAATTTGACATAATTTAATTAATGAATGAATTTAATTTTTATCGGATTAATAATATTCTTATTTTATTATTTGTATTTGTCATTTTAATTGAAATTTTTCGTTCTTAGAAAAAATGTAGAAAAGTTGTAAAAAAAAATTTATTTTTTATTTTTGTAGTACTCAGTACTTGAGGTACACACTTAAAGTTGAGTTATTGTAACATTCGTTGTTTTTCACAATGAGACTGAAGGAAATGATTATTTTTTTTGCTTAGGGAAAAATGTGAATGAGTACAAAAACAATGGAGATAAAAATGATACCAACTATAGAGTATTAGACAATAACAGAAGTTGGAAACTTTTGTAATGGAAAGTAACAAGTAGTTTTGTGAAAATTTTTAAATAATTATATTTTATTTGTATAATATAACACTTTTGTTTTGAAACATAATTGAAATTAATTATCTGCACGTCGACGAGGAACTTTAAATTGCACCTACCCGGCTTATTTTTATAAAGCGTCACAAGAATTAGATGGAAATGGTTTTAAAACAAGTTTTTGTAGTTTATGTATTGATTTGCATTGTATAGTAAAAGTGAATTTGTTTTCTAAAGGCTTTCCATATAATATTACTAAAATCTTTAATTTGATTTCAGAGCCTATGAAAGTTATAATCAGAATATTACAAGGAAAAAGCTTTAAAACAAATATTTTACTTGCTTTTTTAATATGATCTATGCAAAAACCTTCTCATATAAAAATGAAAGTAAAGATTGGTGTTAGTTTTAGACTTTCTTTCGACGGTGAGGCCAAATTTTAAACACGGAAGAAGGAAAGGAATAATAAAGAATTCTAAATATGGTATACAAAATTTGAAAAAGTTATAAAAATTTTGATCGAAATATTCAATTCTGTTTTTACATTTCTTGAGATATAAGAAAATTTTTCAGTTATTAAATTTCGAATTTGTCGAACTATAATCCGATTCAGAGAAAATTTTCTTAAATTGTCATAATTAGAAAAGGTTCGGCAAATTTGGCTAAATGATGTCGTTTAGCACATTAGATGGTCAATAAATTAATAAAACATTAAGAATCCCTAAATCTAAAGTAAATGGTTTTATTACAAGACACCAATCTAAAATTTTTCTCTTACTTATAATTGCTCTTTAGCCAAATGTAGAGAACAATTTTAATCACTGTGGCCCCTTCAAGCATAATTATTTTATTGAACATTATTGAAAGATATTTGAAGTATACCTCGCCACGACACAAAGTTTTGAAGCATACCACGTCATCGTACTAAGACGATTTTCACCGAATATAGGTCTTATTGTAGACAGTCGAAGGCAATTTGTATAGCCTGTTCATAAAATACTGTTCGTTTGAATTCCCTTTCATATTTTTTCGTCACAATCACATAGTTCTATTCCTCCTTACACAAATTGATTAATTAATTTATTGCTTTTTTGCGGCTTTTTATGGACACAAATATATTAGTAATAAATGATTAATTTTGTGGGCATTATACACATACAGATGTGGGTTTTTCTTGAGTTTGTTTTTTTGATTTAGTGAATTCAATTCGCTAGATCGTTACGTTTGTACTTGATACTCTCGGTGTTAAGTATGAATTGTATTTTTGTACTTTCCAGTACGAAACCAAACTAAAGTGAGCGTAATTTACTTAGGCGCAGGGTTAAAATTGTGAAAAAATTATTCCATTGAAAGCTGTGTTAAAAATGTGTATACAATTTTTGGAATATACTAAAAAACAAAATTTGTGGTGTAATTTATATAGACGCAGTCGTTTGAATTTATTGGTACGCGTACAATAATCGACTAATTTTTAAATATTTTGATGAATAAATATTAAATTTTAAAACAGGTAATAAATATGACGCGAAAGGAAAATTTTTAGGTAACATAGAAAAAACAGAAATAACAGTTTACAAGAAATGTGGCCACTCCAACAGAGCAATTGCTTCCAAAATATGGCGCTCGGAACATTTAATAAGGAACTATATTAAACTTGGGGATAGATATGGAGCACCGCCGGAGAAAAATAAAAAGAATACGAAGATTACATTACGTTAGCGAAATCAAATCAAGTTTGAAGTAGCAAAAAATAAACTAAACCCGACCCAAATTATTTTTAAGTTGGATTTACCAATTAAAAACAGTCGCGTACAACAGATTTAAAGGTCCGATGAAAATATAAAATGAAATAAATCAGTAAAACGACCGGCGTTATCTTCTCAACATAAAGTTCACAGACTACAATTTGCCAGAGTTAATATGCATTGGCAAAATGAGTGGCGAAATGTTAACTTTTCAGACGAAAAAAAATTTAATTTAAATGGTTCTGATGGGTTAAGCTTTTATTTTCATGATCTCCGCCATAATAATCCTCCCAGAATAAGCAGGAATTTTTGGGGGTGGTTCGTTAATAATGTGGGCAGCGTTTTCATATTATGGCAAGCTACAACTATGTTTTATAGATACCAAAATGACATCGGAAAAATATGTGGAGCTGTTAGAAGACGTTTTAATAATGTATTTAGATGAAAATAACGATAAGGAGTTCATTTATCAACAAGACAATGCGAGTATTTATGTATCGAAATACACAAAACAGTTTTTTGTATCTACTTTGGTACCTCTATTAGAATGGCCCGCAAGAAGTCCAGATCTAAACTCTATCGAAAACCTGTGGGGTGTTCTTTCCAGACGTGTCTATTCAAATAACCGACAATATGCAACAGTTTTTGAGCTTCGCAATTCTGTACTAGAGTGCTGGGGAGGAATTGAAAAAGAAGTACTTTAAAACTTAGTAAATTCTATTCCAAATAGAATTTTCGCTGTATGTAATCAGAAATAATGGAGGCCAAACTAAATACTAAAAGCCAAAAATGTCCATATGTCTTTTTAAGTGTTTGTTTATAATAAGCATTCAATAATAGTTTGTAGTGCGTCTATATAAATTACGCATACAATTTGAAGTTGTTTTCAATTTAGCACAGTGAATGAAAAGTTTGTAATAACTGTGGTTCACAATAAATATAATATTAATATTAAAATATAATAAAAATAAAGTCAGATTTTAAATTCTCAACTAATGATGTATTTCCTTAAAATTGTGGATGCGCCTAAGAAAATTACGCTCACTGTACCAACACAATAACCTCAACGAAAGTTCTTATTTTTGTTCAGGGTTGTTACACTTTGTATAACTCTTGGGGATAAAGTATGGGGGGTTTGATATTTCTATTTTTTTTTGAGTAGATATATTACAAATGATTGGCCTCTTGATTTTGCTTATGATTAACCAATCGAAGATCTTGTGAACACCATTTATTACTAATATATTGGCGTCTATAAAAAACTGAAAAAAGCATTTGATATTTAACACAACCTTACTCTCAGTATTTGATCACATTTGACGTTAGATTCCTGCCTAGCTTTTTGGAATGAGTGTGTTTGAAATCAATTATCGCCGCATTTAACCGAATTGTTTTTCTTCATCCCGGCCTGCCTTTGGCTTTAATTAAATTGTTGTTTTTGAAAATATAAATTATTCGTGTTTTCGAGATTATTCATGTTTAACACTAGATTGAGCTTCTTAATATTATAGATAATCCGATGAGATTAGGCCAATACATATTTATCAATAAAACAATTTTTATTAGTTTAGGGCCTTTTAATATTATTTTTTAACTAATTAAGGCTTTAGATTTCGAACCCTACATTTAACGCATTTCAAAATGATAAGGTTCAGAAGATAAAGCTTTAAATAATATTTAAATTTTCAATAATTTTGAGATTATTGGGATTTGATTGATTTTGATTTTCACAGCACTTAGTTTCATGATGACGTTCTAATATTTTTGGATTTTTGGACAATGTTGAAGATTTTTTGATTGGTCGAAAACTCGAACTTATTCGAAAAGTTTTATATTTTCCAGATTTTTCTTGAATAACCGGTTAGTAACTGCTTATATCCGAAATTATTTCTTGTTTATTTGAAATTATTTAGGATTTTTTGGAAATTATTTTATTATTCAAAATTATTCGAGAATTTATTATTAGTCCAATTTTGAATGGGATTCAGTGGTGTTTGGCAGGTAGTTCGCGGATTTGAGTTTCTGATGCTGTTTGTCTGGTGTGCATGTGCTTGGAAAAATGTTTGTGTAAGTTCGTTGTTTCTGTGTGAGCCAGTTTCTTGGTTAGTTGGTTTGGCTTTTTGGCTTTTTGTGTTGTGCTTTGTGAGTAATGGTTGTTTGTTTAGTTTTGTGTCATTTAATATTGGGTTTGATTGTATTGTATGTATGGGTTTGGCTATACATTCTGTTTAATAATGTTTTTAAAGATGCATAATCCTCTTATTGCCTAGGTCTAATTCGGCCGTATGTATTCTCTGCTAATCTGTGTTTTATGAATTTCGTAAATATTTTTTGGTTTTCGTTATCGTTTATGTTTCTTATATTCTGCTTCCGTAAACTTTTTTATTCCTGTATTTTGTTTATGTAATCTGCATTAGCTATGCTCTATACGTTTTGTAGAATTTGTTGTTGTATCATTTTTGGTGTTTGTTTATTGTTTCCTTGGATGATGGTTTTGTTGTTCTTTTTTTGTATTTGGTTGGCGAACTTTTATTTTGTGTTTAGGTTTTTGATTAGAGGTTTTATGAGTTTTAATCGATTTTGGATCAGCTTGATCTTTCCGGGACATAAAAATGTAATTCAACATATGTACAATTCATCATTTTGACGGGTGGATAGTTCTATTGTTAATTTTAGTAATGAAATTTTTATAAAAAAAAAAAATATTTTGATTAAATTGATTGGTGATTCAAATGTAGAATTTCGACCTTAAAAAATTAATTGGTTTTTAAATCAGGAGAAATACAAGGTGTTCTACCATAACGGCGTTTCTTATTTTATTGGATGGGTGATTATTCGATTAATAGGGAGATTTATGATTTGAATTTTCAATGCAAGTATAAGAATTTAGAACCCTAAAATTTTTGGTCTATTGCTTTTGTTGGCTTCTTACCTAAAACTAGTCTGCTACAGGTGCAAATCCTACAGTGCCAATATACGTATGTTGTGTATTTTATACCAAGACGTTCATTTTTATGACGTTAATTTTTAATGGGATGGTTTCACTTTTTTTCAAATTTTTCCAAAATATACGAGAATAATATAATTTGAAATGAGAGATGGATATAAAGCAAATCAAATGTTCGTGAAGTATTTTTATCAGCCGTTTAAAAGATTGTTGTGGTCCGACATCCAGATCATCCGCAGAGCAATGCATAATAAAGATTTTTCATGTATCTTAAGCTGAATCAGTTTTCATTATGGAAGTACAAATATAATCTATGGAAAGGAAACGTTATTTTACAAACATCGATTCGAAAATTTATAAATGGTGAAAGTTATAAATATTTGGAAGCTTGAAATGTTCCTAAATAATAAAATTCTTTCCATTCTGAAACTATTTTCTCAATAAAGCAAATTATAAGACGAAGGGTTGCGAATTTGTTGGCCTTCCGGTTAACCTATTTGTGCTTTGTGTGAATACTTATTTGCAAAGTCACTAAGCTGCGGGGCAAAAAAATCACCCTTTATTAATTCACAAGTAATGATTTTAAGCGACCACTATTCGAATTATTCAGCTACTCCCAAATAAATCCCGAAGTGAACCCTTCGCTCAACCCCAAGTCAACACCTTGAAAAACTGCAAGCGTACATGAACTGAAATCAGAACAACTTCATCTAACTTCCAACTAAAATCACAATTCAACCACAAAATAAATTTCCAACTAAGCGAATAACCAAAGAAAACCACGATCGAAAATTACGTTAATACCTCGTATTAATACCCTCATGGTTTTTGGGTTAATCCGAATGGTATGTACCCGATCCTCTTGACATATATGTCCCACAAGCTTCTCAGTTCTTCACCTTGACAAGCCGTTCTCGAGATAGCGTGGCGATAGACTTTCAAAACGTCTAAAACAGTGGATTGAGTGTCAAAATTATTTCATCAGAATTCAGAACTCAGTTCACCATTTTTGGACTAATACTTTGGTCTGACTTAAATACCTGTAGTATGCAAAATAAAAATATTTTTTAATGCAAGCCTTGCATTGTGACTCATCTAATACAAGTTATTATTAAATTGTAAAGTAATGATTGCATTAAAATGAATTTTAATGCAATTATGAAGATTTCTAAACAGTATTCGCATTAAAAAATATTTTTAATAAAACTATTAAACATTTTAAAGCATCCTGCTCAAATTAAAAAATTATACCAACATAAAATTCGCTAAAATAAGCGGACTTAAATGTATGTATAAATAATTAATTCATGCACATGTTTTGGTTTACTGATATAAAATTCGCTAAATCAAACCGACTAAATGACAAATAAAACAATTGAGTTTTCTAAATTCAAAAATACATATTAAGTTAAACGTAAGCTTTTCGGTTCTTAATTTATAATTTATTACCTTAGGTAACTATAAAGTGAAGTACTCCGCCAATGGAAAGATGAATGTTTGGTTTTTTAAAGTAACCTGCTCTTTGAGAATTCGATCCTCAAGGCACCAAAAACAAACAAAGTAATAAAATGTCGGTAATGCAGATAGTCTCTTGGGCCTTAACTATCTCAGCCGAGAGATACCAGCCGACATATTTCAGTCGAAACATATTTTAAATAAAATAAAAAATTAACAAAAGATTTTACGGCTGATTAAAGGCTCATTTTCGTTTATCACTATTTACCATAGGAATTATACTTTAAGTTTCATCAGAAAAGCTAAATATAAAATTACAAATTTTGTATAAATTCATCCTTTAAAGTGTCATGTCTGGAAAATATTTTAATTAGTGTGCCTAGCCAACAATTATTGCTAGAAAAATTATGAGGGCAAGTTTTGAATTTATACAAATTTTTTAATTTTATACGGGCTCTGATGATTTTTCTAGTGATTATTATTGGCTAGGCATTTTTATTGAACCACTTTCCAGACATGATAATTTAAAGGTTGAATTTATACAAATTTCATATTTGGCTTTTCTGATGAAACTTAAAGTATAATTTCTATGGTAAACAGTGACAAGTGGGCATTTGGCGAAACACACTTAATACACACATTTAAAAAAAACACTTGTTTTAATATTTCGCAAATTTTATAGGTTTAAAAAATCACTCGGTCAATTTCGGCTTGTTAGGCCATCATCAGGAGTATCTACTATACTGTAAAAATAAAAAGGTAGTTATGTATATATACATACATATGTATATATAGTTGCAAAAAGCAAAAAAGTGAAACAAAAGGATAAAAATAAAAAATGTGGGAGTTGGTAAACAACAAAAATGGTGAGAGCAATAAAAATTAAAAAATTAAAAAAGGGGTGAGTTATACACAGGTAGGTATATGATTAGTCAACGGCCAAATAACCAAATTCCAGATGTCGATTTTTCCATAATTGTATTTTATTATAACCCGACGTATTAGTCATATTATGGGATGGTATGAGTATGGGAATAAAACAGTGCGGGGTCGGTAATTGGTAAGAAACGGATTTCTCTCTATTCGTTGAAGATATTTTGGGTAAGAAATATAGCTTTTCGGATTTCGTAAGATTCTAAGTTGTCTAAACGTCTGCTTTTTGGTTGTACATGTAATATTTCTAAATTGTTTAAACTGGCTGTGTGATTTTCTAACGTTAAATGATTATAAAGGGATGATTCATGGCTACCAGATAAATGTCCTTTAACTCTAATTTCAAAACTGCGCCCAGTCTGACCGATATAAGAGGAACTGCAATCATTGCAATTGATCTTATAAACGACAGACTTTAAAAGACGATCAATTTTGGGTTTGTTGTTAAAAATCATTTTCTTAATTGTATTATTGTTATAAAAAGCAACGCTAATATCTGTGTATTCTGTCACGATGTTACTAATCCGTTGGCAAGTTTTTCCTACAAACTCTAAGCAGCGCCAATTTTTCGGCATTGAGCTATCAGGTGGATAAATGTTAGCTAAAGCTTTATGTTTCAGTTTTCGTTTTAATAACTTTAATATAGTCTTAGCTGCATAACCGTTATTCGCTGCTATTTTTAAAATTATATTAAGCTCTTTGTTATAATTGGATATGGTCAAAGGAATGTTTATTAATCTATCTAAGAGTGAGTGGAAAGCTGACATTTTTATATTATGGGGATGGTTTGAAGAGTTAGATATAATGGCTTCTGTGTACGTGTGTTTTCGATAAATTTTGAACTCAAATGAAGAATTAATTCTGGTTATTGTTATATCTAGAAAGTTAATAGATTTGTTTTCTTCTTTTTCTTCCGTAAAATTAATGGTGGGGTATTGAGAATTTAACCAAGTGAGAAATGAGGTTAATAGCCCATTAGTTCCATTCCATCGGCATAGTATGTCATCAACATAACTGTACCAAAAGATCACAAGACGGAAATAAGGATTATTGGTTGATGCAATAGTTTGTTCGAAGAAATTCATCAAAATTTCTGCTAACAAAGATGACAGAGGGGAGCCCATCGGTAGACCATCAGTGAATCTGAAATACTTATTATCAAATCATAAATAAGTTTGTTTAATACAAGTTTCAAATATCAGTGTCAGTTCATTGCGTAAGCCCCCATCTACAACATTCCTATCTAACTAAGCATAAACTATTTGAGACAAGATGTTAATTGGAATAGAAGTGAAAAGAGTAGCAACGTCAAACGAAACTAGTTTTGAATGTAGTGGAATATCAACATCCTGAATTTTGCTAATCAATTCTACTGAGTTCTTAACCGAGAAAACCGAAACGTAATTAGTATGACGAGTATGCGAGGGCATTGCAATACGCTACTACTGGTCTAATCGGAATCCCTTCTTTATGGATTTTAGGTAAACCATAAAGAATAGGGGCAGATGGATTCATAACCGTGTGCCTCCAACCAGTGCCGTCAAAGATCTTTGGGCAGTGGTTGATACACTTACTGACCAAAGTCTTAAATGACCTAATAGGATCTCTAATGAGCTCGAGTGATTGATCGAGTGATTTTTTAAACCTATAAAATTTGCGAAATATTAAAACAAGTGTTTTTTTTAAAAATGTGTGCAATGAGCCTTTTATTCAGTCGTAATATCACTTCATGAAAAATTTCATTTTCTAGGTTGGTTAAATTATGTTTCGTCAAAATATTGATTAAATAAAATTTACATATGTGGTGATTTTGATTATGACATACCTATGGCAAAATACACCTATGTGTTAAATAGGTTTAAATCGCTAATTAAAATATTTTCTTTAAAAATGAAAAATTCTGAACCTGGATCCTGTTTGTGGGAACCACATGACCAATGGATCATGTTTCTTCGTCTCAAAATCATAATTTTTTTGTTTTTTTGTTAGAATATTTTTGAAATTCCTAAGGAAGTGATAACAGGTTTCCATAATTTTATAAACGTTAATTGTCCTGAAATAATTCAGTATTCTATGTCGCTACAATGACCAGTTTTTTAACGTTATTTAACAATAGGTCCTGCTTGGATGAGTATTATAATTTTAAAACGGAAATAATTTCTAGCTACTGCACCCGGAAATGTTTAGTTTAAAGGGATCACAAGTCAAAATGGCTGTGGCTGAGGGATTAAATGCAGCATTTTATCACTTTAATCAAACCACTTCCAAACTGGAGTTAAAGACTTTTAATCGTAAATTGTATAATTATGTGGCGGCATCAACGCAATTAAATCCAATATTACCGTTTTTGATAATATTCCAATGAAATTTATTAGGATGCTTTCTCCGAACATTGGCACATATATTTTGCACGTTCTCAACAATATTATTAACATCTCTGTATTTCCTGGTGCTTGGAAAGTTCGACAAATGGTTGACATTCCCAAAATCTCGACATCAAACTATACGGTGTTTTTGAAAGAAAAATCTCTTTTGACGAACTTTCAATCTCCTCTTGGTGGTACATCCATCCGCGTTGAACGTCAAGAGTTACTTAATGAATAGAATATAAAAACAAATATTTCTTGTACAAAAATAACAAATCATTAAAATTTGTCATCAGTTACTTACGGTATTTAAAACCATTTTTTAATTATTAATTTTTAAATGGGTATTAAATATCGAAAACTATCAGAATAAAAATTCAATTATTATTATTATCTTTTAAGTTTAAATTCAATTTATATAAAACAACAAAAAAAAATAAAAGTTTAAAATATCATTAAAAAAATGAACTTTTTTTTTACATTTTTATATGAAAAGTTTTTTTTTTTTTATTATAAAACATTTTTATTAAACCTGAGTGGAAAAAAATGAAAATGTTGATTGAATTAATGGGAAAAATCTATGAAATTGATTTATCCTATTACGAGATTTTTACTTTTTTTTTTTTTTTTGTTTACTTTGCTTCTCTATACTTTTAGTGTCATCAATCATGAAAAGTAATGTGATTTACAAAATACATACAACAATAATAATAATGTTAGTAGAAATAATAATAACCAATCGCAAAAGTTCTGAAATACCAGACATAATCGATATTTCATAGATTATTAGTATACAGTATCAGATCTGATTAAAAAGAGATTTCTATAGATGGACCAAGTTTAATATATTGATTTCGGGCTTGACTAAATACAGTTTCAAATATCTTATATGGTATGTAAACCAAACATAAACAAAACAAAAAAAACTAAAAAAAACCATAGACTGGAAGTAAAAAGTCGATAATGCAGATTATTTTATTTAGGTGTCAGCCAAAAATAAAAAAATATAGTAGTTATCAGCCGAAAGTTAACAAGATGCATGTATTGTAGAGGGTTGCTTTTTCCACTGTTTCTAAAATCCCAGGAGCCGGGAACAATAAACTCGAATTTCCTGGAACATTAACTAAAACTGCTGGAAATCAATAAAATATGTGGAAACATCATTTTTTTTAAATAAATTTTTACTTTCTTTTAATAATTGAAATTCGTTTTTCTGTATTGTTTATACGTTAAACCATTCTTTAGGTTCTATTCTGATTGTACAATTTTCGGGATCAGAATCTAAATCCCCCCATTAGCCTTAAAGTCGTAGAAGTATGCTCGATATTTGCGGTTTCAAATAGAAGTAAAATTTTTCTGCTAATTACGATTGAATTTTTATAGTTAATAAAGGTGAATTTGGTTTGTCAGAGGATGTCCCAAAAACCCAACATTGCCCGCTTTTTTATAGTATTACTTAGGTAGAATAATCTGAAGTTCTAATCATTGTAAGATAGTGGCGCCAAAAATATTGGAAGTTTTAAATTTCAGTAAAATTTTCACATTGTCAATCCATAGAAAAAGATAGGATGCAAGAAATATATGGGAAGAAATCGGTAAGACCTTAAAATTAATCAAAGGCTTCAAAGTTTGTTTACCAATTCCCGTTGACCAGCGAAGCATTTTCTACTAAATGCAAAGGGAACGTGCGTTATTCGCTGCTTGGTTTGAGAAGTCTCAGTAAACGTATCCGCTGCAATCGGAAGAATGCTGGGGATACTGCATTATTTTGAGCAATGTTTAAAAATTTGGTAAATTCATTTGAATAAAGAAGCTTTCGGCATCAAACGATAACGGCTTTAGCGTGAGAGCTTTAAATTTTGCTAAGTTATTAAGACACTACGCAGAATGCAGCAGTCACTAATTTATTATGCTTTCTCTTACAATCAATAAGATCGAAAGGAAATTGTTGAGAATGTAGCTAATACAGCTCAGCCCTAGTTCGACTGCAGAATAATTTATTTTCAAATCTTGCATGTCCTTTACAGAACAACTTCCTCATTGCGTGTTAAATAGAAAGAAAAGGACATATTTTTTTATGGTAGGTAGCGTTTCATTTGCAAAGATGTATTTTTAGATTAAAGTTCATCATAAAATCTTAAATTATTCGCTTATTGCAAAAAACATAATCAAATAAAATAAAACAATTTTGAAGTCCCGGGAACAACCTTCTAATGTTATGCATTACAAACTTTGTTCCACCTACTCACGGAAAAAATCGGAAAATAATATTTGGACGTTCAGTAGTTTCCTATTTTTGAACGCTATCAATGCTATTTGTAGAAACATTTTTATATATATTCATTGGAATAGATCGATGTGTGGTGTGTTGTTGCCTTACTGACCAGCAGACTTATCGAACTTTCATTCCTCTATTTGTCTAGAAAATTGGTCGGATTGGTTGGAAAATATACAACACAGCTTTAGACTGTTACGCTTACAAATGGATTGCATTGATATGATTTCTCAATAGCTATCGCTGGAAAAAAACTCAGCTGACATTTCCTGAGGAAAAGTCGGAAAATTAAATTTTCCGAAAAATATGCCTCTAAAAGCTAAGCGATTTTAAAAATCGAATTTTACACGGGAAATTTAAGCTGAATTTTTTCCAGCGATTGCTATTGAAAAATCACATCTGCAGCGTTGACACTCTAGCAGCTGATTTTATATAAAATTTAAACGGTTTTTGCGAAAAGGGGATGTCGGACGAGTTGCTGCATTATCTGCTTTAACAATTTTTTCCCTGAATTTCTTTCAGGTAATAGCAATTTAAAAATCACACCAATGCAATCCAGCTCTAAACATAACACTATTCAGGATGATTTTTGGCAATATTTGATCAATTTTATCGATGCATCCATTGTAATTTTCTGAACATTATCTTCTGATAACGATTTTGGTATTTTTTCGGCTGTACCAATTTTCATCTCTCAGCTGGAAACTTTTTCAAATTTTCTCATATTTCCCAAAGAAAGTCTTATTTTCATGTTGGCATTAAGACTATTTCTTGATATATGTATCTGGAAAATGCAGATATATTTTACCATTTAACTTAAATTCGCAATCAGCGAAACAATATACATTCGTCGATTCTATCCTAACACAACGGATCAAGCTAACTAACAATAACTTGAAATATTTTTGGTGCGACTATCAGTAGATTCAGTAAATTTACGGCTAAGCTGAACAATTTGAAACTGCGCTGGAATAAGCAATATGGCCATGGTGAGTTCAGCAGAAAAAAAAATCGGAGTTAGCATTGCCGAAAAGAGGGAATCTACTCGTATACAACTTAATATATGTACTTATATTGTATAGCTCAGAGGTATTCCAAATATTGGCCAATTCAAATTTTGATATTCGATAACCCGATAAATCGGCCGAAATCTGGTTTCTAATTTATCAACAATTGAAGCGTATTCTTCCCGATAAATACGATAAAAAGGAATTTTTTCTGTGGTCATAGTTTCAACATAAAGTCATTGAGTATAAAATTGTAAAAATGTCGATTATTGAATTTAAGCTAATTTTGCAATCACTGTACTTCAAATCCACTTAATCTTTTCTTTTAACCAATACGCTCTAAATTACTTTTTTATCGATAATTTGCACGCCTAAGCTGGGAAATCGTTTCAATAGAAATTCAATTAAGTTCACTCATCATAGTTTCAAAAATAGTCCTAAAAAAATGTTGGATCCTAATATTTTCAAAGACTGCGGTTCAAACGGTATACGTAACGCGAATAACTACACTTGACATAGTTCGACCAATCACGAACATTTTACTAGACGCTGTTTGGCTAAATCGCAGCATATTATTTCTCTCTTTGTTAAAAATAAGCATTAAGAGGGGTAACAGAGCCAAAATCTACTAAAGAGCAAAGGTATACCCTGCTGTGGTCGCTGGCAGTGAACGAACCATACGCTTAGTAGTTATAAGTTATTTAATGATCTTCTAAAAATTACGGAACAACATTGGAATTCATGGAGAGCAACTGAAAATCGCATCCGTCCAAAAATGGACACGAAAAAAGGGGTTGGGGCACCAAAGCTTTTAAATTAAGTTCCCCCATTCTTTGTCCATTGTTTGAAATGGTAGTAATTTTGGTAAATGCTCTATCAAGAAATTTGTACTTCTTATAAACCAATATTAAATTTATATTCCTGTTTTTACTAATTTAGAAATATAAATAAAAGATAAAAGCTTTAATTTTGCAAGTGGTAACTTGAATTTGTGCAACCAAAAACCAACTTAAGCTTAATCGAACCTGTAAAGGCGACAGGCTTTTTTAGCAGCCACATATCCTACGGGGTGTGTTTTTTAAAAAATGCCATGCTTTTATCTCGAGAATGGTGCTAGATAGGATAAAATTAATTAAAATTGAAATTGTTAAGTGTCGAAGGGGACATCGGATGGTGACCTTCAATGTCATTTGAAGGACAAATTATGTGATTTGTGTTGACTATTTTAGACCCCGGATTCGGTAAGGTCGCAAACTAATATGTTCAGAGAGGAACTTTAGGCTCTTCTTATGAATGACTTTCAGATGTTAATTCAAGGACAAATTACTAAATAATAAGAAATAATCTTTAATTTTAATTTATATGATTTTAGGTCTGTAACCGTCCTCGGTGACACTAATCAAAAGTAATCGGAAAATCTGATACCGCATACACCATCCGGCCGATAGTTGAAACCTAAAGAATACGCTCACCGAAGAAGCGTGATCGACATTGCTACATTACCATATCGAAAAATCAGGCGATATAATCGCACGGAAAGAGTCACCATTCGGCGTTGTGGGTCCAAGGAGCAAGCCAACCAGTGACCTCCTCAGCAAGCAGCAGACGCGCTTGCTACCACCAATCACGGCAAAGGCTGCCGTAAAGAGATATCATCATCTCCTCTGCGCACTCAACGATTGTATAAGCAATGAGGTGAGTGATATAATCACCGGACCGATTTCCCAGTCCCTGTTTTCGGACTTAAAGAAGGCAATTTTGGACAGAAAGGGGAAATTCCGGCAAACACAGATCCACCGTCTACTGCAGGGGATTGAATTGGGCGATTTAAAGCCTTCGCAATTACTTCGTAAGCTAAAAGCTCGCGCTGGATCTACGGTCGACGATGAAGTAATTAAAACCATATGGCTGAAGCGTCTTCCAGTTCGCGCTCAGGAGATCTTGGCACCAATAGCCGACTCACTCACGGCATCAAGACTGGCGGAACTAGCAGACAGGTTGCACGAAACGATGACACAATCTCATATAATGACCGTCGCAGCCCCATTGCCGCCAAGCCTGGACAACAACATCGCCAAACAAATAAGCGAAATTGCACGTCGATTAGAACAGTTAGAATATCACCACCAGAGCAACCGCTCAGAGAGCAATCGAGGTTTCCGGAGTAAGTCAAGAAATCGAGGTGCAACGGATAAGTCAACGTCAGAACAAAGTTCTGCACAAAACAACAACACACCCCGCCTGTGCTTTTTCCATTATCGTTTCAAGGAGGCAGCGCGTAATTGTAGGCCTAACTACCCAAACTGGATCGCGTATAAGGAAAAAAACTAACTTCACCGACGCACATGGCGACGTGCTACGGTGAAGCGAACAATTGTCGCCTTAAAATCTTTGACAAATCGACCAACATGACATAGACACCGGAGCAGACGTATCGGTTGTACCAGCGACACAGGAGAATACTAAATATCATGATGCAGATTTCTTTTTATATGCGGCGAATGGAGGAAAATTAAAGACATTTGGCAACAAACGAATCACGCTAAATCTTGGCCTTAGGAGGCAGTTTCAGTGGACATTCGTCATAGCGGAAGTAACGGTACCTATAATCGGTGCGGATTTCCTTAACCAATCAGGTCTACTTGTCGACATACAATACGGACGACTAATCAATCCGATCACTACCCTTTCTTTTCACAGTGCCAAAGAAAACTACGGAAGAAGCACCTACGGTCCGAGTGTAGACGCCGAAAAGTCGACACATGGATTTTGACGCTACTGGAAAAAAACAAAGCAATCACACATGAAAATCAAGCGTCAAATCCGCCCAAACATCAAATCACACACCATATTATAACTCGTGGACCATCGGTTTTCGCCAGACCACGAAGATTGAGTACGGAAAAATGGCGATAGCACAAAAAGAGTTCCGACAGCCCATTGCATCTAGTGCAAAAAAAAAACAGCGAATGGCGACCCTGTGGGAATTACAGGGCGCTTAACAAGGTAACGGTACCAGATCGGTACCCAATTCCATTCATCCAGGATTTTACGCAACATTTGGAAGGATTAGAGGTTTTTACGACAATAGATTGGGTACGAGCATACCATCAGATCCCGATCGAGGAAGAGGACATAGCGAAAACAGCGATTTCTACTCCATTCGGGCTCTACGAGTTTATACGGATGACTTTTGGTCTGCGTAACGCTGGAAATACCTTTCAGCGCTTTATGCACTCTGTTTTCCAAGGATAAGAATTTTGCTTCGTGTACTAAGTATACTTAGTATACTTAGACGACTTACTGATAGTATCTAAATCAATAGAGGAGCACAAAAAGCACTTGGAGATAATTTTTTCAAGATAAAGCAACGCGGGGTTAGTGATAAATACCGAGAAAAGCTGTTTTGCAAATTCGAAAATCAATTTTCTCGGACATGAGGTTTTACGGGAAGGAATTAAGCCGATTAAAGCGCGTCGAGGAAATAGTGTTGATCCCACTACCTAAAACGATTAACCACTTACGCCGATTTTTGGGGATTATCAATTTCATTTAACGCCAGCCGAAACCAGTCGATACTGAACGATTACCTCAATGGCAGCAAGAAAAACGACACCAGAATAATCGCTAAACGGTTGCGAGCAATGAAGTCAATAAAAATCCATATTGCTAGTCGTGAGATATAATTAATATAGTTCATTAATTAAATACCGATCAGTGTGCAACAACATTTTGTAACGGTTATAAATAAATAAACATTTTTTATAAAAACTATTGTAAATAAAAATGTATAAAAGATAATTCGTGCGGGGTTTTATTAAAGATAAAAAATATTTACCGCTGTTTGATTTACGATCGCATCGATCTTCGACCCAGCTGGCATCTGCATACCCAAAAAATATGTTCTCGCATTTAATATCTTCCATGCGTAATTTTAAATCGTTTGTACTCTTTAGATAACGTACAACTCGCTTCAGCTCTGTCCAATCTTCTTCATTCGAACAGTTTGTCTTTTGTGCGATTATCGCCACACTTGCTGCAACATCTGGCCGAGTGTTAATTGATACATTCAGCAGATCAGGCAATGAACCCTTCTGATATTCTGGCTTTAACGGGTATTTAGATATTTTTGCACCTTCCAAATTGAATCGATTCACCACGTGATTGATGTATAATTTCTGACTTATGTTAAATATTCCATTAATGTCCCTGTCGACCTCTATTCCAAAGTGCGTCTTTATTTTGCCCAAACTATCAACTTTGAATTCGACGTTCAGAATTTCCTCAACCCGTTTGATCGCGTTGCTGTCACTACAAGCCACCACGATGTCATCAACGTAGATTAATATATAACACCACTTATTGCAGATTTGCTGATAGTATAAGCATGGGTCTGCTTCACTGCGATAAAATTCTGCGTCAACGATTACCTTGTTTAATGACATGCTCCAGGTGCGTGCCAACTGCTTCAGTCCATACAAGCTCCTTTTTAATCAACATACGCTTTTATCATCCGTTTCGAAATATGGCGGCTGCTTCATGTAGATTTCCTCCTCCAGTTTGCTGTTTAAGAAAGCCGCTTTTGCATCCAAATGTATGACCTGCTGCTCTCTGCTTGCCACCGTCCACAACGTTCTAAAAGTTGTTTGCCTAGAAACTGGTGCAAATACCTCGTCGTAATCCTGGCCAAACCGTTGCGTAAACCCTTGGGCAACCAGTCTAGCCTTAAACCGCTTTACAGTGCCGTCTGCGTTAGCTTTCAATTTAAACACCTATTTGTAACCCACTGATTTTCGATTACTTGGTAATTCAACTATTTCCCAGGTGCCATTTTCTGCATGTGATTTCATTTCATCATTCATAGCCGCAAACCATTGATCCGTTTCTGCGGTCTCCAGTTCGTCTGCCAGTGTTTTTGGCTCAATAATTATTGAATTAATATTTTCGATTTCCTCGATTAATCATTTTGATTTTACTCCCTTAGTTTCTCGTTCCGAGCTTCTAACTGGGGTTTTGGCAATTGGGATTGAAACAGTTCCTTTTTCGCGGCCCTCATTACTTTGCTTGATATGTTCTTGACCTGACACAGCGTCTGGTGCCTCCACTATTTGTTCACTTTCATTAGTGGTATTGTCAACTTGTGGTTTTATTTCGACAGTTACGGTATTCTCTTCCCCTCCCAAGAAACGAACATCGCGGCTTATAATCAACTTGTTCGTATTTACATCGAAATATCGATATGCCTTTGAGTTTTCGTCGTAACCCAAAAATCGTGCCTCCACTGCCTTTATGTCCAATTTTCTTCGTTTCTTCTTAGGGATATGCACAAAACATTTTTTCCCGAAGATTTTATAATTTTTCAAAATTGGTAATGTACCCGACCAGATTTCTAGTGGTCTAGATCCATCACAGCATTCGTTGATGTCAATGACCTTTTTGGAAAAGGCAACCTAGTCGTTTTCCCTTGTGTACATATTGCACAGTCGTCGCTGCAATTACACGCTTTAAAACACACACCGGTGACTAAATTGTCATTGTTTAGATGCCTGACCACATTTAAGTCACGATGACCCAAAATGCGATGCCACTTGTGTACACATAAATTAGTTCTCTTGTGCGCTGCATAGACTTCATTTGATTGTTTGAGAATATATTGACTGCCACAATTTTCGCCAATATATATTCGCCTGCCACCTCTCTTTTGCACTGAACATTTATGCGTACCAAATGTGATCTCATATCCACGAGCCGCCATTAATTTTACCGATAAGATATTTGATGAAATTTCTGGTATATATAATACATTCGTTAATATGGCCGATACCGAATTACCTTTATCATCAAAAAACTGATTTTTGACGGATCCAGTACCAAGTGGCGAATATGTACGTCCATCAGCCACCCTGACTTTTTCTTGATTATTGAAAGTCAAATTCTCGAACTTAGACTTATTCACGCAAATGTGACACGTAGCACCGCTATCAATGATGCAATCGTCTGCACTTTGACTTTCGATGTGTTCGGTCATGAACAACATATCGTCATCTGATTTCTCAACAGCTGCCGCCTTTTGTGATTTTCCCAATGGTTGTTTGACCTTATCCTTTTGAAGCCATCTAGTATACTTATGGCATTCTACTTTAAAATGCCCCGGTTTGTGAAAAAACCGACATTTTCCTTTTCGCTTGTCGATCTTTAGTATAGCGTCGCCTGTGCTATCACCATATTCGTTACAATTGCGTATAATTAAATGTTTATACTCGTCAATCAGTTTTGCCTGAACCATTTTCATGCTCAGGTCTTCCGTTTTATGAGTTTGAAGTGCCGTCACGTTTGTGTCATAGCTGCGCGGTAGTTGCTTAAACAGCAGCCCAATCTGCCATTTTTCCGATAACTTTTCCTCTCCGAGATCGTCAATCCGTTGAAACATGTCCAACAACCAATGAACATGTTCTTCGAGGTTATCGCTTTCCGTAAGCTGCTTTGTGCAAATTTCCTTTATTAGTTGCACACTGCTATTGCCTGCACCCTTTTCGTGATATTGCTGCAACACATTCCACATCTCTTTTGCAGATTTAGTTTTTCTAATGTGAACAAATTGACTCTTTTGTACACTTAAAACGATTGTAGACATCTCGCTTTCGCTTGCTTTATTCCAGACGGTCAATTGTGCTACCTCGGCTGGCTTTTAACCAATTATTGCATCCCAACTATGCTCTTTCTTCAGCAGCATTTCCATCACAAACTTCCAACTAAAGTAATTATCGTTGTCCAACTTTTCGATGAACAGTGAAATTCGATCGAAACCTTTCCATCGATTACGTCCGCCATCATGTGTCTCAAAAAATAAACCCGAAGTGATGTATATTTTTTGTAATTAATAAAGTTTATTTTACCCAATTGTTTTTAACAAACTTAGCTTATATAACGATCACTGGGCCCATAACCTGTTAGAGTGTAATTAATCTAACTCTTTAATTAATTGAAACACTTGATGATTTTAGAATATGTATTTTAACGAAGGGAGAAATTATCGAGAAATTTTGCAAGTTTTCAGTTTCGATCTGAGTGAGAATAACGAAAAATTTTATTTTTTACCAGTCAATCTCATCAGGCTATAGCGACTGAAAATGCTAATTACACTTTACATTACTTTCTATATATGTACATATACAAAACAACCGTGTAGTTAAGTATTAGCGAATTTTATGCAAACACAAATATTAAACTCTTAATAAATTTCAAGCTATAGCCTGATGAGATTGACTGGCTGGTAAAAAGTTAAAGTTTTCGTTATTCTCACTCAGATCGAAACTGAAAACTTGCAAAATTTCTCGATAATTTCTGCCTCCGTAAAAAAATAATTATTTGGTCAAGTACCGATAAAACCTAACATTTCAAAATATTTAGTTTAGTAACAAAATTATGCAATACAACTTTTGCATATGACGGAGAACGGAAGTAAGTAAGAAATTGACAATACAAAGATGGCCACGAAAAGTCAAAATCCAAATCGATGATGATTGCGTTTACACCAAGAGTTGACTTTTAGTTGCATCCAATACAGGAATTGATTAGAGCAAAAGGTCTGGCGAATATTAACATAATTCCATAAGCAAAAGCCAAAAACTAAACGCAATGATTCAAAAATATTCGGTCTATTCTTTTTATTCGGTGGCTTTGATACATGTTGGGGTTGATCAATGAAAAGTCAAATCCCATATTATTGGACTACATCGTTTTGTAAAAACCACTGATACTACTCGTATATTGGACACGAAGGAAAACTGCCTTTGAAACTTCAGCCTACGATTAAATGGTCAGATCGCGGGAATATAAATAAAGAGGTAAACAAGAGAATATTCTACTTAATCAAACACATGTTGGGGAACTGAGAAATTTTTTCCAACGTGGTTGGTTCCACTTTCTAGTCTTTTCTGCGTTATGGCTTTAGTCAAGTGATTTTGGGAAGAAATCGTAGGATTATATCGCATGATTTTAATACGAGTATGTTCCGAAGATTGTAATAGAATTCAATCCAGTTTCGAACTGATGAGCTTATGATTATGAAAAAATCAATTTTCTCATCAGGCCTCGGCGACTGGACCGATTATACCACAAATTACATTCTATATATACAGAATGTGCTGTGCGTTAAGTATTAGCGAATCATAACTAATACAGATGAATTCTCTTACAATTTTTCTTCTTCATAATATTCACACAGCTCTATTTCTGTGTACGCTAAATTTACTTTAATAATTTTTTGTTGAATATTAATTAAAAATTAGCGTACACAGAAATAGAGCTGTGTGAATATTGTGAAGAAGAAAAATTGTAAGAGAATTCATCTGTATTAGTTATGATTCGCTAATACTTAACGCACAGCACATTCTGTTTATATAGAATGTAATTTGTGGTATAATCGGTCCAGTCGCCGCGGCCTGATGAGAAGATTGATTTTTTCATAATCATAAGCTTTTCAGTTCGAAACTGGATTGAATTCTATTACAATCTTCGGAACATACTCGTATTAAAATCATATAATTAAATAAATAGAATTACGTCTATTAGTCGGTTTCGTTGAATTACTGTTCGTAAATACTAATATACTTCTACTGTTAATCGAAACACAATTAAAATGGTCTAACCACCGGTAGCATATTAGATATTACATGAATTAATTAATATTCAACAAAAAATTAATAAAGTAAAAATTATATCGCAGTCAAAAAGTTATTAGACATTGAAACAATGAGGACCAAAAAATTGCCAGAGCTAAGAATGAGGGACGTATTAAATCATTTGGGTAGATCTAGGTTTTTGAAGAAACCAATTTTGTGATTCAGATTTTCATTTTTCATTTTTCATTTTTCTATACCTAAATCGAAATTTAGCGGGCTATTTATTGGAAAATTAAATTTATTTAACGTCAAATTATAATTTGTAATTCAATTCTTTAGCGAAAATTTGATACAGGAAATATTTGGCTCTACCTATTTCTACGGAGTGCTATCGAGAGCCAATTTTTATATGACGGATGTCGATAGCGAAAACGTTTATATGCTTTTAAACTATGAACTAGTTATATCCTGTATTTGTTAGTATTAATCTAAACATTCTCAAAATCCATTAAAAGTGATTTATTTATTAAAATGAAAACGTCGTTACACAAATAATAGACGAAATTATTTTTTATTAGATCTCGACTAAATAAATACCCATAAAAAGTGACAAGCATTTAAATAATATTTATATTTTATCGTACCATCCCCAATAATTGTTAGAATAAACATCCTTTTTCCAGTCGACCACTAATTGTAAAATCAACTAATAACCAAAATACCACCCACGCATATATATTTTCATAAAATAATACTAATTTGTCTCATTACGATAATATAAATTAGTGATTAATCACTATATAAATAACCGCATCAGACATTTATTGATATTCCTATTTGTCATTATTAAAATATCATCCACATCATCATCACCATCAACATCAATCCATTTGGTTTAATTGAATTAAGTTTTTTTTTTTTATTAATTTCAACTCGTTACGAAATTTTCTGTATCTACTAAATTCGCAACCCAATAAAATACTTTTAATACATAGTATTATTGACAGCCTCATAATATAACAACAACAACTGTTACAAATTACAATACAATTTTTTTTTTTCAATGACATGATCATTAATTCAACCATGAAATTGAATTAGACATAATACACATTTTATTCGACAAAAACGACGACGATGATGACGACATGGGATTGCGTTTTTATTATTTGCACAAATGATTGTCGCACCAGCTATATTTATGGATCTAATTCTGGAGGATTAATTTCCAACAAATACATAAATATTCGCCAATAAACAATAAACACTATTTGGTAATGTTTAGTGTAGATATAGATAAGTTCTTAATTAATTTTGGATGACTAAGCACACACACATGTACGCAAAAAAACGAGATAAAACTGATCCTATAAATATAAGGGCATTATATTATCTGATGTGACACAAAGTGGGAAATTTATTATTATGATTTATTAAAAATCATTTGCCAAATGACATCATATTCAAAGATTTGGGGGATTAGATTAGGTTATAAGGGAGTCAACATTTAGAGGTTAAAATAAAATTGTTGTAACTCGTAAAATATTGATTTTACGCTCAATCTATTTTATTTTACTAGAAATTCGAGTAACACAGAATTTATATACATAGATTTGAGATAACAAATTTATATCGATCCATTAATTTAAATTTTTAAATTTTATAAAAACAAATAGCATGCACGTTTTTATAATAACAAATCTAAAATGTCTTTTAACGATAATATTATGTACAGTTGATCTTTATGGAATTCCTTAGAAGCATCTTTATATACATAAATATTTTACGCGATATAAACAAAAAATATTTGGAATTTAATCAATCAAAAACCATTTTCTGTTTTATTCTATGGTTTAGCATTTAGAATATGAATCAATGCTCAGGATTATACAATATAAAAATAACACTGTCAAAAAAGTTTAGTTGTCAAACCGTACTTGGAAAAATTTCGGTTTTTGGGGAATTGTATAAATTCATATAAAATATAGACATCTTTCCATGTGACACGATATATTGAAAAAAGTTTTAAGAATTTAAGAGTTCAATAAATAAAATCGCTACGTTAGTTTGTCGATAACTTTAACCGGGAATAGATCTGCCTGTACATTTTCATTTTAAAATCAGAACAATAATTTACTTCCAAGACTTCCTATCTCTATCTATCTCCTATCTTCTTCTTCTATATATTATATAAAGAAGAAATGTTTGTTTGTAAGTATGTGGGTTCCACAAAAGCTCTTGGTCTACTCGAGCGATTGTTTTCAAATTTTGCATGAATACTTTATAGTGGTCGAGAACAAACATACGGGGGTTAGTGTTCAAAATTTGTTACCCCTTCCTCATGCCCCCCTGTGAGGTGGCATTCACAAGTGGTGTGTTTTAAACTTCACTGATTGAGCTGATTTTTAGATATTTAGTGCAAAATCCAAAATAAATCGACCCGTGTATCAATTTTATTTAACGATGATGGTAATGGTATAATGGTCTGATGGTATAAAGGTAGGATAGTATGACGATGGTACCATAATGCAATGGGTGGGTGGTATGATGTTGTGATGATGTGATGGTTTGATGGTGCAATATTATGATGTAAAGATATGGTGGTTAGATGGTTTGATAGTATGTTTGTGTGACGGTGTGATGGAATGATGGTGTGATGGTTTTAGTGGTTTGGTGGTATAAAGATATAATGGTGTGATGGTATGATGATAAGAAAATATTATGGTAACATGGTACAATTGAGTATGGAATGATGACAAGCTGGTAGGATGTTACTATGGTATTGCGCGTGATGATATGGTGGTGTAATGGTATGATGGTATGACGTTAAATCGGTATGATGGTTTGATGGTACAATGTTGTGACTGCATTATGATATGGTGGTATG
Organism: Tipula vernalis; assembly: GCA_958295665.1. Classification (NCBI taxonomy): domain Eukaryota; kingdom Metazoa; phylum Arthropoda; class Insecta; order Diptera; family Tipulidae; genus Tipula; species Tipula vernalis. The sequence continues at coordinate 39,021,516 of OY282560.1, forward strand.
ATGATATAATAGTAAGATGGAGTTATGGTATAATGGTATGCTGTTATTATGGTATGGTTGTATGATAGTTCGGCAGTATGTTGTTATAATTATGTGATTATTATTGATATCAGTAGAAATTGTTATTCCTTCCTCATGCCCCCCGTGAGGAGGCATTCACAAGTGGTATTTTTCAAACTTCACCGATTGAGCTGATTTTTGGATATTTAGTGCAAAATCAAAAATACAGGTGTATCAATTTTTTTTAACGGTGATGGTTATGGTCATGGTGATGGTAATGGTCATGGTCATGGTGATGGTGATTGTGATTGTGATTGTGACTGTAATTGTGATTTGATGGTATAATGGTATGATGTTATAAAGGTAGGATGGTATCACGATGGTACTATAATACAATGGTGGATGGTATGATGTTATGATGATATGATGGTTTGATGGTATAAAGGTACAATGGTATGATGGTATGATGATATGAAGATACGATGGTAACATGGTACAATTATGTATGGAATGATGGCAAGCTGGTAGGATGTTATTATGTTATTGTTGTGATGATATGGTGGTGTAATGGTATGATAGTATGATGGTAAGATATTATGATGTGGGTATGGTATAATGGTATGCTGTTATAATGGTATGGTTGTATGATAGTTCGGCAGTATGTTGTTATAATTATATGATTATTATTGATATCAGTAAAATCCTCCTTTGGAAATATGTTAAACAAATTTCAATGACAACACGCGAGTTCATCTGTAGATCTACGTCTCATCTAACTGTCGGCGTAACTATGTACCTACAGCACCCGCAACGCCGGAAGGGGAAGAGGCCCATGAGATTTATTAACCCTTCGAATATAAGCTCTAATTTAAGATCAGATAGATTGTAGTTCAATTTGCACAACAGGATATTTCTAAGAAATTTTTAAGAAAAGGCGGTAGTCTAGTTCTTAGGGAAACTGTAGAATCAAGTACAATCAATTTCGGCATAAACTCAACTTCGTCATAATTATCATTTATACAACACAAATACCATTATATATAATAACCGGTCATTTTTAATTTTCTTATTTTATTGTTTACTGGAGTAACTAATTATGTCCTCTTATTCGATAACATTAAACTCAGTTGAAGTTGGACCGGCATTATATTTCGATCTAATAAATAAAGTTAAGTTATATCATTACACATTTCGCATTTTATTTAAATTAACACTAACTTGGTGACTAGGAAATTGGTTCAATAGTGCAGTGATAAGTTTTGAAATTGATTTTCGACGAATTATTGAAGTCAAATCAAAAGTGGATGGAGAGTATGCTAAAAGCACAACAAGAGTGGATGGATAGTTTGCTAGATAAAAAAGCAAGAAAATCACAAACCGTAAATGCAGTGCCACAGTTTCGTAGTTTCGATGAACATAAAGAAACATTCGACAGTTATGTTATGCAGTTACAACAGCATTTTATTGGATACAGAGTTGAAACTGATGATATAAAGCGAGCATATTTTTTTGACATGGATTGGTACAAGTGTATACGAACTGATGAAAAATATTTACGGTGATCAAAAGCTTGAGGAAAAATCGTTCGATGACCTTATGGATAAATTAAAAAACCACTACAAGGACAAAACACATGTGCTTGCTTCGAGGTTTAAATTTCGGCAAGTAGTGAAGAAACCAAATTAATCTTACGCGTCGTGGATAGCAGATTTTCGGGCTGCTGCGCAAAATTGCGATGAAAAATGCGCAAAATGCAAGGAATCTTTCCGCACAGCGGCATTTTAATTAGATGATCACATCTTAGCCAAAGTTTTAGTCCTTGCGGAAACATATGAATCCACACAAAAATCAATTAATGTGATCAAAGAAATAGAACACAACCTACATCCAAATATGATAAACACCGTTGAGAAGTCCAGTTATCATAATCGAGGCCGTTCAAGAAGTCGAAATCGTGGACAGCGAACGAGCCGGTTCAATTCAAAGACGAATAAATCATGTCCAGGATGTTTTAGCCAACATCAACGAAGTGATTGTCGATTCTTTTCGGCCAAGTGCAATAACTGCGGAAAGATCGGTCAAATAGCGGCAGTGTGTAATTCCAAAACGAAATTCGTTCGAATTTAACACCATCCAAACTCTGGAATTGTCAGAATCACCCGATTGTGTGGTATCCAATGAAGTGTCGAGTTCTAATTAGATTTTGGAATTTCCGGATTCTATTTTACGGAAAGGAAGAAAACTCTTAATTAAGGTTTGCGTAAATGGCAAACGGTTAGATTTTCAAGTGGATACTGGTGCAACGTGTTCAATGGTGAGTCTAAAGGGGTACAAGCAGCTTTCAGAACCACCAGTGCGCCAATCAAAGCAGAGGTTACGAGCACATGGAAATACACACGTGCCGGTTAAAGGTATTCTCGACGTAAATGTCGAATACGACGGTAATAAATACATGTTATCGCTCCTGGTTACAAATAGTCAGGATGGATCGAACATTCTAGAAATAGATTGGTTTGACGCATTTAATTTTGATCTGATGCAAAAAATCTGCAACAGTTTCAGCAGCTAGTTCCAGTTCCGATTCCAATAATCAAGCTCTTATTCAAAAGATGTGCAACAAATTTGTCCCTATTTTTCAGAACACGCTAGGTTACTGTGTAGGTTTCCAAGCGCATTTACAACTATATGCGAACGTTTCGCCTAAGTTTTTTAAACCACGCCCGATTCCATTTGCTCAACTTGCAGAAGTAAAGAACGAGATCGAAAGATGTCCATCTCAGGTAGTCATCAGGCCAGTACAATTTAGCCGATGGGCGACACCGATAGTAGTTACTACAAAATCCAATGGGTCAATACGCATCTGTGGGGACTTCAAAGCAACCGTAAATTCATTTCAGCGCCGTTGAACAAATTGAGACGGAAAGACGTTCCTTTCGAATGGGGTCGAGCTCAAGAAGCTCGCTGCTTTTCAAGCAATAAAGAGTCAAATAATAGATGCGGCATAGTTAGTTCACTTTCGAGATGACTTCCCGGTGTTTCTGGCAACAGATGCTTTGAGTTATGGAATTGGTGCAGTGCTTTCGCATCGATATCCTGATGGATCAGAACATCAAATCGCGTTCGCTTCAAAGACGTTAGCGGATTATCAAAAAGCATACAGCCAAATTGAAAAGGAAGCTTTGTCAATTGTTTTGGGATGTACAAAATTTAACCAATACCTCTATGGTAAGCATTTCGAACTTTTCACAGATCACCAATCATTGGGGCCGATTTTTCATCCACCTAAGCAAATTCCGGCGATGACAGCCACCGATTGCAACGATGGGCAATCAAGTTGATGGCTTATGATTTTACTATTAAGTATAAGCCAACCTCAAAACATGGTAATGCAGATGCACTATCACGATTCCCATGCGAACCTGACGAAACCTTCGACCGGGATGAAGATGGGTGTCTCCAGATTGATGATGAAGTAGACAACCAATTAAACGTTTTTCCTATTTTCCATCCAATTAAACGTTTTTAAGCAGAGTTGTAAAGTATGTACAATGTTCTTGGCCAAGGTATGCGGAGATTGATAAAGATATAATGGCATATTTTCGAAAACGGACTAGTCTCACAGTCCGTAAGTGTAAGTTGTTGCTACATACGGAGTATGTACGAGTGGTTATCCCAACACAACTCCGGGCAAGGGTGCTTAACATTCTGCATGAATGCCATTGGGGTACAGTTCGAATGAAACAAATGGCAAGACGTTACTGTTGGTGGCCAAATATAGACAGAGACATAGAAAAGCTTTCAGTGCATTTCGAGGTTTGCCAAGGTTCACAGGCCGACCCAAAGAGAGAATTTGCAGCTTGGCCTGCTCCAGCGAAGCCTTGGGAACGAGTTCATTTAGACTTTGCTGGTTAATTTATCGATAATATGTGGCTCATTTGCATCGACGCTTATTCAAAATTTCCTTACATTACAAGAATAAGGAGTACCACCGCAGTTCAGACAATTCGATCACTACAATTAATTTTGGGGATTGAAGGCATCCCTGATACTATCGTAATGGAAAATGGACCACAGTTTGGTTCCGGGGAGTTCAAGAAATTATGTGAGCTCAACGGAATACAACATATGACGACGGCTCCTTTTCATCTAGCATCGAATGGGCAAGCGAAAAGAATAGTTCGAATATTCAAGAGATCAACGGAAAAAATCCTAACCACTACCAAATCTCCTGATGAAGCGTTGACCAAGTTTCTGGTCTCCTACCGTACTACACCATCGCCTACTCTAAATGGGAAAACTCCAGCAGAGCTTCTTCATGGCCGACAGCCGAAAATTATCCTGTCTCTACTTTACCCAAAAGTCGGGTTGGATAAAGTCGGGCAATCTAAATTTCAAATAGGACAGAAAGTGTTCACAAAAAACTACTCAAGAGGTCCTAGATGGGTGCCTGGAGAAATTGCAAAACTTCTTGGTAAAATGGTCTACTTAGTGAAGACAAATCGTGGTTTATGGAAGAGACATCAGAACCAGATTCGACAACCTAATATGGAAAAACCATTGTTATCAGAGAACAGGTATCCTGCATCATCGACCGATCAATCAGGAACACATTTTGATATACTTGTTAATCGTTCTTATTTTAGAGGGCAGATCGAAGATTCTACGGGTAGTGAGCAAGTTGATATACCTCATGGTGAAGGCGATCACACAATAATGGAGATGCCGAGACGTTCCGAAAGAGTGAAGAAACCGGTGGTAAATTTGCGCCCGCCGCAACCTAAATTAAACGAGGAGGAATGTAGAATCATGTACAATCAATTTCGGTATAAACTCACCTTCATCATTAATATCATTTATACAACACAAATACCATAACCGGTCATTCTCAATTTTCTTATTTTATTGTTTACTGTATTAACTAATTATTTCCTCTTATTCGATAACATTAAACTCAGTTGAAGTTGGACCGGCATTATATTTAGATCTAATAAATAAAGTTAAGTTGTATCATTACACATTTCGCATCATTACACATTTGCAGTTCAAGTTTTGATTAGAAAAAGTTGAATTTGTTTTGCAAAGGTTGAATGTGATTATTATAGTTTCTCATTTACCGAATCATTGTTATTACCGGTAAACGGTAAATGAAAACTGAAATATTTTTAACAACTAATTTAAATATAAGGAAATTGCAAATTCCAAATTAATTTTTCTATTAGCGATAGTGTTTTATTGGTTGTTTTCAGCGGGTCTCTCCTGTTTCATACCCTCTTGATCACTTTTTAAAATTTCTCGAGACTATTGGAGTATAGCGTGGAAATCGGATGCGTGATGTTCGAAACGTAATTGGTGATTCGTTGTTTCGATATTATTCGAGACCCTTAGAGCCTATTCGAAGAATATTATTGTTCGATATTTACGAAATTATCTGATTTGAAGGTTCCATTATTATTACATAACGTTTTGTTGAGCTTAGCCGAAACTTGCTTAAAAGTATCTTGCTTAGAAGGTGGTTTGGCGTCTATTGGAAGGAGGGGGGGGGGGGCAAAGTTGAGTAGAATAATCTACCAGCTCCGTAACCTTCCAGTAGGGTGCGCATCACGTGAGCTGTTCTGGTCTTGTCATTAGGCAGCTGCGTGATTGGTACCATTGTGTAAGGGGTAACCTGTTCACAATTCGCAAGTGTACGTACTGCCACCTCGTGGCAACCACTGGTAACTAAGGCCACTTGGCTCATTTTTGGCCATTTGGCATAGGCTAAATTCCGGCAATAAAGAAGAAACCCTTGACAAAAAACCCTAATCTAAAGTGAAACAGCATATGCCGAAAGATGAATGGCTGATAGGTTATTCAGTTCAAAATAAGCGGACTCTGGATACCAGGCACCCTCCAGTTTTATTTAGCCTTCCTGTAGTAAAGCTGGGTGACCTACAGGTGATTTGCAATTCCCAGCAACTCGTAAGAGTAAACGCAAACGGAATACGGAGCAGGAGTAGGAATATATGGGAGTGGGATAACCCTCTCGAGGTCCTTGAGCTCCAATGCTACCGTCTTTCTAGCGGAACTACATGTTGTAGTAAACATCTAGAAGGAAGAGCAATAAGCCCAGATAGTAAGTATTACGTACCGGGAGGCAGTATTGTCAGGTTCATTAAGAACCTGAATATTGGCTGGACGGATAATTAAGCAGGGGCCAGCACAATAGATCTGTTAGGTCGCAGTGCGAAGTGGCTGATCGTCCGCATGGCCCTCCAATAAAAATAATAATAATCTTGCTTAGAAGTATTAGTAACATATTATATTTATGATATTTACACGAATTTTCGGAATGTTTCGAAATTTTCTTGGATTTTATATTTTTTTTTCAGGCTTACCGAAATTATTTATTAATATCCCGTTTTTTCGGTGTTATTGAAATTGTTAATCGAGATTGACCTAATATAGAGATTAATCGAAGTTTTCTGGGTTAACCGAGATTGTTCCGCGGTTTATTTTAGATTTCTTTAGTTTATCGACATTTATAGGATTATTCGAGATTTTTAAAAATATTCGAATTTCGCAAGGCAATGTTCTGCGCTTAGTTTTGAGTTGTGGGAACTTGCAGAGTTACGTTATATTATGTCAAAATTTCGATATTTTCCCATTTTCCTAGTTTATTCGAATTTATTCGAAAATGTTCAAGATATTAACGTTAGCGAATAACGCTAATGTTAGTGATCAGCGTGTACATACATACTTAAAGATCATTCGATATTTGAAAACTTTCTAGAATATTCAAGATATATACTTTGAAAATTGGGCATTTTTGAGATTAATTCGAAATTTTTGATATTTTTCAAATTATATTCGGTTTACTTGAGGCCATTGAACTGATTCACCTGCTGTTTGTAATCTCGTTCATGGATACAAGAAGCATTTTTAGGGGCCTAAGAAAAATGTTTCGGGGGTCCCGAAATTGCTAGTTATGCCACTGTCAACTTCTTTGATTATGTAAAGCAAGAAGGTAAACACAATAAAGACTTTGAGGGAAACATTTTTATAAACAAAGAACTCAATTACCCGTATCATGATGGTCTTTTGGTATGGGTGTTCTGTCTCACATGTGCACAATCAATATTTACTTCCTGGGGACGCACCTCCCTACAAATCAATTAGGAATTAACACTGAGATCAAGGCACCGTATGCAGATCTCTAGCCAATAAATTACCATTACTCGATCTCCCTCAATGGGTCTTCTCGTATGTATATGGCTACGTAAAAGAGAACGCACCTTCATTCCGAGAGTAGGAACTTTCAAAATGTTGTCTGTTTTACTCCGGAAGCATAATCAAAAAATATGGTTTACAATGTGGTAAACCCAACAAATTATTTTTTCCTGATTTTATTTAATTCACTTGAGAAATTGTATTCAAATGCACCTTGAAGTATTTCTGTTTATGTTTAAAATAAAAACACCTGTTAAAAGTACATCAATAGAATTTTAACCCTACTTTTAATCTGCGGAATTTAAACATCTCGCATTACTTTTATCAAAAAGTTCTTCTATCTATGGATAATGGGTGTCAATGTCCAATGAGTTATTGATTAGTTGAGACTTTAAAATCAGCACAAATTTCTTCACCGCAAATTGAGTGGCGTCCATCTTTTAATTCCGACTTTTACGGCAATGTATTTATGAAAAATTAATGGTTTCACACTTTAAATATTTTGTTTGGAATTTTGTTCTTAAATCGAAATACATATATCAAATATAAGCATATGACAATTCCGAAAATTAATCGAAATTCTAATGTTTAACTGTTAATTTGAAACTTTGAATTTTTTGTCATTTTTAAAGTTTGGTCAGGCGAACTGTGCATCTTTATATTAAATCAAGTAAAGCAAATTTTGGAAATAGTACATTGTTGCAATAGGGGAGGCATATAGAAATTATTTGTCTACATATGTACACGAATAAAAATGAAAATCTGTATGTCTTTGTGAATACTCTTCATAAGTTTCTACACCATACATCCAACCAGATTTAAACTTTGCGTAGTGGTTTCATCCGAAAATTATCAGGTTTTTGTAGTATTTTCGAAGGGATCTATCCCATTGGTCAAGGTGCCTCCAACAATTTTTCCTAAAACTTGGAAAAACGATATAAGTTAATTTTGAGATTTTGGTGCTAAAATGCATAAAAATACAAATATTTTGTTTACCCCGGGGCAACGCCAAGTACTTTAGCTAGTACTAGAATAAAGCTCGCCAAAAATTAACGGGGAAAAATAAAGACGATTTGTTGCTAAAATCTTTGTTGGTAAAGATTTAATTCGTCAATAAAACTTGGAACTGGTAGAACAATAATTTACAAATATTTCTATATATACCTCATTCTTGGTGTAAATCTTCTCAGATTCATTGTGTTTTATTGGGGACAGGTGGTAAATCTATTCGTGGAAAAAAGGCGATGTGTTTTTCAGCAGTTCCAGTCAAGACTCGACCAATCAGCAAATTTGGTTTTAACGTCGTTATACAAACTCATGTTCAGTTAAAAATACTTCAATTGCATTTGTATCATCAATATAGCAATAGAATCGCAGCTTAGGTATTTGTAACTATATTTCCGTTCAGTATCACTCATTTCATCAAAATCAGTATTCTTTGGACGTTACAAACAAAATGTTCAGGAATTTCTATGATGTCGTAACATTTGTAAGTTCACTGTTTAATGAGCCAATTGCCTTGTTCTACATTTAACATAGTTTCCATGATTGTACTTAGTTCTTTCTATTTGAAGGTTTGAAGGCGGAGAAGGTAGTCCAAAGTCAGCACGTATTTTACCGTGAATAAAAAGTGTATCCTGTATTTTTGTAATGGCAAATATTGACAATTAGAACAATTCACTGAGTATTAATTACACTCCTTTATAAAATTTTCACAGACATTTTTTTGTACTTATAAAAAGTTCGACTATATTTTGGAGGAAAGGGGTACCACAAGAACAACAAAAAAACTCTCGCAATCGTCTTGGCATTTTTTCAGTTACTACTTCAAATAAACTTACATACCAAGAAGCATTAAACCTACCTCTTTGAAAGTTGAACATAATATACCATCAACAGTTTTAAAGGTAACAAAAGAAGCAATCCCTCGAATATGAAGCAACAGAAGATGCAAACAGAATCTTTCAATATCTAAATTTAAACTTACTGAATACATGCGGCCAATGACTGATTTTGAAAATCGTTATCAAGCTTGTTAGAGTAAAGTTTATGACAATTGACAAAATGCAAAATTAAACGCTATATAGAAAAACCTCACAACAGCTCAACCCTTTCAGTCCTGAATTGAAGCTAGACGATATAGATTTTTTTGTAGCATTTTTAGATCATCTATGACCCATTTAAAGTAAAAATTTGAAAAAAATAAAAAATTCGAGTGTATTACAAATCGAGCCAAAAATAACTCAAAATATATAGACCACTTCTAGGAAAATTAACAAATACTTTAAAAATATAAGAACCAAATAAATAAAATAACATAAAATAAATAATAATTTGAATACTTCAGTCTCACAGTTTTTAAACGCACATTAGTTTTTTATGGAATTTTAAAAAACCATGCCTTTCTTTCAATGAACAAAGATGTGTAGCACATTTTGCACAGTAAAAGTACCCGAGTCTTTTTTATTGGAAATCAGAAATTTCAATATTTGAGCCTCGATAAATGATAAAATCAAACGGCTGCCCAGATTTTCTGCAAAGAACAAATAATTTCAAGGCGATAGTTTATTTTTCATGTACTGTTCCGCAGATAAAGTTCCTTTGAACGGTATCATCTGCTCGTCTTTGCAGAGACTTTCCTCCAAAGAAATCTGCAAAGACTGCTCTTTAACAGATTTAAGTATAGGACAAACCTTATGAAATACTTCCTTACGTACGGTACGTAACTGAAAAAATTTGTCCCCGGTCATAGGTCGCATCACATTTTTGACCCCTATAAGCTTGTTCCAGTACATCTTAATTTGTGGGAATTTTGTACACCCGATAAATATATGTACACTGAAAAATCTTTTATTTTCTTGTAAATCCGTCAAATACAGTTGTTTTTCACCAGTAGCAATATTCTGGTTTTCGATACTGGGTTAACTGTATTGTCGGAGTTAGTATCCAAAATATTTTGGATATTCCAGTTTTTCTTTTAATATGAGCTATGTAGTGCCCAGCCCACTTATGAATGTGAGCCTTTTGGAAGTGAATAATAACAACTAGTAAAATATGTTTGGTTTCCAAAACCAGTCTCGGTGTAAATTCATTCAGATTAATGTTACACGTTTTGTTAGGGATTAAAGGATGGACATCCATAATTACAATCCCGTTGCTTGTCGTTAGTTGAAATCATTAGTAACTGTCGTTAGTTAAAATAATTTTCAATCCTTTAAAACCTTCTTCTTTCAAATTAACACATTCAATACGTAAAAGCTATCTTTCACGTGCGTCATTATAAAAACTGGATACTTATAATTTAATTGAATTGTGCGATTCATGAAAAATTCTATATATTTTGAAATGTTTGTTGAGTATCAAAGCACTTTAGTGTTAAATTAGTTCTTTTAATATAAGTGATCTGATTAGCCCTTTATCTTATGAAATTTGAGACAATAAATCGAATCCGCACGTCGAATAAACGCACGAATACGGTTCAGCTGATTTGTTGGTGGTTGAGCTAATATGATGATCACTATAAATCATCTACTAAAAATACACACAATGGAATTCATCTAAGTCAAGGTTGAATTATGATTTGATTGCTAAATATTTGATATTCTTCGTAAACTTTCCTTAATTTAATTTGTGATCACTACTTTAATTAGGCTAGCCCGGAGTTTGAGATGATGTTTTTCAATTATATTCTTTGATGTATTACACATTCTGAAATGTTTTAGATCTTGCTACTGATTACCACGAATAATTATTAATGTAAGTCATTCAAAAATCTGTTAATTACAAGGATTGGGCTTCAATGATTTTTTTTCTAAAAACCGTATTAAATAATTTCTGACTATTTCTGAAAATTTACAAAATTTTGGAATTTAAAAGATTGAAAATTAAAATGTTACAATTTCAAAGTTTAATAAAGTTGTTTTTGGGTTAAAGGACTTGGAACTTGATATAAAGTAAGCAATTAGCTAATAGATTATAATACAATTCAGTGACAAATTTTGTTCAATAAAGAAACCAAACAAGATTTTCCTCGAATGGACTTGATGTAAAAATTATCAAATGGCCGGTTCCTGAGGTCTGCCGTAAAAATAACAAGAAATATTTGGATCAAATGTTGTACTATTTTCTTCCGACGAAATTTTTCAACAAAAATCAAAAGTCTCAAAGTCAAATAATTTTTCTCGAGTATCCGAAGTATGCAGTTAATGCAAAATTAATCAAATGGCCGGTGCCTGGGGTAGGCCGTATAAATAACAAGCAATATTTGGATCAAATGTTGTACGATTTTCCGCCGATGAAATTTGTTCAACAAAAATCAAAAGTCTCAAAGTCAAATGATTTTTCTCCATTACTCGTGGTTTGTATTTGATGCAAAAATTATGAAATGGTGGGTCCCGGGGGTCGGCCATATAAATAACAAGCAATATTTGGTTCAAACGCTGTACAATAAAACTCAAAAGTCCCAAAGTCCAATGATTTTTGTCGAATGTTCTAAGTATGCTCTTGCTGTAAAAATTATCAAATGGCCGGTTCCTGGGGTCGCCATATAAACAACAAATAGTATTTTTATGAAATGGTGAACCATTTTCCGCCGACGAAATTTTTTGAACAAAAATGAAAAGTCCGAAAATCAATTAATTTTTCTCGAATGTTCGTTATATGCACTTGATGCAAAAATTATCAAATGGCCGGTTAAAATTATCAAATGGTCGGTCTTTGGGGTCGACCATATAATTAACATGAAATATTTGGATCAAATGTTGTAGGAATATCCGCCAACGAAATTTGTTCAACAAAAATCAAAAGTCCCAAAGTCAAATGATTTTTCTCGAATGTTTTTAGTATGCAATTGATGTAAAAATTATGAAATGGCCGGTCCCTGGGGTCGGCCATATAAAAAACAAACAATATTTTCATAATTTTTGCATCAAGTACCTATGAACATTCGAGAAAAATTACTTCAATTTTGGACTTTTGATTTTTGTTGAAAAAGTTTCGTCGGCGGAAAATCGTACAACAGTTGATTCCAAAATTGCTTGTTATTAAATGGCCGACCCCAGGGACCAGCCATTTGATTGCTTTTACATCAAGTGCATACTACGGACATTCGAGAAAATCATTTAACTTTGGGGCTTTTGATTTTTGTTAAATAAATAAACGGACTCCCATCGTTGTTCATCGATACAAAAATCGCCTAAGTGTATACTGTATCTATCTAGTTCACTCACACTACTACATTTTTTGTTATTTGTTAAGAACCTCACTTCGGTCATTTTGATGTTATCCAGACTTTCATCTAGGGAAAATTTGAAATTATCTTCAAAAACACGATCGTAACTACCCACCACAGGTTATTTATTGCACTTTTTAAATTGTAAGGGCGTAAAACCTTTCCCAAATTTTTAACTTATTACATATTTAAAGAATTGATTCAAAATCACATATACGATTAGTTTTTAAAAAGTGTTGCTTCCTTTGGACCAATTCTAAAACCTTTTCCATGCTTTAACAGAATTAACAAACATTTTTCTAGTCAAGAGTATGGTGGCACTGAAAATTGGTTATGTCGGTAAAGTAAGGCAGCATACTATTGGCTATTTAGCTCGTTTTTACAAACTATTCCTATCTGATTATTTTCGTAAACTTTTTTAATGTTGGAATAAAATATGTCGTTGCTGATTAAAAATTATGATTTCAGATCATGTTGAAATACCTGTGGGGAATATTCCAGGTAAAAGCGCTACTTCTAGTTCTTCAGGAACTTCTAAAATAACAAATATTTTGATTCTAATTATTAAATGTTGTGCACTTTTCATTTCATGGTAAAAAAAGCAACAATTTTGAACTCAATAAGAGAGGAATGGATGTTGGCCAAAAGCCAATGACCTCATCGTATTCAACACAATCAAATTATTTCTTTTATAGCACTATTTTGTGTTTAAAATATAATAGAGCATATATTCCGAGTAGTGCAAATATTTTCACCTTAAACTTCTATTCAGTAGATAATTGAATCGATATTAACGTCGGTCGCAGCTTTGTTTTATTTATTGAACTCAACAAAAAAATATTAAAAATTGTATTGTTAGGTTTATAAATGGGGTAAAATTAGCAAATCGAAAATTAACTATATAGCTAGAGCATAATAAAAAAAATAACAAAAATACGAACATAATGTCATAACATACATAATTTATTAATGTACGAGTTTATATTCAACAATTAAGCTATTTACATGGAGAGAGAGAAAAGCGATAAATTATAATATGACGTAATTATGTGACACAAATTTATACAAATATTTTCTGTAAATTCTATATAAAAGTTCAAAATTTAATTTTAAATTTTTTTTATTAACACTTTGAACTTATATGGCTTGTATAATAATTATATACCATAGGTAATTTAAAAAAAACGAAAAAAAAAAATTATTGAGGTAAAAATATGCACAACATTTCATATTTCCACGCTTTGCTACATTAATAATAATTAATCATGAATATTTTAAAGTATTTTATAGAATTACAACAAAAAGCTAAAGCCATAGGTATAAAATATTGAAAAAGATGGAATAAAATTTATGTTAAAAAAGAACAAACTCAAAAATACATTTCATGCGGTATTTCTCATATTTTTTTCGGGTGGCACACTCACGCACGGCCAGTGCTGAAGCTTGACTTTCACTATCCAGTGACGATTTTCGTTTTACCGGGGAACCTGTGTCTAAATTCGGACTTAGAGGTACACGAACACAAACAGACGGCACTGGGATCAATTGTGTTGGATTAGCAGAAGTTGTCGTGTTGTTATTTATTGTTGTAACTAAATTGACATATACACCATCAATCGTATATTTTGTTGTATACTT